>JAOWCC010001368.1:28906151-29416563 GCA_030867875.1 Actinernus sp. WN-2022
GGTATTTCAATTGATACAAAACGCTTCAATCCTATGGAATGGTTACAGGTTGGAGAGTGCGGAAAAAAATGAACCAAATGAAAGATAATCCTCGACTTAAATATATCCTTATAGCTCTGTTAAGGAGAGCTTAGGTAGAAAATACAATCCTACAGATAAACAGTGCGAGAACACGAATGATCGATCATTATTCGACTGGTCAAGTTGGCAATCATATTTACCCCTATAGTGCATGGCTAACCTGTGCATATGAAACTGATACATAGCAAGCGTGTCATTAATTAGCCGCCTCCGCAGGCAACTCCTAATTAAAATCGAAAAAATTGAGGAAAAAAATGTGAAACCGGGCTTCCTGTGGTATAAAAGCAAGGGTCTGAGGATGAAACAAAAGAGTTGCCTGGGGAGGAGGCTAGTCATTAATTAGAAAAGCAAATGTTTGTTCATTTACAAGGCTGTTTTAGCCGTGCTCGTTTGGTCAATTTCATAGATTTTAATCCGACCATAAGAAAACACGTGAACGACACCAGACGGCATTGCTTTATAGGAAGTACAACAGCTGTATTCAAAATACATTCGCTAACATATCATCTAAGAAAAGAAGGAATAAATGTATGAAAAAAGATTAAAGTAAAGCAACACTGCCTTCAAGTTGATCGCTGCTCTTTTGAAAATACGCGTGTAAAAGTTTTATTGTGTTGGTCCCTGGCTTAAATTTGTTTCTTTTTTATAGCAATTAGTGTTAGTAGTTTGCTAATTAGAACAATGCTACTTCGGTAACATTATATTTTCTTTCCGCGTTATCAAGTTAGATTTTGACTCCAGACGTTCGATCCGCCAGATATATTTCACATCAATTGCAAAACCCACTGCTTATTATATTTTCCGTCACAGGTCTGACCCTTCTTCAGTCAATTTTCCGACCGACCTACCGTCACGAGCAAGAGGGCGATGGTAACGAAACATTTTATTTGGATGGCCTAAGTAAACCCCCTTTCACTCATTTCGACCAAAATAAAGTGGCCTGGGTTTCACCAGTTTGGCCCGAATTGTTTGGAATCTTCAAGTAAGGCTGAAAAACTACAAGATGTCATTTTACTCGGTAATAGTATAAAGGGGACTGACTTGTGAAATTACCTTGGCGAATAATAAAAAAAAGAATTATCCTATCGGTGCAACTATGTTTGAACCCGTACGCCGGCATAGCTATCAACCTCGGTTCAGTGTCAGTTAACACGCATGGACTGTCTATCTTTATAGTAGTTGATATGAACCCATCAAACCTCATGCATGTGACGAAATGTGATTAACACTAAGCCCCCCCTAAACCCTCGGTTTGTGTTAGGGTTTAGTTTGAGGTTAAGGTTACGAGTTATGGTTGGTCCTACACAAGTAATAATTATATTATGTATTTCGTAGTATGTCCGAAAATATCGTTCCTTCAAAATGCCGAAAATAGCTAACGTTTCTGAAACTTCAAAAATTCAAAATGTTTCGGTGGAACATGGCCCCCCCCCCCCCCCCCCCCCCCCCTCCCCCCCTACTGGTAAACTACCGCTTGTGCGCGTCAAGTTGTCTATCCCACCAAATTCCCTCCTTTCGCGATTTGATGCAAATGTGGGCACTGACTGAACATATTCGGGTATTTTTCCAGTTTGGCCTGCATGGTTTAGAGTCTTCAAGTAAGGATGAATAACGACAATGCCATTTTAGTCGACAATCAAAAACATAGCGTAGCTTTTGAACCAATAATAAATTTATTTGGCTATAATGTCGCTGCACTGTTTAATAAATTCTGACGTCGTAGTGCGTCAATTATTCTGAAATGAACAATATATATAACCCTTGTGATACATGTAATCTCAAAGAGGACCCCAAGAGAAGATCAAACAAGAAAAATGCTGCGCATTAATAACTTTTACTTTCCTTTGTTTCTAATCTTTGTAAATGTTAAATCTCACTGATGCTAAGAAAAAAAGAATCGATTGTTTGCGCATTGTACTCGTACTGTTCCCAATGGGCTGTTATCGCAGTTCGGCCATCTTGGATAACACAATAGTTTTGGCCCCGGTAGCCTCGCACTGGTTGGTTTCAGAACGAATTTACCGGACGAAAACAAAGGTTTTTATTCTCCTGGGTCTCAACATGGCCGCCGTGCGATAAAAGCCCATGGTATTGGTTTCCCAGGTAACGGCAAAGACACACATGGGGATATATATTCTGGAGCGTCTTCTTTTTTTGATCGGGTGAAGGAGAATGCAAGCGTTTGATGCTTGTGAGAAGTTATATATAAATATATATATATACACTGAAACACTAAAACTCTGCAAAAACTTATATATATCGTTTGGTTCAGTGTCTTATGGCAATCGAGAGTGAGTGACTGAGAGTATGAATTTTACGTGTAAATGCCACATAGTGCTTAGAAAGCTTATCATGCAGCTCTACTAATGAATCAACTTTATTCCTTTTATTATTGTTAGGTTTGTGGTTTAGCTAGTACTATAAACTAGAGGCCCTAGTTTGCACAAACCATAGCAAGACCAATGATATTTTAATCAATAGGGAGGCACTGACTGGATTGCACAAATATATTTACCGTATCAGCCCCAAGGTCTTAACAAAAGGCAGGAGTTTAATTCTAAAAACCGCATCCAGCATAATAGCTAAATTTAGGTAAATTTAGCAGACCGTCGGTATACCGCACCCCAGTTCGTGCGTTTTCCGGTTTACTATTCATTGTAATTATATGTAATTATAATGTTTGTAATTATAATATAGCCATTGTCCTTAATAATTAGTACCACTGAGTCACCGCTTTATATATATATATATATATACAAAAAGAGAGAGAGAGGTATAAAAATTGTGGTGTTACCAAACGATGAACTTCCAGTAGGAGGATCCAAGGATTCCTAGTGGTTGTGTTGAATAAATATATAGAATATAGAGAGAAAGACAACACACAACTCCTCACAGGTCCTTATAAAAAAAATATTAAAAACGTTTCGGCACTTCGACGTTCATCACTTTTTAACTTTTTAACTGACAAAGGGCGAAGTGCCGAAACGTTTTTAATATTTTTTTTATAAGGAACTGTGAGGAGTTGTGTGTTGTCTTTCTCCCTATATTCTATATATATATATACAGGAAATTGCAAAAAGTATGGCACATTCTGTTCAATATAAATATATATCAGAAACACATCTAAATTTATGGAATGGAGTTACTGATATTTTTTTCAAGTTGCCTACCCTCAAGGCCTTCTGAAAAAAATATCAGTAACTCCATCCCATAATTTTAGATATGTTTCTGATATATATTTATATTGAACAGAATGTGCCATCATTTTTGCAATTTGCTGTATATATATATATATATATATAAATTGAATAGAAAAATGTGAACGAGAGCAACTCAGGACTGTTATTAAAAAATTACTAAAACGTTTCGGCCTTCGGCCTTCATCAGTTAAAAAGGTTAAAAAAAAATAACCTTTTTAACTGGCTGAAACGTTTTAGTAAATTTTTAATAACAGTCCTGAGTTGCTCTCGTTCACATTTTTCTATTCAATTTTTATAACAATTACTGTGGACAAGAACTTGGAATCAATTTTATTGATCCTCTTGGCTGGACTAGCTGTTGGCCTGAAGACATTTGGACATTATATACATACTATATATATATATATATGTTAAAAACTTTAAAAATGGAAAAAAATAAAAAAAACTGTTAAATAAACGTGCCGTGCGGCCTACAGTCAGCACACAACACACAAGGATGCATATGTGTTTTTGTTGCCGCACGGGTATTTTTTTAGGCTATAGAAACGAGAGATACATACCATCAAAAAGTCTATAATTGATTCTAATTGTTACAATTTAACCACTTATAGTCTTTATCTAACTCGAATTTATGCAAATTAACCGCATGGTTTTCGTTTGAATGACTTTGATAAAATGACACGACTAGTTACTACCGACTGATATGACCTGGGACTGTAACTTCAAAACCCGTTTAAAAGGTTGTAATGGAGTTGATTTGAAAACAACCGGTAAGAACTTAAATGTGACATGAATGTCGCGAAACTATCAAAGGAAATGAAGCCGTGAACTCAAAGACTTTGAAGAGCCGTAACATGTAAATTATGAATTGTAATAAATAAACAGTGACTGACTGAACTTGAAATTATCGTAAACAGACACTTACAATTGGCTGAAGAAATTAGAAATAGAACCTAGAATATCGTAAATAATCGGACATGTTTTTGCAACAACGTAATATGAAGCTGTACTGTTGTGAAAATAGAAAATTATGAATGCTGTACATTTGGATATTAGTTCAACTCCGAAATGACTAATAGATCACTGGGAATGTCTTCTCTCCCATCGCACGCCGGCCCATTCGATCACGTGATTCCAACAACCAATCGGATAGAATGGTAAAAATAGTCCAACTAATTTATTCAATCTAAGAATAAGTCAGCGCTTACTATCATACGGAGAGAACCTACTATAGGGAAACTAAGAACCTACTATGAGGAAACTAATAAATTTCTGACCAACACCAATTGCGATCTTTGAAACAACTGGCTTAGCTCTGCTACAGTTATTACCAGACGTCTTTCAGGGCATGAGGTATTAATAAGGCGCATGAATATGTTACTTTAGAGGTACGTGGTATCACATTAAAACGTTAGCTGAAGGGGTTGGGAAGTTGAATAAACAGGGAGATGTAAGAATAATTGAAAACTTAGCTGCGGGGATTCTTCGTATCTAACACTAAACTAAAGGAGCAGATTGCAACACATTTTCGTCTACGTGCCTTTATTGGATGTGATTGTAACTATAGTATTGACGTGCGAGAGCAAAATCTCATTATTTTCATGGCTACTGCAGAAGGACAAATGTTTATGGCTCAAGTATGGTTATCACGGTGTACAGAGCATGCGTAATAAAGTAATACATAAATAATAACTGGCCACTGATCAGTTGCAGACTCGAAAGAACCTTAACGTAGGATGTTGCCCAGTTTTTTATTCACAAACGGCTTACGATATGATGCTGGTTATTCCATTGGTCTTGCTGCTCGCACCTATTTCTCTAACGACTGCAACACCAGAAGGTAACCGACATTTTGATATTATAGAATATTCTTAGGAATTTAACTCCCAACCGTGAACGAAGAGTCGGTGATATTTTTTTTTTTCTCATAATTTACATGAAACTAGCTAAAACGGCAAAGGAAAAATGACGCACAACTGGAAAGTACACTGAAATAGATTGGATTATCGCTAAGCCACATAAGAACTACTTTAAGGATTTTGAAGCTATTTCAAAGTTATCATTATGATGTACGTTCAATGTATAGTTAAGCATTTGAACGCCAAGTAATGGCAATTATTTTAAGGGTGGGGCAAGAGCATTTTCAAGTTAAAGTTTTGAGAATTACTTACCTTTGAAATAAGTGAAAGTTCCTTCGTTTCTCTAGTACAAGACATGCTTAAAGTAGGAAAAGAATAACGGCCTGCCTTTTACCCAAGGAGGTTCAAAGAGGTTCTGACACTTTCATTGTGATTTTTTTCCAAGCTTCCAGGCATTATATTACTATTGATTTCCTTGGTCAGACGCTCACATCGAAAAAGAGTTAGGCATAGTTCTTGACTAAAACATATATTTCAATGATCATATAACTAATCTGACATCGTCACTACTAGGCTTGCTATGCCAGATAAGTAGAGTTAAGCAGCTATTTTCTAAAGAGGTATTGTTAGTAATTTTAAACTCCCTTGTTTTTGGTAAACTGTTTGATTGTTCCACCGTTTGGTTATAAGGACCTATTAAGCAAAACATTAATAAGCTTCGGCAGGCACTAAGAAATTTGAACATATGACTCCAGTGTTAAAATACCTTGGTTCGCTCACTGTTCAAAAACAGTTACGAATAAAGGATGTCGTTATAGTAATTTAAATGTTTAAACAATCAAGTGCCTACGTATTTTACCAATAAACTGTCTACTAGATCAAACACTGATAACTACAGAACTAGGTATAGTGATCATCGACACCTTCGCCTCTGCCGTAGTACAATAGCCCAGCGCTCCTTTTTCTTTCACACTGTAAATACCTATAACACACTTAGAGCACAAACCAAGAACTCAAGAAACATCGTAGCATTCCATAGAAATGTAAGAAACGATCTAGACAAAGGGTAAAACATATTACCTGCACAATATAGGCAGTATTTGCATATTCGCCCATTTGTTTTATTATTATTGCAATTCATAGGTTAGATACTTTCAAAACCTTTCGGCGCTGATTCCCGTTTCAAACGTTATTGATAGAGAAAATACTTTCACCGATGAGAACATTTAATAAATATTTTTCTTTCTACTACATGGCTATATAATACAATTCGAAAAGGGGTCGAGGGAGCAGTAATTAAAATTATAATTGTAGTCGTTTTAGCGAGAGCGTGACACTGGTGGAAAGGTGATTCCGTCTATACAAAATGTAGCAACAATTTGAGTGTGCGAAGCAGTTGATAATTCATTCCTTTTTTCAATGATCATATAACTAATCTGACATCGTCACTGCTAGGTTTGCTATGCCAGATAAGTAGAGTTAAGCAGCTATTTTCTAAAGAGGTATCGTTAGTAATTTTAAACTCCCTTGTTTTTGGTAAACTGTTTGGTTGTTCCACCGTTTGGTTATAAGGAACAATAAGCTTCGGCAGGTATGGCACGCCGATTGTAGCAATATTCAACTCCGTAATATTCAACCAATCAACTATTTATTCAACTTCAATTCAACCCCTTATTCAACCATTCAACTATTATTCAACTTCAATTCAACCCCTATTCAACCATTCAATTATTATTCAACTTCAATTCAACTCCTTATTCAACCATTCAACTATTATTCAACTTCAATTCAACCCCTATTCAACCATTCAATTATTATTCAACTTCAATTCAACCCCTATTCAACCATTCATTAAATTATTCAACTTCAATTCAACCCCTATTCAACCATTCAATTATTATTCAACTTCAATTCAACTCCTTATTCAACCATTCAACTATTATTCAACTTCAATTCAACCCGTAGCCTATTCAACCCGTACCAGTCTCGCAGCCGTACCACAGGCTTACCATCTTCAAAATAATATTTTGGTCATATTTTACATTTCATTTTTGGGCTTCCTGTGGTATCGATTGACCAAAATTTGTATGGCAGTTCAATTTTATACTTCCAAAGAATGTACATTTCTGTAAACTCTGTGTACTGTTTTCAGGTAACGACTATGAATAAATTAGTCAAAGTTCGGAAGGAATGGACTCCGGTGTGTTTCTCTAACTCTCCCGTTATAAACCTCGCGATATTACACTCTGGTCTAAATATACTCAGTAAAGCAAGAATGGATATCAATCTAGTTTATGTGTGGTGTTTTATCGGTATTTGGGGCTCAAGTTTAGGGATATTTTTGGGTGAATCTTCCGGGTGGGGGGTACTCCTATTTGTGAGGTATTATGTATGTGCCGCAGGGGTAGATCAGGGTTTTGAGCTCACTTTGGGCAGCTCAAGGTCAGGATTTGAGTTTAATTTGGGTGCAATCAGGGTCGGGGTTCAGTATTTTTAGGCAGTTAGGGTTTTTTTTTTTAGCTATTTTGGTAAAAAAAGACATTCTGTTGCGGTATTTTGATCGCCTGGATATGCAAGCACTTTCGTACTTCAGTACTTATCAATGTACTTTATCTGCTGATTTGTTTACCCAATGCCACGTCCCGACTTGAAATGTTCCGTATTTTGCATGCAATCCCGGTGCGCAGTACTGACCGGCCGGGGTATATATCCGACCGTGCCTTTGAAAACAATTTAAAGGCGAGGCAATCAGGTTTTTCCCCAAAAAGGGGGCAATCAGGGTTTTGGAGCTCGGATTTTGGGTCAAACAGGGTCAGGGTTTGAGCCTCTTGGCTTCATGTAAAAAATGGGTCAATTCGATAACACAGGAAGCCCAAAAATGAATCTGTTGCCCAACCAATCAAAGATGGCATCGAAAGAAACGAGGTTGCCCGGCACTAGCACTTCCGGTTACTCTGCTGTGGCTGTGCATGCTTATACCAGTTAGACTGCTGTGCATTTATATCGATGTACATACGCATTCGGAAAGAGCGGGAAATCCGACTTGCTATTGAAGTATTATTGTTGAAATGAATGCTGAAAATCTTAACCAGTTGGCTTCCTGCCTCAATGAGGCAGGCCAAATTGTCTCTCGGATCGTAGCTAATACCAGTTCAGTTACTTCCAACGCTGGTAGTGGTAGCACAGCAAGTGTGTCTACAAGTGGCACGAACAATACTCTGAGTCTGAATGCTGTCTCTGCAATTGGACAGTCTGTTGCGAGAGCCCGAACCATGATCCAGCAGTCGAGTGTCGGAGGGATGTATTCACGACTAAATAAACGAGAACGGCTAAGGGCTTCATCCTTCAAAGCTGTGCCTGTACCCTGCAAGATACGTAAACTTGAAACCAAAAAGGTTTTCAAGTTTGTCCTTGTTCGATGCGAGGACGAAGAGTAACATTCTGATACCTTTCTTTTTACTGACGATTGCATTATTTTAAGAGGATTTGTTACCCTTACATCTGAAGCAAATGAGCAGAAAGTGAGACAGTGCTTGGCTAGTGTAATACAGCTGAAATATCCGTCTGTTGACCCTCATGGTTGAATAAGGGGTTGAATTGAAGTTGAATAATAATTGAATGGTTGAATAAGGTGTTGAATTGAAGTTGAATAATAGTTGAATGGTTGAATAAGGGGTTGAATTGAAGTTGAATAATAATTGAATGGTTGGATAAGGGGTTGAATTGAAGTTGAATAATAATTGAATGGTTGAATAGGGGTTGAATTGAAGTTGAATAATAATTGAATGGTTGAATAAGGGGTTGAATTGAAGTTGAATAATAATTGAATGGTTGAATTGAAGTTGAATAATAGTTGAATGGTTGAATAAGGGGTTGAATTAAAGTTCTCACACATCATTAGATATTCATGACACATCGGCCAATGAGGAGTCTCGTTTGAGGTCACGTGTTGATACATGAAACTAGGGATAGTACGACAAAGTTAATTATTCAAGTGGGCAGGGCTTTGAAGCTGAGGGAAATTGAGGGGTAAAACAATAACTAATTTACATAATTGCTGTACTTTGAAATCGTTTCCAAATACAGAAAATATTCAAATAAGTTAAAACAATAGCAAATTTGCATATTTGCTGTACTTTGAAATCGTTTCCAAGTACAGACAATATGCAAATTAGTTCTAGATTACAGTTCTAAAAACATGAGAACATGAGACATGAAATTAGGCAATTTGATGTAACGTAATAACTATCTCCTAGTTTCTACATACAATAACGGGACAGAAGTTATCAAAATAGGAGATATACATATTTCAATATTTAAGCAATATTTCAGTTCCTAATGTAGTGACGATAAAGCTAAACGTAAATTCATGGAACCAGAACTTATTTCTGATGAAATGAAATATTAACCGTACAATTACTAAAGTAAATGGTATTTAACAAAGTTTCTGCATTCTTATCTCCAAGTAATCCCATTGTCCACAGCAGTGTCTCTTCCTCTTGGGTGACTGGTTTCTTCTCCTCACGAGAATGTTTCTCCGACAAGTGGTCGCCAGCTCTGTGTGACTTCTTAATTTCAGCATCCAAAACTTTTCTAAATATCTGAAAACTAAACATAAAACAAAATTAATAACCAGGTTTATCACGGGTATAAAAAAAAAAGCTCGTTAAAATAAAACCTCTGTATACTTACGAGAAGTTCTTAACATCCAGCGGGTTAGCTTTTTTCCCTCCATCGCAAGTTCTTTCAAAATGCGAATTACGGTACAGAAAGTGTTCTTTCCAGTAGTCTTTCCACACTACGTATTTCATGGAATGTTCACCTTTCAAACCACATCGTTACTCTTTTATATTCAGAACGTGCAGTAACCAGTAATGTTTGTTCAACATTGTCCTCTGTGTCATGAATATCTAATGATGTGTGAGAAGCCATTTCTAAGCCGCGTGATTGTTTTAGACGTGGTTTCTAGATCCTCGTGCCATGAACAATGTCTCGGGCTACGCCCTCGACATTGTTCATGGCACTCGGATCTAGAAACCACGTCTAAAACAATCACTTGGCTTAGAAATAGTACTTGAATAATAGTTGAATGTTTGGATAAGGGTTGAATTGAAGTTTAATAATAGTTGAATGGTTGAATAGGGGTTGAATTGAAGTTGAATAATAGTTGAATGGTTGAATAAGGGGTTGAATTGAAGTTGAATAGGGGTTGAATTGAAGTTGAATGAATAGTTGAATGGTTGAATATTACGGAGTTGAATATTGCTACAATCGGCATGCCATAGGCAGGCACTAAGACATTTGAACATATGACTCCAGTGTTAAAAGACCTTGGTTGGCTCCCTGTGCAGAAAAGTTACGAATAAAGGATGTCGTTATAGTAATTTAAATGTTTAAACAATCCAGTGCCTACGTATTTAACCAATAAACTGTCTACTAGATCAAACACTGATAACTACGGAACTAGGTATAGTGATCATCGACACCTTCGCCTCTGCCGTACTACAATAGCCCAGCGCTCCTTTTTCTTTCATACTGTAAATACCTATAACACACTTAGAGCACAAACCAAGAACTCAAGAAACATCGTAGCATTCCAGAGAAATGTAAGAAACGATCTAGACAAAGGGTAAAACATTGTACCTGCACAATGTAGGCAGTATTTGCATATTCGCCCATTTGTTTTATTATTATTGCAATTCATAGGTTAGATACTTTCAAAACCTTTCGGCGCTGATTCCCGTTTCAAACGTTATTGACAGAGAAAATACTTTCACCGATGAGAACATTTAAGAAATATTTTTCTTTCTACTACATGGCTATATAATACAATTCAAAAAGGGGTCGAGGGAGCAGTAATTAAAATTATAATTGTAGTCTTTTTAGCGAGAGCGTGACACTGGTGGAAAGGTGATTCCGTCTATACAAAATGTAGCAACAATTTGAATATGCGAAGCAGTTAATCTTTCTTTATTTATTTCACACTCATTACTTTACATTTGGGTAGTTTACAGACATATACACTTAATAATTATGATAATAGATAAGGGGGGGAAAAGGAAAGAAGAAATTATATAATAGGAAAGGGTGCAGGGAAGTTGAAGGAACTAAAAGTTTTCTAAGTCAACTCCCCATTAAGTGAAATAAATATGTGTAGTGTGATCTGCCTTTGCCTATAAATCCAAGTAATCATAGTCATATAGTAAATAATAATAAAAAATAAAATAAAAAGTTGATAATTCATTCCTTTTTTCAATGCTCATATAACTAATCTGACATCGTCACTGCTAGGTTTGCTATGCCAGATAAGTAGAGTTAAGCAGCTATTTTCTAAAGAGGTATCGTTAGTAATTTTAAACTCCCTTGTTTTTGGTAAACTGTTTGATTGTTCCACCGTTTGGTTATAAGGAACAATAAGCTTCGGCAGGCACTAAGACATTTGAACATATGACTCCAGTGTTAAAAGACCTTGGTTGGCTCACTGTGCAGAAACAGTTACGAATAAGGGATGTCGTTTACTTATTAATAGTAATTTAAATGTTTAAACAATCTAGTGCCTACTTATTTAACCAATAAACTGTCTACTAGATCAAACACTGATAACCACGGAACTAGGTATAGTGATCATCGACACCTTCGCCTCTGCCGTACTACAATAGCCCAGCGCTCCTTTTTCTTTCATTCTGTAAATACCTATATCACACTTAGAGCACAAACCAAGAACTCAAGAAACATCGTAGCATTCCAGAGAAATGTAAGAAACGATCTAGACAAAGGGTAAAACATAGTACCTGCACAATATTGGCAGTATTTGCATATTCGCCCATTTGTTACTCGGACTGCCTGTGGCAGCACCGAGTCTTAAAATGCAAGCCCTATTTTTTTTTTGTTGGGTGTCGCAAAATTTCTGCGCATGCGTTAAAGGTCAAGTTCACCACCAATCAGATCGCACCGATCAGGTCACGTTACACTCGCCAGGTTAATTTATTTACATAATTTAATACAGTAAATCAAAATAGTCGACGCGCGAGGGCGAAAGCCTTCCAACAGGCTCCGGATATTTCAACTGGCGCTCTTGTTGACCATAAAAATTCATGAACAACCAGGAGCCGTAATACATTCGATCAGCGCTGTCTTGACAGATCCAATGTACATTTAGAAACGTTAGCGAAATACACTATCCAAACACGTTTGGATATCAATGGGTATCGAATTATAATCAAAGGTTAGATTTCGTCAGGCGCGCTCAGATAAGAAAGTTTAAAGCTCTCAGACTAGGCGATCGATCGGCGCGCGCGAGACAAGGAATGAGTCATTGTCAGAAATCTATTCCATCGTGGGCAATTATGCAATACAACCTAAATTTGGGTAATAAGTTCATGTCCTAGATACACCAATATGTTACTGACGTTCTATGACCGAAACATAATAGAACGTAATTAACCTATTGTTGTATCTAGGACATGAACTTATTACCTAAATTTGGGTCAGGTCTTGTACATCTAAGGCATGTTTTACGATAGAATAACCAGAGTCTTTCTACTGGATTGAGAGCTCGAGACATTATACATGTCTGCTAATATGGGGAAAACTGAAACAAAAAATGAACTCCTTCATTGAGCCAAGCGGAATATTTACATGATCCGCTAAGATTTTTACAAATCTTAGTTAAGCAGATGTTTTCAGTGTATGCCAACTGAAATGCTGTGCTCGTTTTCTGGTTACGGCTCAGTGGGGCAACTACACGAACAAGAAGCATGAACTGCCAGCAAAGAGAGAGGAAAAAGTACTTGAAATTCACAAAGCTAGCTGAAGTAGGGAATATATATAATATCTGAGACGTTAAATTACGTTAGTACTGTGAAGAGGATCAAAATTCAAGTTTTGTAGCTTGAGACTGTCTTCTACCGTGACTCGTGAGATCTAGCTGTTTCATTCAGACAGTGCCAAATTTATTGAAAGCTACGGGCTTACTTTATGAGATTATTATTCATTGTGGAATGAAAGGAAACAGGTTAGCTGAAAGTTAAGTTCGAGGTAGGCTTCGCTAGGTTTGCTATGCCAGATAAGTAGAGTTAAGCAGCTATTTTCTAAAGAGGTATCGTTAGTAATTTTAAACTCCCTTGTTTTTATTAAACTGTTTGATTGTTCCACCGTTTGGTTATAAGGAACAATAAGCTTCGGCAGGCACTAAGACATTTGAACATATGACTCCAGTGTTAAAAGACCTTGGTTGGCTCACTGTGCAGAAACAGTTACGAATAAGGGATGTCGTTTACTTATTAATAGTAATTTAAATGTTTAAACAATCTAGTGCCTACTTATTTAACCAATAAACTGTCTACTAGATCAAACACTGATAACTACGGAACTAGGTATAGTGGTCATCGACACCTTCGCCTCTGCCGTACTACAATAGCCCAGCGCTCCTTTTTCTTTCATGTTGTAAATACCTATAACACACTTAGAGCACAAACCAAGAACTCAAGAAACATCCTAGCATTCCAGTGAAATGTAAGAAACGATCTAGACAAAGGGTAAAACATAGTACCTGCACAATATAGGCAGTATTTGCATATTCGCCCATTTTTTTATTATTATTATTGCAATTCATAGGTTAGATACTTTCAAAACCTTTCGGCGCTGATTCCCGTTTCAAACGTTATTGACAGAGAAAATACTTTCACCGATGAGAACATTTAATAAATATTTTTCTTTCTACTACATGGCTATATAATACAATTCGAAAAGGGGTCGAGGGAGCAGTAATTAAAATTATAATTGTAGTCGTTTTAGCGAGAGCGTGACACTGGTGGAAAAGTGATTCCGTCTATACAAAATGTAGCAACAATTTGAGTGTGCGAAGCAGTTGATCATTCATTCCTTTTTAGAGGTAAAGAAGGGTTCTATTTATTAGCACGCACACGTGAAAGAAAATATTCAGATTAATAAGATTTTGAAAGTGTATATAATGTAAAGATTAACTGAAATAATAAGGACGAGTCGAGTGAAATACCTATAAATACATAGTAATATATCCAAACTGGTCTTTCACTCACGGATCACTGATTAAGAATGGGTAGAACTGGCTAATCATTGTTTCTATGGCTACCCAGTTTGATTAGATCCCGAATGAAAGCCCAAATTAGATATAATGGGGTCGGGATGGGCGGGAGGGGAAAAACAAAAACAACTTCCTTACCCTATGCCCCACCCTTCCCGCACCCCCTTAGGCTCTAACTATAACCAATGCTTTCTCTCTGCGGCTCGATGCTTGAGAAAAGGGGCTGAAATGTAAAACTACGGCTCTTTATAGCCAGGAGATTGTTATACGGTGTGAATTCCATTCATTTGCGTGGAATTTAGTTTCTCAAACAGTTGCCGTGAGGTTTCAGACCAGTTTGAATAGCTGCCTAACCAGTAATATTTAGATTTAGTATGAACAATTTTATCAGTGAATATAGAGATTTTCACGTTCTGATTGGTCGAGAAATTCCTACTATCTCACTATATTACAACAACAAAAACAACAATTTTATTTACCCTTATGAATGAAGTTAATACAATTAAATATAGAGAAATGTAAATACTAAGTGGGGCGCTGGCTTCTTGTAATAACCATATAGGGTTAAGGAACCAGTAGGCCAGATTTAAAGGAAGAAATATAAAATACAATGTGGGAGTCACACCCACACTTTTAGGTAATTACACACACACCACACACAGTGCACACAAATACGCACACACACGACCTAACATTATGATGTATGTACGAGAAACCAAATAGCAAATAAATCATAGTATAAAGCAAGCCTGGAGGTAAATACGGTAATTAAACACAAGAAAATAACCTAAGCTAATATTTACTTAGAAATTACTTTTTCAAATTTTGTTTGAAGGTTCTTAAAGTGCTACTACGACGAAATTTGACTATTTCTTTTACCACTTTTTTGTATTCCATAAGGACGAACAGTGGCAGAAATATCCAAATCAGTGAAAAAAGTTTGCAAAGGGGGAACTTAGACCACACATTTAAAGAGAGTTTACCGTCGAAATCTCGTCCGCCATTACGCGAAACCGGTTCCTGTGGGCGAGGAACGCCTAGTCATTTTTGAGCGTACGTGACGTCAGAATCTCAACACAACAACACGTGGGGCTACTTTTCTCATACAAACCTTCACGCGAACTAACATATGTAGCAAGAAAGTGTACCATTTTTCCACAAAGAAAACGTTTTGAATAGAAATATGCCTTCCAGTTTATACATTGTACAGGACTGTAGCAATTTAACAAACCACAAAGCTGGCATTTCGCTACATTCAAGCCTTCTAGTTGAGTACCGTACGATCGATCAGCCGTGTGATAATCAGTGAATAAGGTTTGTAATTTTCTTCAAGCCTCAAGGATGGTTGTGTATGTTTTGGTCGTTTTGAGGACAGAAGCTTCTCCAGAATTGTTTGTGTCACATGGAATAGCCGGTAAGATCGTACCAGAGTCCACTATAACAGTTCGGAAGAAGGCCAAAATAACGTTTTGAATAGAAATATGCCTTCCAGTTTATACATTGTACAGGACTGTAGCAATTTAACAAACCACAAAGCTGGCATTTCGCTACATTCAAGCCTTCAGTTCTAGCTGAGTACCGTACGAGCAGCCGTGTGATAATCAGTGAATAAGGTTTGTAATTTTCTTCAAGCCTCAAGGACAAGGATGGTTTGTGTATGTTTTGGTCGTTTTGAGGGCAGATTAGCTTCTCCACAATTGTTTGTGTCACATGGAATAGCCGGTAAGATCGTACCAGAGTTCACTATAACAGTTCGGAAGAAGGCCAAAACAGCCGAACCAACTGACAGAATGTCATAAATTAACGGGAAAATAAGCTGAGAACATAGTTTGTCATATTGCTGTTTCCTATAAACAGATAAACCTAGCGATGTTTAGTATGCCTTTCACTTTACTGCTAATTTTATTTTCAAGACACTAAACCACAGAAGAAATGACCAATATTATTTCATGCACAGTACTTTGTTTGTGTCTCAAACAGCGACGGGGGCGCGAAGTAATATCGCCACTGTAAAGCTGCAGATCAGTCAGTTTCAATACCTTTTTTCAGTCTCTAGTAAATTCTTATCGCTCACGATTTGATGTTAGTCATTCCTAGGGTATTTTCCCTGGTTCGACTTTAAGGTTGTGCTGTTATCTGGGCTACAGGTACCCTGGTTCCAGAGGGGCTTGCTGCCGAAACGAGAATTCGAGTCGCGAAGCGACTAGAACTGAGTCGCCAAGCGACGCGAGTCGAGAAGCGAAGCGACGAGCCCCTGGTTTGTGGAGTGAACTTTCTCAACGATATACATTTAGAACGAAAAATTACTCTCTTAATCGTGAAACTTCTCAAAACCTCTGGCACCCAGGGTAGGCTACAGGAAGAATTCAGCGGAGAAATCACAATTCTAAGTTTTTTTTATAGTGGAACACGAATGACTTGTGTCCCGGCAATAGATTTTCCGGCGAATCTACATTCTAAAATACAATGTAATTGCTATAAAATTAAATCGCTCTGTTGTCTAACATGAAATCGTGAGTGATAAGAATTTACTAGAGACTGAAAAAAGGTATTGAAACTGACTGATCTGCTGAGTGAGCTTTACAGTAGCGATAATTCGCGCGCCCCGCATGAAATAGTATTGGTCATTTCTTCTATGGTTTATTGTCTTGAAAATAAAATTAGCAGTAATGTGAAAGGCATACTAAACATCGCTAGGTTTATCTGTTTATAGGAAACAACAATATGACAAACTATATCCTCAGCTTATTTTTCGATTAATTTATGACATTCTGTCAGTTGGTTCGGCTATTTTGGCCTTCTTCCGAACTGTTATAGTGGACTCTGGTACGATCTTACCGGCTATTCCATGTGACACAAACAATTCTGGAGAAGCTTCTGTCCTCAAAACGACCAAAACATACACAACCATCATTGAGGCTTGAAGAAAATTACAAACCTTATTCACTGATTATCACACGGCTGCTCGATCGTACGGTACTCAACTAGAAGGCTTGAATGTAGCGAAATGCCAGCTTTGTGGTTTGTTAAATTGCTACAGTCCTGTACAATGTATAAACTGGAAGGCATATTTCTATTCAAAACGTTTTCTTTGTGGAAAAATGGTACACTTTCTTGCTACATATGTTAGTTCGCGTGAAGGTTTGTATGAGAAAAGTAGCCCCACGTGTTGTTGTGTTGAGACTTTGACGTCACGTACGCTCAAAAATGACTAGGCGTTCCTCGCCAACAGGAACACGTTCGAGTAATGGCGGACGTAAAATTCAAGATTCGGAGTCCAAAAAAATAAGACTTCCCGTCGTCGCATTGAAAAACGATTTGAACTGGTAATAATATAGCAACTCTACTTTATGAATATGAGAAAACATTCATATGCCAAAATTTGATCATAGTGGCACTTTAATGAGGACGATTTTATATGTTTACCAATTAAGTTCCAAATTGTTGGTCCTTTGAATCTGATATTGAAAGACCATAATTGGTTCTTGCTCTAGGTAAGCCGAATATGATTGATTTGCTGCAGATCTAGTTTTATAACTATGAATGTTTTTTTCATAAGTCAAGAAGTTCTCAAAAGCAGAAAGTAATAATCCATTGTGAAAGTTGAACATAAATACTGAAATATGTAAGGAAGAAAGGTCAAATAACTTAATAATATTCAATGATTTAAATCAGTAGTGGTCTTGAGTGCTCATCGAAGTTCGAGAATGTCATAATGCGCATGGTCTGCTTTTGCAAAATATAAAGAGGTTGAAGTTGGGGTAAGTATTACCCCAGACAATTATTCCATATATTAGAAATGGGTAAATTAATGAATAATAGAGACTTATAAGGAGATTTGAACTAACAAAATAGCGAAGTTTAGACAGAGCACCCACACTTCTCTTTAACGTTTTTTGTAATACTCTCAATCTGAGGTTTCCAGCTGAGATTAGAGTCAATTAAAACACCCAGATATTTAATGCAATCATCGTGACGTAGTTGCTTATTGTTTAATAAAAGTGTAAAATGTAATTGAGGGGGATTGAAATAATTTATATATTCAGTGAACGTTTATTTGCACACAGCCAAGTATCAGCATTTGTTAGCTCAGTATTTATGTTAGATTGTAGTACAGCAATATATTTATGTCTGCAGAATAGATTAGCATCATCAGCAAATAGATGAAAGTCAAAAATTTCAGAGCAGCAATGAAAGTCATTTGTATATAATAAGAAAAGTATTGGTCCAAGGACTGATAAACAAATCATATGAAATAATTTACTTACAGTCTTTGGTAATGATCGTCGTTCCAGGATTGCTACTGCTGAAGACAGTCTAGTCACTACTGTAACCTCAAATGCTTCGTTTGAAAAATGGTATGAAAATCTCGAATATGGTATTTTATCTGTTGAAATCTATTACCTCCTTAGTTCTCTACCGAAGTATAAAGCTTATATATTCACAAGTTTCCTAATTTTTTGCGTTTTTCCAGTTGCATATGGACATTTAGAAATGGTTCGTTTTTCTTGAACACAGAGTTGTACGAGCAATTGTAGCGTTCTTTCTGTGGTCTGGATTATGTGTTATTTGGGTTCAGAGAAATCACTGAAGAATATAAGTCCATGGTGTGAAGTAACAAAGTAATCGTGGTATTTCTTGAGCTGTGAGAGGTCCCCGAAAAAGAGCTACAATCCACTGCCGCTCGACGGCCATCTTGATTCACTTTTAATAAAGTGGCTAGTGCGCAGGCGCTCCATTTTCCCGCATGTCGGTCGGCGGGGCCATCGGGCGGGACTTCAGACAGTGATGGGTATGTTGCAGGTGTGCTGCTCTGGGAGGCTGATGCTGATATGGCATCTGGAATGTCGGGCGGTAGAGGCGGCGGGTGTGGCTATGGATGAAGATCTTCTTCATCTGCAGAGTCATCTCTGAGATATAGTCTTGGGGAAGGTTGGGTATGGGCCATGTCTGATGGAACCTTGAAGCATTCGGATAACTTCACACGGTAGGATCAGCTGCACAACTGGGACCCAATGAACTTCATGATGTTGCAGAATGGGGGCTATGGCCACGACAAGGTATCGGTC
Source organism: Actinernus sp. WN-2022 (assembly GCA_030867875.1). Taxonomy (NCBI): domain Eukaryota; kingdom Metazoa; phylum Cnidaria; class Anthozoa; order Actiniaria; family Actinernidae; genus Actinernus; species Actinernus sp. WN-2022. The sequence goes on from JAOWCC010001368.1 coordinate 28,925,425, forward strand.
TCCAGCTCGAGATTTATTCCTGTATGAGTGGAGGTATACTAAGTCCCCAACTTCAATCGCAGGAGTAGGTCGGTTCTTTCCCAGAGGTGCCTTGGAGTACTCACTGTATGGGTGGTTTGTGAGGCGTTGCTTGTGTTGAGTGGCTATCAGGTTATTGTCGCCCAGGTGTATCTGAGTATTGGAGAACTGGTCTCGTTGGGTCCACATTTCTCTGGCCGATAGTCCACGCGAGCGGATGCGCGAGTTTAAGACAGCAGTAGCTGTAGCTAAGGTGAGAGGTGATACAGCTCCACCTACTGGGTCCTGGCGTAGCAGTTAAACTAGATCTTGGATTGCCCTTTCTGCGACGGAATTCTTATTGGGGTTTTAGTTTTGACGTGTCCCAGTTCCAGTATGATTCTGTGCGTTCGACGGCTTTATCCATATCGAGGCCGTACACGTATCGTTTGACGACGACCGTCTTGAGCTGGTTACCAGAAGGGTGGTTAAGTTGTATGCGAAGGGCAGTCAACAATCCATCCAAAACTTGGCGTGGGACTATGATGCATTCCCGGGATGAGACAAACGGCTCGTGGTGTTTCACGATGAGTAGACCATCGGCTGCAACGGTGGCGACATTCAAGTACCTCTTGACGTCCTTGATGTTGGTGAGTTTTCTGGATGGTCGTGTTCCCTGAATAAGGTGTGCATGGGTGCGACGTAGATCGGGGCACTCAGACTGTATTGCTAACCACGAGGTCCGGCTGGTGTAGGGGAGTCTCACATTTCCATCCAGGACGTCATCGTGGACAGATGACCTTCGGACAACGGATTCCGCGGTACACATTACAAAGGAGAACACTTGGCAGGCTTCGTCCTCGGAGGCAGGGGCATTACGGCTTGCAAAATCAGATGGAAGAATTGCAGGAAGAATTGCAGATTGCTTGGTATTGGCTGACGACAGACAGGAAAGTCGATACGCGGAGGCTTGCGGATAACTCGCCGCGGCATATCTTTCATATGCGTGAACGCAAGGTTTGATGTCAGCGAGGATGCAGGCGTTCTTTTTGGACTTAACGATATATGGGCTAAAGTGTTTAGTAGCGACAGCAATTGAGAGGGCTTCTACTTCACATGGTAGCCACGTCGTCTGTGACCCTCGTAGCTTTGCGCTAAAGAAGCCAGCTAGGTGTAATTTGCCTTCGTGTGCCACGTACATGATGGCGCCTCCAGGTTTTCTGACTGCGCCGTCGGTCACGATCCACAATTAGTCTTCTGGTCTGGGTAAAGTGATCGTGCGGGCGGAGAGAGCGCACTGTGCATTGTGAAATGAGCTTCGCAGCTCATCAGTCCACGATATGGCTTCTTGGGACTAGCGTCCAGCTGTTACGTTTCGAGTGGGGCGAGGTATTCTGAGCATCTTGGGATCACGCGCGAGAGGACCTTGTATGTCCCGACGAAGGATCTCGTACGACCGACTGTTTCTGGTTCAGAGCAGGAGGCCAGGGTGCTCACACGATTCGGACTGGCTGTGAGTGCACCGGCGCTCCAGGTCCAGCCAAGTATGGTGGTGGATTTGAGGTTGATGACCGTTTTGGACGCAGACAGACGGAGATCGTATTCGTAGAGAGCCTGTAGGACTTTCTTCCAGTTTTGGAGCAGTTCCTGGGGAGTGTTTCCACCGCAGTATAGATCGTCTGCGATCTTCGCGACGACACCCTCCTGTAGTAAATGGCCAAGGACACTGCACATGACTTCCTCCAGTGCAGTCTCAGAGCCATGCATTCCCATTGCAGAATGTGTGTAGACTCGTACTCCCTTGAAAGGTGTGGCAACGCCACAATACTTCATTGACTCACTTGCCAGGGGTATTTGGTAGAGTGCGCTTGTTAAATCGGTGGCTATTATGTGCTTCCACTGCGCAATGTGACGTAAAGTCGAGTCGATGTCTGGCATTAACGAGGGTTGCGGCTTGCTGTAACGGCGGACATCGGCGAATGCTGTGACAAGTCGAGAACCGCCGTTGCGCTTCTTTACTAGAAACGACGGATTGAGGTACTCAGCAGTCACATTAATATCTTGCCGACGCTTGACCACGCCGAGTTCCTCCAGTTGGTCGAACCTTTCCTGGAGTTCCAAGAGTTTACCACGAGCGTATTGGGGAAGGCGACCCTTTCGCTGAGGGGGCTCCCCTGGGCCCATGTTGACCTTAGCACTGAATGGTCCTGCCGCTCCGTTATAGCCTTTAATGTTAGGGTCAAATACCACGTCGTACTCTTCGAGGAGTGACTGAAATTTGGCTCTGGCTTCCTGAGGGAGGAGATTGTTAGTGTCGATCTGTACGATGGAAGAATGACAGGTGTTTGTCGGCTGCGATGTTATTAGTTTGGGTGTCGGGCTCGAAGTGGAATTATCTTTGCGCTCGAAGGCAGGGCTGACCTGACAGAAGTGCTCGTTGCGCTTTAGTGTGTGCGGCACGGTAGATAGGTTGGGATGCTTATCTTTCGTGCTACACTCGAAACTATACTAGGTTGGGGTCTTCTTACGCTCGGCGCATCGGTGCGGGGATCTATGGCGTACTCGGAGTCAGATTGCGCACCGTCTGGCAGCTGCATTTCCAGGAACTATCCTGGTCAGATAGTTTTCGAGGGAGTGGGGGCACGGTGAACAAACGCTCGGCGTGGAGCTGTGCTGAATTGTGCTGCACTGATGGACTCGTAGGTGTATCTCGTGCCGTCACCGATAATTACTTCTCACTTGGCAAGGCGTACGGCGACGTCATTTGCTTCCGTGAAAGGAGTGTCTGTTAGTATGTCGACGTCAAGGTTTTCCACGACGAGGCCCTCAAACGTGAATTCTTTGTGGTCTCGGGTGAAGGAGATCCGTGTCTCTCCGACTACCTGTAGCTGTGAGGATCCGTCAGCTTGGTGGACAGACTGGGCGCTAGCTACGATATGAAACCCAAGGCGTTTCACAGTTGAGTGGTGAATCATATTGCCGGTTGCGCCACTGTCGACAGTAATACGGACAACGTGGTGACCGTCTATCTGCATCTATATATGGAGACTGTCGGGTCTGGACTCGGTAGGCTACAGCACCTGGGCAAGATTCGGCATCGTCGGTGTCACGAGTAGGTGGGTTGTCGTCTGCTTCCGACTCGTCATCGAGGATGTCCACTATCTGTCTTGCTTTGACGATGTATCGTCTGTCGTTGTCTGAGTGGTAGTTGCATTCACTCAGGAAGTGTCTTGTGTCTGAGCGACCAGCATGTTTGCACAGTGGACAAACCTTATATTGACGGAACTTTCTGGGGGTAGCCGTGTATGGACCTTTACCACTCAGAGTAGATCAGCGGTATTCAGTAGTGACGGCTGTGCGAAGGATCTGTGCATCGTCAGATGCGTGGATTTCTTCCAGGAGGAAATTTAGGGCTTGAGATATTTCTGGTTTGATTGATGCAAGGGTGCGAGATCTCAGCTCGGTACCATATCTTTGCTTGAGAAGTCTGGGCAAGTTGTGGTGGATGAGTTTCAGCCATGTGAGTATCGCTAGGTTTTCCAGTGTGGGTGTGAGCTCCTCGTCTTCTGTCATCTTCTCGCCATGGTTGCTCAGGCTATTGGCCCAGAGGAGGTAATCCTCCACAAAGGCCATTACTTGCTGGTAGAGATCCTCAGGACGCTCATCTGCCTTAAGATGTATGTCAGAGAAGTCAATGAAATGAGCGCCTGTGACTTGAAACCGAAGTGTTGCCTAATGTTTTGCCAGATGAACTCGAGTGAGGTAGAGCTTTTCACTAGGGTGTTCCTTGAGATAATAAGACAGTAGTTGGCGATCTGTCCCAGCATCAGCTCAAAGAAGTTGACTTTTTGCTGCGCGGTGAGGTGCCTGGCGGATGGTACGTCTTTTCCATCGTTCTGAAATCCTCTCAGTGGCTGGACTTTGGTCTTCTTTTCCCATGTAGCTCTCTCGGCTAAGAATGGGGCGAAGTTGTTGTCTAAGGACAGGGTATATAGTAGGTTTTGCCTCCATTTCTTAAAGCTGTTTATGGTTTCAACCTTGGAGAGGCACCACTGCTTCGGTGCCCTCTGGGTAGATGCCATTGTTTACGTAGTTGTGACGTTGGGACGTGTTATCACAGTATAATTTTACGCTGGTTAGGCTCTAGTTTTCTAGGCTCTCGAGCGGCTATCGGCAGACATTATGACTTGGGTTGGACCGTAAGTTGGCACCACGCCAGTTGAGGTGATTAACTATGATCCCAAGCACGGCCCGGATGAACAAACGGCTTTATTTCTGTAGGGTTACAACAGTAGAACAACACTCGAGGAAAACAAGATGGCCAATCAACTAGAACTATTGGTGCGGGTAACATGCATAACCTTGTACCGCTAACCGGTACTGGCGCAACAGCCTTACCAGTTTTTTAATATAGTTATTTCAAGTTCAATTTCATCTGCAGTAATGGGGAAAAGACAAAAACTATTAAAAGATGGAGTAGGTAGGTAATCTAAAGGAGATTTGTGAATATTTGTTATCAAACATGATAGGTCCTTCCCTACATTAGCAAAATATTTATTGAAAGCATTATCAATTATCATTGGATCAGTAATAATATTATCATGCATTGACAGACATTTTAACAACTCTTTGGCTTACAGAAGGCTTAACATGTATTATTTCCTTGATTCCGTTCCAAACCTTTTTACTATCATTCATATTTTGAACAAAATAGTTCTTATAATATTGTATTTTACTAACTCTTAGGAGATGATTTAATTTATTTCTATAGCATTTAAATTTAGAATGATAGTACGTGGACTTTGTCTTCAAGAATGTTTTATATATAGATTATTCTTAGCTCGAATATAGACTTGCTGATGTAATCCATGGTTTAGAATGAAACTTTAGTTCTTTCCTATGTAACTGCTTAACAGGAATATGCTTATCAATTTTATTGTGATATTTTGGAATAAAAAGAAACAAACATTATTGGATGGATCAGTATCACATGTGAATAGTGTCTGCCAGTCTACATACTGTACTTCATTGATTAAAGCTGACTCATTTAATTTAGAATAATCTCTTTTATAAAATGTAATATTAGATGGGAGAGAAGACAATTTGCTTAATATCATGAAATTAGGTAAGTGATCGGTGAGGTCATACACTAAATTGCCACTGATGGTAAAGTGCTCAATTGAGTTGAAGAGGATGTTATCAATTGAAGCTGAAGTGTGGTCAGTGATTCTAGGTGGTTGTAGAATATGTGGTTGGAAGAAATAAGAGCCAAAAGTGTTAATAAAATTAGCAGAGCAAGGATTGGACTCCTTGAGGAGTGCTATGTTAAAATCTCCCATTATCAGGGAATATTTATTGTTAGTATGGATCTGTTCAATTGTCTTATTAATATAATCCATGAAATTACCACTTGGGTGACTATACACAATCCCACAGATTATATTAGATTGACCCTCAACATGAATTTGAACCCAAAGAGCCTCCACGTTCAGTACGCAAGTTGTTAGCTCCATCCGAACAATGAGTCTAATTCCTTTTTAATATAAATACCAACACCACCTAAATTTGTCAAACTGTGGTTGAGAAATAAAGTCATAACCTGGGATATTAAAGGGGCTATGTCATGGTACTGCGTATGTATCGAGTAATCGCTCGTTTAGTGGCTGTTAATTGGATAAAAACAGTTAAAATTTCCTCCCTCAATGCTTGATTGAAAGGATTTTCAATATTCTCCCTGGATACTGTTTATATAAACTGTTTGTTAGTCATTTTTGCATATTTGCTTTCATTTTAAGCATCCCACATGGTCGAGAGGTTCGTTAGTTCATATCAAAATCGGTGGAAATAGCTCTTTCCGGCCCGGAAAAACGAATGTAAAGTCTTACCGTGACAGAGTCCATTTAATATTAGTTAAAATATCCTGATCAATCTTGAGTTTTGTTTCAGAGAGCCAAATTAGTGAGAAAGCGAAACATAATTCAGATAACATACGGACAAAATTATCATAATTGGCTACCAAACTTCTGATATTGCAATTTAAAGCAGAGAAAGTCGTTAGGTCTGATGAGCACTCAATTATATCATGATTGCTATGAAAATCATGTGAACTCTAATAATTACAATTTTGAACATTAGGCATGTTGATATCAATGTCAATATCAGTTAAATGGGGGATATTAGAGACTGGCAAAGTTATATTTAGAAAGGGTAAATTACTAAGTTAAGTGACCTTGTCAGAGAGTTCAGGGCTATAAGTGGCCTCTACGCGTCTGATGCAATATAATTAAATAATCAAATATAAACCATGTTATATACAATTCAGGACTGATCTCGTTAACTTTACAAGGTCACCCCATTCTTAATATAAAAAACGAGACTCGATGTTTTCTTAAGGAAAATATTTCCATTAGAGATCCAAATGTAATCATAACTTTGTTCTTTCCTGGCTACTAAACACTTCCTGAACAGTTCCTTATTAGTTTCTGTTAGACTTTCATTAATGAAGATATCCCGATAGCCTAGCTCTTCAGTGGTGTAATTCTTTAGCTCTTTACGTTTACGGTATAATTTCTCTTTAACGTCACGGCGGACGAACTTGACTATTATAGCCAAAATTGACCGCTTACCCTTGTACTTTTTGCTACTCGTATGACGGTGGCTGACTGATATGTCTTCTTCGCTGATTTCGAGATCCATTAATGCTCCAATATTGCTGACATTCCCGTTTGTATTCTCCCTGGCTTCTCTTGGTGGCGGCGGTATGCCTTGTACCGGTGAATATAACACTTTGCTGCTTCCAGCTTTCTTCAGTAACGCTAAAATGTATTGAGCAGTAAATTAATCTATTTGCCAGATGAGATATCCGTGATGAGACTATTTCTGGGCAGTTTCAGCTCTTCTTGACTGCATGGTAGTTATCGAGTAACAAACATTCTAAACTCCATAACTTTACATTCACTGAAAAATATTGCTTATGAGTTTCGGGTCCAGTTTGACTTTATTCGGTTCTGAATCACACACTTTTACAAGAAATAACGTATGTAAAGAGCAATGAAATAAAATGACAAGACTGAGTTATGAGCTTAACATATTACAGAACTATTCGACTCAAAAGTAGTGTACTGATAATGAGAAGCTAGTGTTACAGGTTCGAATGATAACTAGTAGAATCGTAATAGACATTTTGCATCAATTGATCACGTGATGATTTTCTCATAGCAACGCCTGTGTGGAGGGCAAGCCATTCTAACATTCCTTGACAACAGAGAGAGCGTGAGAGTCGTCAGCGTGAACCTCAATGCTCGAAGTTCGCCGGTTCCTTTGTTATTCGTTTTCAGCCCAAATTTATCAGAACTGTTTAGCTTTAAATCTTAAGCTTCAGTGTTAGAGGATTTTAAGAGCCGTAATACGATCAGAAATAGCTTTCTGAAGCCAAAACCGAACCGGACTCTGCGAGTTACTCGCAACATGATGGCGGCCTCAACAGACAACTGAGCCGGCGCCGGTAAGAAGCTGACTTCGGGAATGTACTTTTCTTCCACGCTTTAAATCGTCTTTATGTTCTAGAAAAATTATGTGATGACAGGAGAATGATGTTTATATGGACCCTTTGCATATGACGTCATAGCCGCCATGTTGGTGTACAGTTGACCATAGATTCTTCGTTACCTTTTTTTTTTCGTACACCAACATGGCCGCCATGCCTTTGTAATTTGAATCTCTAGGGATTGAGTGCAAACCATCTGTACATTTAGTTCCGTCATTTACTTATTATCCATTAATTATGTTTTTATTATTTTCTTACATAATCTCGGTTTCCTTTCCTCTTCACTATTAGTCTGCGTTGCGGCTCTGGAGTATCGGAGAGCAGCGAGCGGAGATTAGGGGAATTGGGACGAGGAATACAAGAGAGGGGGGAGGGGGTGGGAAGGAGAGGAAGAGAGAGCCTGCCGGCAACCATGGTTGTGTATTGATATTGGCTAAAATGCGTGATTGACAGAAATCATTGGCATGCGATAAGAACAGAAACCAATTAGTATGGCGACAAACATACCGAGAATTCCTTCAGCGATGAATTTAGAGAAAGAATTACATATCTTTTGTAATGAGACCGAATTTCGCGATGAAAACTCCACAAGCGTCTTGCTCGACGAAACACACACGCACATGGCCGGTGTTTTCGAGGAACAGGCTTGTGCTTCCGAAAATACGAGCTGCTTTGATGATTTCATACCGCTGCGAGGATGGGTTTTAGCGCTTCTTTTGGCAGAACTTCGTTCCGATGTTATTGTGTCGGCAGTGTTCTTTACTGATTTGGTGGTGACTTTATATTCAGCGGCAACGAGTTCTCTTTATCTTAGTTCTCTTTATCCTGCAAACCTTCACGAACATATGTGTCGTTCTCCACTGCATTTTGAATCTTCCTTCCTCAGGAACGACAGACTCGCTCTGATAGAGCAGCAGATTTCGGAATATGAAGACCAATACTTTTGCAGGCACCAGCTATAATTATTTAATGCTTCGGCTCTCTTTTCTTTCTGAAGTCTTGAACAGATTCTCGCCGTGAAAATATTTGAATTTCCAAACGCTACCTTAAAACATACATTACACATCTTGCAAAAGTCGTTGACATTTACAGGTTAGGGTTTAGGCCCTGTCTTCACATGTTTTTTCGGAGTTTCAGCTGACATTCTCCAAGTTCGTATATTTTTTGTTTTGAATTTTACGCTCGACTTGAGATTCCTTGATATTCCTTGATATTGCACGCGTGAGTTTGAGAGATATCAAACATGGTTTTCACTTCCGCCGCATGATAATTGGATGAATCGGTCGAATAACTTACTAATTTTATGCATTTTAATTAGTGGGTGGATATCAAAATAACTATGGGTTGCCGGCAGGCTCTCTCTTCCTCTCCTCCCCACCCCCTTCCCCTCTCTTTTTTCCCTCGCCCCAGTCCCCCTAATATCCGCTCCTCAAGCATCTGAGCTCAAAGCAAGCATCTGAGCTCAAAGCAAGTTAAATAATTTAATACCATGATGGGTGATGATAACTTAACTGCTAATAAGTTCAAAGAAATGTGGGAAAAAGAATTACTACCAAGTATCCGTCGAGAAATTAAAGCAGAGATAACAGAGTTAAAACACGAGATCAAAGTTGTGATGAACAGACTCGATAAGATCGAAGAGTTTCAGCACTTTTTATCAGACAAATACGATGATATCACTGAATCAATCCAGCAAACCAAGAAGAAAGTTCAAGCTCTTGAGAAGTCAAGTAAAAAGCACGAAGATGATATTGAAAGTACTCAATATGAGACAGACATCAACCAAACAGCCATTGATGAATTACAACAATACATACGAAGGTATAGCTTGGAAATAGTTGGAATCCCTGTACTTCCCGCAGACCAACCGAAGCAACTGATCCTTGAACTCAGTTCAAAGCTTGGAGTTCAACTAGAAGAAGATAACATATCGATTGCTCACAGATTACCTGATACACGTAAGGTTAAAGATCGTATCATTGTAAAATTTACGCAGCGTGACAAGAGGGATGAAATGTACAAAAGCAGATCGAAGCTCTACGGCAAGAAAACTGACATCCTACCTTCAGTACAAGAAGAAATTGGAAAGAGCATAACAGCCGCCACCAAGATTCACATAAATGAATCATTGACAGCTTATCGCAAGAAGCTATTTGGCCGAATAAACAAGTTCAAGAACGAGCGTAAATTCAAATATCTTTGGACCACAAACGGCAAGATCTTGCTCAGAGAAACAGACACTTCGCTAACACACGGGTTTACAACTCAAGACGAATTCCAGGAGTACATAGATTCACTTTAATCTGATAAGTACTGTCCATTCAAATGCTTTGATATTTATATTTATTTAGAAGATTATTTTGTAATACAACATGATGACTGCAACCCAAACTCAAATTTCATTTGACTTAATATCTCACCTATCATTTCACAATCTTAGTGAAAGAGATTTTCAGGCAGTAACCGGTCATTGGCACTTTGATCTTAATATAATAGACAATGATCTATACAACTTATCTCCTAATCCTGATAAATTTGACGATGTAGACCCTGACTTAATACTTACTACTCCAGTCTCAAACTATTATTCTCTAGCTCAACTAAATAATGTCCTAGATAGATCTAATTCTAATAGTTTATCCTTTTTCCACTGCAATGTCAGAAGCTTAACAAAGAATTTAACTCTTTTGAATGACATATTATGCTCTCTCAATAGAAAACCTGATATTATAGCTGTAACTGAAACTAAATTAAACGACCAAACCATATCCAACATTAACCTAGTTAATTATAATTTTCTTCACACTGATTCAGTCACTATGGCTGGTGGAGCTGGAATATATATTTCTAACCAACTGAAATCAATCCCAAGACCAGATATACAATTTACAACCTCGCTAGTTGAATCATGCTGGACAGAACTTGATACAGGTGCAGGGAAAGTAAATATTATGATTGGATGCATTTATAGACACCACAAATCTAACTTATCGGAATTTACCATTCAGTTAGAAGAACTTATTAAGCAATTTAATCAACAAAAATACCAAGTCTATATCTTAGGAGATATGAATATTAATTTCCTTAAGTATATAGATCATTTGCAGACTGAAGAATACCTTGATATGCTTTATACTAATAGCTTTCTTCCATTAATTACTAAACCAACACGATTAACTGACCATTCAGCAACCTTAATTGATCACATTTATACAAATGCGCCTATTCAAGATATTACAGCTGGCATTGCTACAGTTGATATTTCTGATCATTTGCCTATTTTTTGTTTATTAAATACATCAGTCAAAAGATTTAATACTAATCTTTATATTAGAGATTACAGTAAATTTAATAAGGATCAATATTTAGCTGACATATATTCTATTAATTGGCATTCTATTTTTAATGACAACAATGATTTAAAGTGCCTATAACCCTTTTGCAATTTTTATTGCTTACGAACCTCCGAAGAGTTTTGAGTACTTCTGTGAAAAAAGTTTTGGATTTGAGTGAATACTCTATGTTCTACGCTTGTTTGAAATCGTGTAAATGTGACCTTTCCCGATCCATGACCGCGTAAGCAAAAGCCTGGGTCGATACCTGTATTTACGTCATCTTGACGTCATACAATTAATTCGGCTTTGTAATCATTTCAATAAATACTTAATATGTTAACTAAAATGACATTTTTTTTTACTAACAACTCACAAACTGTGTATATTTTCTATGCATAGATGTTGTTGTGATAGAAAGGCGCCATGGAGAATAATGCATTAATGAGGTGACGTACATACAGGTTTCGACCCAGGCTTTTACTTACGCGGTCATGGGTCAGGAAAGGTCACAAAAGGTCACATTTACACGATTTCAAACAAGCGTAGAACATAGAGTATTCACTGTAAACCAAAACTTTTTTCACAGAAGTACTCAAAACTTTTCGGTGGTTCATAAGCTATCAAAATTGCAAAAGGGTTATAGGCACTTTAAATGAAAAGGCCATTAAAACAATCAATGCAATTGATAATATTGTCAATAAGCATGCTCCTAAAAAACTTGCTTCTAGATCTAAAAGAAAAGAGTTAACTAAACCCTGGCTAACTAAAGGAATATTAAAATCAATTAAAACTAAACAAAAAATGTATCGTACACACTTCTTATCTAAAAATACTACCCTAATAAAAAAATACAAACAATACTCAAACATGCTTAACCGAATTAAAACTAAATCTAAGAAAGACTATTTTACTAGATCATTTCAAATGTATAAAGACAACCTGGAACATACCTGGAAATTAATAGGCACTCTCATCAAGCGTAAGATGAAAGGCCACTTATGCCCAGCCAGACTTGTTATAAATGGAAAAACATACACAAACCAACAAGATATTGCTGTGCAATTCAATTCCTACTTTACCAATATAGGCCCAAACCTAGCTAATGCAATCGAGCATACTGATGAAGATCCAACACAATATGTGAATAACTCACCTGCCTCAAGCTTTTTTATGTCACCTGTCTCTGAAGATAAAGTATGTCAGCTATTCTCTAATTTAAATGATAACAAAACATCTCTACTGATACCCAACAAACTAATAAAATTTGCAGCTCAACCTCTTTCTGTAGCTTTTACTAAAATGTTTAATGAATCTATCTTAACAGGCACTGTACCTAGTATATTTAAAATATCAAGAGTAACCCCTATTTATAAAAATGGCATAGTAACTGATCCTGGTAATTATAGGCCCATAGCAATATTGTCACCCTTCACTAAGGTCCTTGAAAGGATTATTTATGATCAACTTATTACTTTTTTAGATAAACATAATATCTTATCTAAATATCAATTTGGATTTCGAAAAGGACATTCCACCGAGCAGGCAATCCTTGAATTAACTGATAAATTGAAAACATCAATCGATGATAAACTTATTACATGTGGATTATTTTTAGATTTTTCAAAGGCCTTTGATACTGTTAACCACAATATTCTATTGAAGAAACTTTATAAATATGGCATCCGGGGAATTCCATTTAATTGGTTTACCAGCTATTTAGAGAATAGACACCAATATGTTAAATTAGGTGATACTGAATCCAGCCCCAAAAAGGTTATATGTGGTGTCCCACATGGTTCTACGCTCGGTCCTCTTCTTTTTCTTCTTTATATAAATGACATTTCAAATTCATCAACCAAACTTTCTTTTAGAATGTTTGCTGATGATACAAATATATTTTTTGCAAGCAATAGTACAGGTGAACTTGAGTCAGTTATGAATGAAGAACTGAAACTTGTTTTTAAATACTGTGCCTTAAATAAGTTATCAATAAATTATAAAAAGTCTAACTATATGATAATTACAACTCCTCAAAGGAAAAAAAATATATTGATATTCTGAATCTTCAAAGAAAAAAATCTATTAAATACTTAGGTATATATATTGATGAACATTTAAACTGGAATGACCAAATCAAACATGTTAACAATAAAATAGCAAAAAACCTAGGCATTTTATATAAATTACGAAATTACCTGAATCTACATATGCTAAAACAGCTTTACTACTCACTTATTTATCCATATCTGAATTATGCTGTCTTGAGCTGGGGTAATACATATAAAAGTAAACTCACAAAACTTCGTACCAAGCAAAATAAATGTATTCGTAGTATGTTTTTTGCACATAACAGAGAAAATACTGACATATATTATAATATGCTCAGCCTCCTTAAGTTAGAAAATATTTTCAAATTAAAGTCTGCAGTTTTTGCTCACTCCATCAGCAATAATGCATTAGGAATTCCAACTGTATTTTCTAATTTCCTAACTCCAGTTTCAGCTGTTCACAATTATAACACCAGATATGCTGCTAAAAGCAATTTTTACATACCAAAAGTCAGAACAAATTATGGTAAATTCACCTTTAAATACTCTGCTTCGAAAATATGGGAAACTGTCCCTCTTAGACTTAAAAACCTACCCAGCAAATTATTTAAACAAAAATACAAAGCATACCTTCTAAGTTGTCAGTCTGCCTGATATTAAATATTCATACAGTCTACCAATGCTCTTTAATAGTCAATATTTATTATGTCTCTCCACTTGTGTCAATACTATAGCAATCTGATATTACTTTTCTTAATATTTTTCAGCTATATCTTTCAGTATTATAATCACCTTTAATGTCTGTTCAATGTATATATAAATATTTATTTCTGTTAATTTACTTGTATTATTTTAGTGATTAATTGTTATCTCATTATTATCTAGCTATCGCACAAATATGTTTATGCTTTCTTTTCTTTCCTTTTTCTCCTTTTCTGCTATATTGTATATACTGAGCTCAGATATTCATAATCTATAGTTACACATAGACAGTAGTCAACTCGAAAGCCTCGGCTACTTTGACTACTGCACACATATTCCTATCATAGCTCTCTTTTAATTCTATATTATTATATTACTTATCTTAAAATATTTTAGATTTTGCTTACCTGATTATGTAAACAGTGTGGAAATAAAATTGAATTGAATTGAAAGGCATGGTTTGAACATGAAAACGAGGCTACAGCTATTTTGTTAAATATTGTCACTTGAATTTGCTCAAATCCTAGAACAATGGTGGTTATAACTAATCTCAGCGTTTTTAGTCGTCCTAATATAAAATTTTGGTAAAATCTCTATCACGTGACCAACCACGTGATCATAAAAAGTTGAAAATTAAACTAAAAACGGGGTGGTCCATTGTATATTTTAAGTAACGATTTTGTGTTTATCTGATTACACTTGTGGTTGACTTTAAAGATCAGTTCGGAATGGTTGCCCCTGATAGACTGTTAAGGCGAAAATATAGAAAACAGGTCACGTGACCTATTCTTGGAACCATTTTTCGTCATTTATATCCTCTTCAGTGATAAAAAGTCAACCATTCCGGACACAATCTCATTTCCCATAACAAGCTTAACATTTCTAACCGAAAATATGAAACAAAACAATAACTTTCGCCACCCCATTTTGATTTCTTTGTTTTATCATCCTTAAGGTCACGTGACCTTCAAAACACCAAAATACCGATCCTAAAATGTTAAGACCTACGGTTACCGTATTATTCCAAAGTTATAGGGTATTTCATACATAAATGACAGAGATAGCGAATTTTGAATGTTTTATCAGACCTGCTCAAAAACTATGCCTTCACATGCTTGAGTCGCTGCGCTCCGATACTCCAGAGCCGCAACGCGTTTTTCTTTACTTTGACATAAATTTCTCATTGTCAATCTCATCCCTACAAACACGGAGGAACATGTAAAGACAAATTGAATGGAGAAATGTACATGTGTTGAGGGATACACAGGGAAAAACTGCGAAAAAAGTAGTCGTTATAATTACTTAAACAATTTTAAACTTATAACAGAAAAAAAACATTTCTCGAAGTATTCAGTTCAACTGAAGCAAAATCTCTACGTACAGAATTTTCCATTTCCAAGCGCTGTCGGCCCTGTTTAAAAAATATAGATATATTTTCAGGGCAAGACAAAAGTCATGTTCACTGCTCGCGGCTATAGTAATGTTTCCTGCCGAGCTAGTAGATAGGTTTCACAACTTGCCCAATGGGTAAGGAGCCGAGATATACTTCTCTTAAATGAAATTAACTGGTATATTTACTTTGCTTTTGAACAGGAGTTGATCATTGCAAGCCTAAGCCTTGTCAACATGGCGGGCAATGTATTGACAAGGTAGATGGATACGCGTGTTCGTGTTTACCTGGATACACTGGCAAAAACTGTGAAGTGGGTGAGTATATATGCACTGTTCCTTACCAGGAGCCCATTATCAGGAGCGTCCATCTTCTCCACTGTGTCTGTACCCCAGCACAGAGGTAGATGAGGCTATTTTTAGCATTGCGTTTCGCGCGAAAAAGAACAAAGGTAGGCTATTATTAGCCAATCAGATAGCTAACGTCACTTCTCATTATCATTCTTCCCACTTTCAATGCGATAATTCAAATTGCTGGTTTTCACTCAATCCCCAGAGATTCAAATGTTGGTGCCCCAACAAAAGAAGCTAACGAGAAATCTATTGTTTAAGGGCACCAACATGGCGGCAACCTCTTTTCGCGGGAATTTCGAATCTAAAAATAGCCTCATCTACTCCTGTGCTGGGGACCCAACCCATAACAGAGGAACGCTCCTGGTAATGGGCTCCTGTCCTTACTTATAACATAATCAACAAAATATCTGGATTGTGATTGGTCAATAACGACTGCATAAAAAGATTATAGGGAAAGGCGCTTCTCATTCATGCGTTAACAAAAAATAAAAGAAACAACGTAACACACAAGGGACGGTACACGTGATCTGAAATGCGCAATAAAAAGGATCAAGTTGCGATCTTGTCAATGTTTACGTAACTGTTGTTACATATCTTCATGTTGGTATGCAGGTTACGTAACAATTAATAAGTAATTAAGGATTATTGGCCTGGAGCGAGGGAGTATGGGATTTATTCGCCGAGGGTTCCGCATGAGGGCGCAGCTCGAGGGCGGAACCCGAAGTAAATAAATCCCATACCCCAGAGCGGAATGCAAATAAAATACTTATTTTCACAATGGCGAGGTTTTCTCGTGCTACACAATGACAATGTGTACCTCTTTTTTCATAAATAATTTGTATCATTGTTTGCCTAGCGCATAGTTGCATAAAATTACTATTCACATGGCTTCTTATTGTACCGATTAGTAGTATATACACTGGGGGTTCTGGGCCACCTCCTTATATTAGCCCCTCTGATCTCCCCACTAAGAACCTCCGCCAACACACATTTAATGTAACCATTAAAATACCCAATTAGAGACATGGTGCCACCATATTATGACCCATAAAATGCGCGGACATAATCAGTGTCGATGTTAACAATTGGTAGGATAACTATTTGTGGTAAGAGTTGTTTATTTGAGTGCTGTAAGCAACACAGAAAATAGATCAGAGAAGGATCGATTGAGCCACACCCCTGCCGTGCGTGTGGAGTTGGGACTCAAGCAGAGACACGACTTTGTCACCCATGTGGTAACATGAACGCACAGATAGCCCTGCTGCGTAAAGGTAGGATGGCTAGAAAGAACTTTAACGCTGTATTGACTGAGTTTGCCACCAATAATCTACCTATTAGAGAATAGATAAACTAGTACTATACTCATAGTAACTATGGCATACGGTAATTATCAGAGAGATGTACTAGATGTATATGAACAGGCGCGCAATCCATCCCCACGCCAGAATTCCCCACTAGTATTCAAACGCACTAAATGGGTCATTGGTAAGTTCTTACGAGGCTGGCAGATGGATGTTCCAGAGGGCCACGAACTTGGTGCCGACCCAATGGCCTTCTTAGATGGCGTACGCCACACAATCCATGAAAAGCTAGAGGAAGAGATCGTTGACCTAAAAGGGGTGAAGTTCCAGCTCGCCTTGAGAGTACAGCTACAAAAGTATAAACTCGATGGTAGTGAAGAATTCATCGACGCAATACTTCGCCATAAGCAGGAGGCCGTATTGCAAGTTAACGAAATCAACTTCGCGCTAGATAAGTCTTTCCCTACGATCCAAGAGACCCTAGAGAAATCGACACACATAGGATCAGGGTGGGCGGTAGACCGAGTAGTTCTGCTTTGGCTCGACATCGCACGATATCAACCACTACGAGGCGGCTCGTACATTACACTACCTAAAAAAGTTAATGTCCAAAATAAGGATGATAACTGCCTACGATGGGCTCTTCGGTCATCATTATTTCCAGTTCTACACGGAGGATCAGTGCATACAGAACATCTAAGTATCCTATAGAGGACGGTCTAGACTTTACAGGAATCAATGCACCAACACCCATATCACAGATTTGCAGAGTTGAGAAGCAAAACAACCTTGCAATCAATGTCTTCGGCTGGGAGAAAGGTGTGGTTGTCTACAGGATTAGCAAGCAATGTGGGGACACCCGCCGAATTAACCTGCTGTTAATAGAGAAATCTGGAAAGTATCACTACACTTGGATCAAGGATTTGAATCGCCTTCTCTATGATCAGAGCGCCCACCGTGAAAGGAAGCACTTCTGCGATAGGTGTTTACATGGATACTGCCGAGAAGATCTACTTGAAAAACATATTCCAGAATGTAAAGGTATAGGACAAACAGCAGTGAGAGTTGAGATGCCTGAAGAGGGTAAGAACAAGCTATCCTTTCAGAACTGACACAAACAGCTAAAAGTTCCCTACATCATTTACGCCGATTTTGAGGCATTGATTACTAAGATCGAAGGCCCAGAGCTCGACCCAAGCAAGAGTAACAAACAGAAAACTCAACTACACGAGGCCTGCGGGTTAGGCTACATTGTGGTGAGATGCGATGGCCACACAGAGACTCCAGCCGTATATAGAGGGCCCAATGCTACGGAAATGTTTCTGGAGGCAATACAACAAGAAGAACAGAAAGTCAAGGCAGCTCTATCTAGATGTAAAGCCCTATACATGACTCCAGAGGACAGCATAGCCCACCACAGCGCAACAATTTGCCACATCTGTCAGAAATCTCTTAATGGGGACTCGGTTCACGATCACTGCCATATCACTGGAAAGTACAGGGGGTAGCACATAATGCCTGCAGTCTACTCCTGCGGATAGACCCAAAGAAGACCATAATACCAGTAGTCTTCCACAATTTGCGGGGTTACGACTCCCATCTCTTGATGCAGAGTATTTCCAAAGTAGAGGGGCAGATAAATTGCATCCCCAATAACACGGAGAAGTACATTTCATGCTCACTCAGCAACCTCCGGTTCATTGATAGCGCGCAATTTCTCTTGGGGTCGCTAGACAAACTGGTTTGTAGTACTACAGAGTCAGCAGGCAAATGTAAACGATGTAATAAGGATGAGCTGGTTGCCATTAACGAGGCTTGGGAGCTAGTGGGGACTTGCCCACAGTGTGGAGAAGGGAGCATAAAGCAACTCAACCCGTCTCGCCTCCCGATAACCGTTTCACATACACCCCTGAATGCACACCTTTTTGGGCGCAAAGGCGTCTACCCATACGAATATATGGACAGTTGGGAGCGGTTTCAGGACGAGCTACCACCACGCAAAGCTTTCTGACAAAGGAATCTCAGATGAGGACTACGCCCATGCGCAGAATGTTTGGGAAGTATTTTGGTGTCATACTATGGGAGACTACCATGACCTATATCTTCGAACTGATGTACTTCTACTCGCAGATGTGTTTGAAGGCTTTCGAAAGACATGTATGCAAAATTATGGGTTGGACCCAGCTCACTACTATACGAGCCCCGGTCTATCGTGGGATGCATTATTAAAGAAGACTGGTGTAGAGCTCGAACTGCTCACCGACTACGATATGCATCTTTTCATCGAGAAACGGATGCGAGGCGGCATTTCAATGGTCAGTCGATGCCATGGAAAGGCCAACAATCCATATTCTTACACAGCCGGGACGGCGGAGTATGACCCAACCAAGCCCACTACGTACATACAGTATCTGGATGCAAACAACCTATACGGATGGGCCATGAGCCAAGCGCTACCAACAGAAGGATTTGAGTGGTGCGATTCTGAGACTATCGAACAACTAACCTTGAGTATCCTTGATATCGCGAAAGATGCGGATAAAGGCCATATCCTTGAGGTCGACCTTGAGTATACTCTAGAACTTCACAATACTCACAACGCGTATCCACTAACCCCAGAGCGTATGAAAGTCCAGAAAAAATGGATGTCGGAGTATCAATGTGGACTACTAGGTGAAAGAGCATTTCCAATCGAAGTTGAAAAGCTTGTGCCCAACCTATTTGGTAAAAAATGCTACGTCCTACACGATAGAAATCTACAGCTATACCTATCTCTTGGTATGCGTTTGAAAA
Organism: Actinernus sp. WN-2022; assembly: GCA_030867875.1. NCBI lineage: Eukaryota > Metazoa > Cnidaria > Anthozoa > Actiniaria > Actinernidae > Actinernus > Actinernus sp. WN-2022. The sequence goes on from JAOWCC010001368.1 coordinate 28,944,890, forward strand.
AGGTGCACCGAGCACTCAGATTTGACTAAAGTCCTTGGATGGAGCCATACATCCGGATGAATACGAGCCTCCGCAAACTGGCTACTAGCGACTTCGAGAAGGACCTCTACAAACTGATGAACAACGCCGTATTTGGTAAGACAATGGAGAATCTGCGCAAGCGAGTTGATGTGAAGCTGGTGCGTGCAAGAGAGGAGGACAAGCTTCGGCGGCTGATAGCAAGCCCAACATTTTCTAGATCGAATATCTTTGACGACGGCCTTGTAGCACTACACATGCACAAAAGCAGGCTCATGTTGAACCGCCCTGTTTATGTTGGGATGAGCATCCTAGACCTATCCAAACACTTGATGTACAACTTCTACTACAAAGAACTGCGACCCCAATATGGCAATCGATGCGAACTTCTCTACACAGACACAGATTCACTACTGCTTGAGATCCAGACCGAAGACGTTTACGAAGACATGGCCTCAAATGCAGCCCTTTATGATACCAGCGATTACCCGAAAGACCACCCACTGCACAACATTACCAATAAAAAGGTTCTTGGAAAGATGAAGGATCAGTGTGCAGGCGTTGCCATCGTAGAATACGTTGGACTTCGACCTAAGATGTATTCGATTGTATGCGCAGACACCAAGGTGATTCGCAAGGCTAAAGGAGTACGGAAGTATGTTGTAAAGAAGCACATGCGACACGAGCAGTATAAGGAGTCTCTTTTCGATAAGAAGACCTTCAGACATGGGATGAATATGGTGCGAAGCATTGGACATCAGATGTGTGGTCTGCGAGTTAATAAGATCTCCCTTTCACCCCTGGACACAAAACGTTGGATTGGCCCAAACGGCATACACACACTAGCCTATGGGCACAAAGATATTGCTAAACAGGAATATGTAGACTTTAATGACCTAATTGAGGAGTTGTTAGCTTAAGATTCCATTCGGAGGTAGTTCTGTATCCCTAGGCACAACTTGTAGCTCTTCACGCACAAATCCACGCCTAACGTCCTCCGAATACCAATAGTAAAGGACTGGCTGTCTCGAAGAGACCATACTACGCGAAATATTATATGTTTCCAGACTCCATATAGGATCGGTTGCACGACGGCGACCACCTTCCAGGTCACCAGGAGCATATAGATATCGAACACTGACATAGAATGGAAGTCTTTCCTCTTTGAGACCAACGAGGCGTACCCGTTCGTCTCGAACCCGTGCAGGCTCTGCTGGGTTCGATTCGATTCGATTGATTGTTCCTTTAGAACCTGCAATTGCTATGGCCGGTTGTTTCCCTGTCAAACGTGTAGGCTCGTTATTCAAAGCTTCTACGACTGCAGGTAGACGAACTACCCATTCTACTGACCTATCGTCCTTTCCTTGTGAAGTAAGCACCATTTCTTGAGCATATTGGTGTCCAAATAGCCTTTCGGATAGGGTTCGGTTGAATCGCTCAACGATTGCTTGATCCCGGTGAATGTCTACACGTCCACGTCTCACAGAAACGTTATGCTTGGCCAGCAGTGGAGTAACGGCACCCATGAACTCACGTCCTGGATCGACTTGTAAAAGTTTTGGCCATGTTAGTAGACTTCGCTTGTAGATTCGCTCAAAAGCCGCAGCGACTTCTTTAGCTTCTTTAGTGGCTAATGGTTCGGCTTCTTTGTATCTGGATGCTACGTCGACGACTGTGAGTGCATACTTATATAGCTTTCTTCCACGTCCAGGACGATCGCGTGGGAGGAAGAGCAGATCAGCCTGATAAACCTCGTTTGGCGTAGATACGTTAAATTTAGGCCGCGGAACATACTTAGGGGCCGGTAGATAGATCTGCCATATAGCTTGTTTTTCCAGCCACATCCGAACCGTATCTTCAGATACATCGGTTGCAGTGGCAAGATGCTCGATTGCCGCGAGTCCTTTCCAATAGCCTTGGGGGCTATAGTGTTGTAAGCTCAGCTTACTACTGAGTTTGCGATTCATTATTACAAAGTGATAGGTCGAACCTTCAACAAGCAGAACAAAAGAATGAAGACTGGTTGAGAGCCAACGAGTTATTTTTTATAGTAGCAAGTCCAGTTCGTATCATACATATAGTGGTATGAGGTCGAACTATCCACCCCACACATGGAGTAGACTTTTGATGTTGCGGGGCTCTGTATTCCACTTGAGCGTTATCAACTCTTTATCTTTGATACTGAAGTCTACCAGGTGTTCGTGCCCTATTACCAAACCGACTTCGTATCCATTGGATGTAGGCAAATCGGGGAAAAGCGCAGCAACGTTCGTATTGTTTAAGAGTTCGGTCGGGCAAAGCACAGCACCGTTAAGTTTAAGGAATCCATCCTCCTCAAGAATTTGCAGTTCTAGATTTACTAAGGGGAGGCTCTTGGCTGCCGACTTTACATTGCTTTCGAAGCCTAACTCGGTTAGCGACTTAAGCCCTACCGACTCCACCCCATCTTCGAAACCTAACTCGGCTAGTAGCGAATTGGTACAATATGAAATAGGAGAGTTGGGGGCTAGTAAAGCATAAGTGTGGACAAAGTTTTCGATTCCTTTAGCCGCCACATAAAACGATACTACATGTACGATATTTTCCTTGCGTTTTATATGTGTCCCGAAGTTATTATTAACTTGCGCGTTCTCCTTGACTCGCATGGTTTCGATTTTCGTTGAAAGTTGTCTCTGCTATGTATATATATAAATAGCTTCAAATTGGCGCAGAAAATCAACTTTACGATGGACATAAAAAGCTCGTTTTAAAAAAAGCATAGCTATAGCCATTGGCTGACAATGTATACTAGAGAAAGCACCAATTTGGTGGGCCAACTAAGATGACACAAGGTCGGTAGTAATCTGAGAAAAGAGGCTCCTTCATATCATGCAGACTTATATGGTGTAGCCCTACTTTGGTCGTATTGAATATGATTCGAGCTAAAGTCAAATTGGATAGATCTTCGTTGGAGTGATACCGCATACTTTTCTGCTCTTTGATCCAGTCTGCCAATTTTTTGTGGGTCTCTTGAAAAGTAGCCCAATCAATTTGATATTTCTCAACGGCTCTATCATGTCTTTCAGTATCTATATCCATCGAGCCTGCTATATTACGTATACACCAATCTTCAACAGGTGGAAAAAATTACCTAGCAATCTAGTAATTACCTAGTAGTTAATTTAGTAATTACCTAGTAATTCATTTAGTAATCTAGTAATTGCCTAGTATTTTTTTGTTTCTCATAGAAATCGGGTGGCAACGTATCTAACTGCAAACACCCCACCACCTAAGGCCACCAATTCGGCGGTTTTCTTCGAACTAGATGGTCGATAATAATCAGAGAAACTAGCCTTTTTCAAGGGGTGTAGCCCCACGTGGACTTTATAGAACAAGTCGCGAGCTCGATCGTCATTAGATAGGCCCTTATCGTTATAGTACTGTGTTTTTTCTTTTCCCCTGACCCAGGTAGCTATTCCTTCTCGTCGCTTTTCATAGGCAGCCATAGCGGCATTTTCCCTCTCCATGGCCATATCGTGTCTTTTTGCCTCTGCAGCAATTGCATCGGGGCCAGCCGGTCCTAAGGCCGCTTTCTCGATGTATTTGGCGGCGTAGCTCGCACCAGTGCCAGCTATAGCGAAAGCAATTGCCGTACCGAGCGCTATCGCAAGTGACACCATGTTACTCAATAGGTGGCAAATACTTTTTATCCTCTAGGTATTGCTTAGCAGCAAGGCTACCAGCCAACACGGATACCCACTTTACGTAGTTCAAAACGTTAGATGAAGGATCGTTAGTCATAGGCTCTTTAACTACCTTTTTTCCGATCCAACCGATACCCGACGCAAGCCCAATCAATATAGCAGCGTCCGATAATGTTTTCATAAGTTTGTTCTCACCCATTGTACATCATCGATAATACATGGACTATGGTATGGCTTCAAATGCTATATCATACCCTGAATTTTAAGGTTACTACCTTTTGTGGCGATTTCTTCAGTAGCACTAGTTTCGACTTGTCGTTCCTTAGCCCCCGACGAACAACAGCTGTTGAGCCTATCATTTTGCAGTTGTGTGTAACGCATATGCTGATAGTACAAACCTACCAGTGCTATGCTTACTCCAACTGCGGCAATGGTCGTATTGGCTGATACGTTGTTAGCTATCCAGCTTGGCTCGCCGCCCCTACCTTCTTCCTCTTTTGCGTCAACCGGCTTGCTGGCGAGTTCGGCTTTATTTAGTCTTATTCTTTTTGCTATGGCTTTACCGGCAGCGACGCGCTTTGGATTTTTTTCTTTTTTAGGTGTGATTGGTTCTTTCGTGATGAGGTCATTCGGAGGCTCGACTTCCGTCTTGCTGTATGTCGACAAGTGGTGTATCTTCAATTGTCAGGTCGCTACTAGGTGGAGTAATTACTGAACTAGATGGAGCAATTACTGGACTAGGTGGAGTAATTATCGACCTAGATTTAGCAAGTTCTATGTCGTGAATATGTCCTGCCGAGTCGTCCCACCCACGTGCATAATTCCGCGCTGCTTCAGTCACCCTACTATTTTTAGCATTACGTATTGCTTGTGCGAGTATGCTGGTTGGGATAGTCGTTGTACCTTCTGTCGTAGTAATTACTGCCTTTGGTGGACTAATTGCCTCAGCGTCTTCTAACAAATTGTTTATTTTCCTGTTGAGTATATAATTATAGGCCAAAGTCGACCATACTAAGACCGTTCCACCCCAATAAAGTAATCTAGAGGTGGATAGGGCGCTGTCTATGTCGTCCAACTGTTCTCCTATGCGCGAAGACTCAGACTTGCGGGATTTTCCTACGTTTTCATTTGGGCACTTCGACATCTTGCTGTATATCGACAGTTGGTAGGGCTTCAATTGGTGTCTCAGAAGATGAAATCTTATCAACTTCTATATGGTTAACTACATGGAACATAGCGCTAGCTAAGGCTACGGAACGTCCTGCTTTAAGAGACGCCGCGCCAGCCAAAGAAGAGATTTCATTGCGAACTATACGATCTTCTTTTAAGTCCTTTAGTAGTGCCGGTTGGGAATCTATACGTAAAAAGTGCGCAATTACGCGAGTAGCTAGGGTCACCATATTATCGATCAAACTGCCTGTTACTTGTTGAGCTACAACGGCCTGGTACCTCCTATATAGTAGTTCTACATCCGTATCAGATAGCCTATGGATATCTCCTAGAGAGTACACGTTTCCAAGATATTCCTTCGTTGTACCAGTCACGGCTAAAATAGCAAGTGATTCCCGATGGTCGGCGGCTGCGGAGCAGCTGGCTTCTGATGAGTAACATGCCTCCGCGGCTTTGGTTGTGGGGTAATGTGCCATATCTGTTTTTTTTCTCAGAAGGCTCCTCTAGATAGTCTAGTATATTTTTGAGTTCTCCGTTCGTAATTTTTTCACCCATTTTACTTCAATATGCCGTGACATACCACAGGGGAAGGTATCTCCAACACGGAGGAAAATGGATGTCGCAAACAGAAGCATATATGTGCAAACTTAGTCTCAAGTTCTGAAATAAGCATCTTTTTATCATCTATTGATAGGCCAGCACCGTAGTCATCAAACAAATCCTTTAATCCCGGCGCACTTGCGATGCGAAATGCCACAACGATTGCACAGTTTTCACGAAAGTCCTTACATATGCTATTTTGCGTTTGTGCTGATGCCCAAATGGAAATGCCAATGTGGCGTGCAGAAAAGGCTAAGTCGGATAGTTTAACGGTCCTTCCTTTGACGTCCTTGCTTGCAGCACAATCATCAAGGATAATAAGCGTATTTGTTCCTTCGAATAAACAAGCACATTCTCGCAGGGTGGCATCAATATCATTCTGAGAAGGCGATATGTGAATGAAGCGCGGATCTCCATTGCCGAAACCTTGGTAGGTTTTATTATGAGCATAGGTAGGAAAAATCAACACGATATAATCAAACTTAAAACGAAATGGGCCTCGCAGCTGATCGACTATAAACTGAGTCTTTCCACAGTTCGTGCGGCCAATTATCAATGCGTTAAAGGGAATTTGTTCTACTAATATGTCCATTATAACTAGTTATAAACATTTTGCAGCATCCCCCGTTCAATAGTTGCCTGAGCATCAGACAGCACGAATATGTGCATGTTCGCAGCCCCTGCGTCTGCTGCAGTGCGATGAATCCGCAGGCGAATATTTGCTCCCGTATCTTGTTGGGCAAGGCCATCGCCATGAGTCATACTGTTTTGAGAAGTGCGGCAGTCGATGAGTACGGCAAACTTATTCTCAAAGAACTTCTTTTGTGTCATCGATGTAATGGCTGTTGCTCCAATATCTTGTCGGGACGACAATCCACAAAACCAATTCTTTGCTGATTTCCATAAATCCCTTGGCAACATCCCAAAGGAGTAGAGAGCATTGGGGATGCTGTTGACTTGTACCTCGACCTTGGTGATGGCTGGATTTACGAACTTCTCACTGTCTCTGGTGCCTGCCGTATGTAGATCAACAAGGAGAAGAAGGATGCCAGTTAAATACCTACGAAGTACGTTTATGCTTTCAGATATAAGCGTGTCAGTTACTAGGTTGACTGGGACTGTTTTGAAGTACTCAACGTGGTTGTACAGGAAGGCTCTGCCGCTGTCGTAGACTTCCTTGGCCTGCACCGCAAGATCAAGACTTTCAATGACTTCATATTCTAGCTCAATGTTTGAAAGTTTATATGTGCCTACTTTTGTGCTGTCGGATCCGACTATGACGTATGCGGCTGGTGCTAGCGCTAAATTGAATGATATCTTATCTCGAATCTCATGTGGATAAAGGACACCATGAGTTGTGATAATATCATGATCGATAGGTATCTTATACACGCTACCATATGCGGCCAGTGTCGCCTTGTCAGCTGCAATCGAGGTGTCTTTATCGCCAGCACTCGAGCGAAGTTTGTTAACGTTGGCGGATTGAATGCCCTGCTCTATGCGATTCTCTCGATCTGCGGTAGATAGGTATATATCACTATATACCTGCAGTAGATCAGGCCGACCACAATCTTCTAAGGTAGTAGTGCCCATTCTTACGACTCGCTTGGAGACTAGGCAGCGTCCAGCATTTGCCACCAAACGGTTGTTTGCATGGCCGCCAGATAGAGTGATCGCGGCACTGAGTGCTAGACTGCCAGGTACTAGAAGCCTATTTTCACCCATCGTGGGAACATTGACAATCAAAGTTTCCCCTGGGTTGGCCGTTGAAGGGGTGAAAGTTACGCGATGGAACACACGGCTGGCTTTGAGAGATCTACCCTCTCTAGGAGCATAGTCTGGATGGAGATTTGATGATATCATCGTAAACTGATAATGAATATATAGTCAATACTAATAGTATATGACATATAAACGTTCAATATGGAACAGGAGCATGCAGACTTTGATCCTACGGCCGAAGAAGGTAGAGCTGATATTAATAATCTTTCTAAAGATGAATGGAAGTCGGTTCAGCCATGTGATAATGAGTCACAAGAGAATTGGTGGAAGAGAACTAGGCGTGTTTTCGGCAAAGCATCAGAATTCGTACGCGATAAGGTATGGGGCTATGGGGCTTATGGGGATACAGCCAAGCTGAGTATTTCGAATTGGTTGATCGAGATTCTGCAGGGCCAAGCGGTGAGGGAGAAGTAGCAGACTTCGAAAATTCTGATAAATTGGATGAGGCCTGGGAACTAATCCGTGCTAAATTTCCTAAGGTCGATCAAAGTAAGCTAGAGGCAACCATGAATTGTAAGAATCAAGTCATAGTGCGAGCTATAGGTAGAAAATCGACCCCTGTATTATTCAACAAAGATGGTAGTATCAGGGCAAATTTGCCTGTGGAGATTAGAAGTGCTCTTGGACCCGCTGCGGGAGAGCTGATTAGTGAAAAGGGTGTCGAGATCGATAATGCCGAGCAACAAAAAACTGAGAAAACAAAGGCTATGAATTCCTTAAAGCCGGGAACACCAGAATACATAGCAGCACAAGCGCAAGTAATGGCGTTAGAGGATGATATACAGGAGCTCAATCAACAAATTGATGCCATTAAAGATCGCATGTCATTGAAGGACCGCGTAAAATCGATCTTCAAGAAGTATGGGGTTACGGCAATTGGAGTGTTGATTGTTGCGGGTGCCGTGGTTGGTATTATCGTTTCTGAGCTGTTAAAAGGTCTGACTAGCATGGCTAAGGGGGTTGGCACTGGTTTGAAGGAGATTGGAAAGAAGTTGGGACAAATAGTACTTGGAATGATAGGCACTATTGCTAATTTCATATTCCGGACCGCAGGCGAAGTTGTTGGCTTCCTTACCAAGAATGTCTGGCTACTCATTGTGGCCGCAGTCATCTTCATAATAGAGCAGTATAAGTCGACAGGACGACAGCGCTAATTAACGAAACATCATCCACGAGGCTCCGGTGGCCGCAATAGCAACAATTGCTAAGTTAGTTTCGTGGCTCGTCGGTGGCGATCCTTGGTGCTGCGTAGCGGCCACATGCGTCGTTTAAGGCGCCTTTGATGCCGGGGTCGCGTGTGTCGTTTTAGATGCCTTCGACGGTTTCGCCTTCGGTGCTGGGCCGTCCATAGGTGGTGGTGGTGGCTTTTTCGTATCGAGGTTGATATGGTCGTTTATCCCGAAACTGATGTTGGACGCGTTTGTCCCTTGCAGGTTATTATTATAACCCATTATAATCTCCTGGTTGATAATCATGCGGCTGGATATTAACAGACACGCCTTGGCAACTGCTACATCAAGACGAACCTTTGTGTCCTCAATGTCTTCTTGATATCGCGTTAGATTAGCGACATCCAATCCCGTGATGACATTTCTCAACGTCTCACCACAAGCTGTTTGGATTTTGATAGACTCGCCTCCCCGTTCTACGATTGGGTTGCGTGCCGAAAACTGCGGTCCTAGGACACAATGCACGTAAGCCTTTATAGATGAGCTGATTCTAACTAGCCCAGCCTTTGTTAATCCTTCCTCCTGCTGTGGAACGAACCAATTGTAATGCTTCGCGTTCATATCGTTTCGATGTAGGGCGAAGTTAATTTTAATGACTCCAAACTCGCGCCTTAGCCTGTCGTATAAAGCATAATTCCATAGAATGTTGTCGTACTTATTAAAGACGGATTCCCTGGGGAGGGGGACTCCCAATTCAAACAGTAATCGCCTGATTGTGTAGTACACATGGAAGCGGTAAAAGCTCCTAACGTTGTCAATGATCGGTGCGTCATCTGAAAGATGGTCATCAAACGATACCCCACAGCCTGCCGTCGCACACCAAACGACGAAACATAGTTGTTGTTGCCAAAGTTTCATTGGTTGAGCATCGAACCACTTTTGTTCTCGTTTCTTTCTAGTTTTAACCTTATCCACCATATCTTGGTTGGCATATTGAGGATCGTATGATCGCTTTTCATCATAAAGCTTGAATCCCAGCTCTTGAAAGACATTTTTAGGTTCCAGCGTGAAGAACTGATACCTTGCCACATAAATCTTTAAAGTTTGTAGGAAAGGGGCTATGTCTTTAGCGGCGTGTGCCCAGGAAACTGCTGGAACTGGATACTTAAAATCCGTCCTTCTGAAGGGGAGTGGGAAAACCCCCACCACCTCGTGTAGTGCGTCGTTTAGCCGTCTTCGTACACCTGCTGGTATTAGACCGCCCATATTCCAATATTGTCCACTGTCGTAAAACATGATCCTATTCCCGTATGTCGACTCATCATGTATATCGGATGCAACCGTCTTAGCCGAGAACTTCTCAAAATCCGCATTAGGATATTTGTTCTTAAAAGCTGCGAAGGCCTTTGCATTGCGAGGCGCGACATAGTCGCTCCAATCTCCTTTGAAATGGACTCTTTTTGGCATACTTATTGAACATTAAACCAGACTCTGATATTGAAGTAGGTTCTAGGCTTTAATATCGCGAAAATGGTAATCTTAAATGTCACCTGTCCTACGGCTGACCATGTAGTCTACTTCGACCACCCTATTCTTATCCAGAATATTTCACTATTCGAGGTCACTTTTGAGAACAGTTGGTGGAACCTAGCGGAGGATGCGACTTTCAAGTGGGATACCAAAGGTGTTATGTTCCCATATAGTATCGCTATGGGGCATCATGATATGGAAAGCATTCAAATATACTTTAAACCCGCAATCGATGCTGGCATCGTAAAATTCGTGAAAACTCTACCTACGATGGTTTAGACCCTAGAAATCAAGCAACCAATCCGGCTCAGCAGAAATATCCGCACACTATTTGGTGTTAAAGGTCAAGAAGAAGTGGGGATGGATGATATGATTATCAAAGTGGGTAGCCACGATATGATGCTCCAAGATATCCACACAGTGTATGTCCACTGCGATGTGGTGGATTCTATCTCCTCACTTCTCAATGGAAAGCTATCAAACGTACTGGATAGCTTAGAGGTCCGAGGCGAGAGGTTTGCAAAAACACATACTCTATAACGAATCCCAAAGTCATACGAGCTCTAGGTACAAGACGAAACTACATTCGCCTCACAGTTCGCGATGAGAAAGGCAATCTCATAGACTTCAACAAGCAGCCTCTACATTTCATATTGAAGATTGAGTAAACCATACGTATATATGATGGCAAGCGATTTGAAACAAGCAACTCCAACGGCGCCGAGCTATCCCAAGCTCTGCTCGTCTGAAACTGGTTTGTCTGGAGAGAACTTTCGTCGGCGAGATGTCCGTGATACGCTCGAGAGCATCAAAGCCCAAGAACAACACTACGAAGTGGTGCGTAAAAAATATGCCCGTGCGCAGGGAATAGTTCACGGTGTCGCTGTGGCAACAGGTAGTCTATCTGTGCTTTTATCAAGCTCTGGCTTAGCGGTTGCTCTAACCGGGGCTGGTGTCATAATTGGCCTGCCACTTAGCGTTATCGGTGGACTCTGTATGGTAATTTCGGCCGCTACGACTATTGAGGCTAAAAAACTTGGAATAAAAGTTTCTAAACATGAGAAAACCGCTATGTTGGCGAGAGCGAAAATTAATACGCTTAGTGGTCTCGTGTCAAAAGCCTTACGCGATGAAAATGTGTCTGATTCTGAATATAATCTCATTCTCGCCGAGGCGGAAAAATATGAAACTATGAAGGTTGAAATTCGCCATAAAACTTCGGCTAGTTCAGGTGAAAAAAGCGTGGAACAAATTCGAGCCGAACTCAAGCAAGAAAAACGAGCACAATTCGCCAGTCTAGTGGTATACAAATCGAAATCTCATATGAAAGAAATAAACAAGGATTTTATTTTCACTTTACTAAGATATTCGTATAGATTAATTCGTATGTCGGGTTCGTATGTAAATTTCGAGCCAACGCGTGGGCGCACCGGTAATTAGAATACGGCAGCTGTTCTGAAAGACATAATACAATATTTTACACCTACGTCATTGTCTCGCACATGTGGCCTCACGGTTCTGCGCTGGGCTTGAGGGAAAATGGAGGCCCCTTGAGTCCAGCGTTCGAATCCTGCGGGGGCCACATGTGGTAGATCGGTTTGTGTGGGGTAAAAAGCCTCCAGCCCCACACAAATCGTAGCGCGTCTGTCGGTGTAGCAGAAGTTGAATAATTACAGTAGAATAGATACAGTAGAAAAATCAGCGGCCAGAGTACAAGATACCTGTGTGAGAACCAAATGTGGTCAGAAGCTGAACAACTACAGTAGAACGAATACAGTAGAATGAATACAGTAGAACAAATACAGAAAAGCCGGGCCCGGCAAACAAAAAGCAAAAACCTCTCTAGGGACGAAAATGGCGAAGGAAGGAAAAAGGTGAAAGTGCTTCCTAGAGAGGTTCTGGTGACACCAGTTTTGCCTTTTTTACTTTATCGTTTTTTCTTAAACACGGGTTAACCATCGACACTGATTATGTCCGCTGAAATGATGAGATTTTCAGGTATAAAGGAGTTTTTGAATGTTATTTTGTTGTTGTTGTCGTTTCATTGCAGAGTGATTAGACTACAATCGGCAAACAAAAAGCAAAAACCTCTCTAGGGACGAAAATGGTAAAGGAAGGAAAAAGGTGAAAGTGGTTCCTAGAGAGTTTCTGGTGACACCAGTTTTGCCTTTTTTCTTTATCGTTTTTTCTTAAACACGGGTTAACCAACGAGCAATTCGCTAGCATGGTTCCTTCACAAAGTAATCTTCAATGTGAGCCCGCCATAAATCTGGCCTTTGGAAGTTATGTCTAGTGTAAAGGCATGCGCATTACATATTCGATTCCATCACCACCCCCAGCGGATATAATTGTTCGCAGAGCGTTCGTGACAACGTCTGGATTGTGTTCGTCGCATGTGCGCGATCAAAAGGAGGAGAAAGTTAACTTTCACTGGCGAAGTTTGTATCACACTTTCAACCTACTTTAGCCACATTTATCGGATCTTCATAGCCTTAACTGAGTTGGTTATTTGCAACGAAAAGTTGTCACGAAGGTTAACGTCGAAATTAACATGAACTAACACGGGATATTTTGACTTTTGAATAACAACTGAACTACAAGAAGAACCTCTGTCAGAATTTCGCATTCTCTCACCATTCTTCAGAGGAATCAGATGAAGTTGGGACTCTTTTCTGATCTGAAGGAGAAGATAACCTTTTTCTGGATTAAAACTTCTGTGATGAAAGGTACTTCATTTTCAGGCGTTTTCAATACAACGGAGTATCCAAGTCGAAGTGCTGGCTAGAAAGTGTTTCGATTTCATAGGCAAAACGATGGTAGCTTCAGGAAGAGTTGCGAGACAAAACTGAAAGCTATTCTGTTTTGGTAACGTTCTTTAGAGACTGCTTCACACTGGAATTTAATTCGACCGAATTTTGTTATTAACAACTTTAGCATTGTACTATAAATGTCACTATATTGTGGCTTTGTGGAAGGAAAACTGTAAGGAGAACCATTTTAACATATGTAAAAATATATTTTACTTTACACACTGGGCAACATTGTTGTAGTCGGATTGTCGTTGCTGATGGCTAACACCAGAATATTTCATCATTTCTGAACAGGTATGAGGCCCTCTCCATATCATGTTAGTTTCTTTTAAATTCTGTAATATGCAAATTATCATTTGCTGTGTTTATGAGTTTTACGCGCGCGATTTATGCCACAGACATTGTAAATATTACTTAATTTTGGTAGCTGCGCTGATTGTGATATTTAGTGTTTATAGTTGATTATTTATTTTGTCTGTCTCATTCTTTAATTTTGTTGAAAGCTAAACAGCAAATTCTTACTATTTGGCGTTTCAGTTTACAAAAAAAATGAGCGCCAGCCAAATTTTTTTATGATTTGATTTCGCTTACCCTGCGAGCAGAGGTTTCTCATCACTTTGCCTTTCCTGTCCTTTCCCTTTCTTTCGGCGGATGGGACGGGCAAAGAGATGAGAAACCTCTGCTCGTAGGGTATATTTCGCTGCATGAACACAATTTGTACACCTGCATGCTCTTGAGGCAATAAAACAAATTGTAATGATGAAAATAAGCTACATGCACATATCATGTATGTTGATATGAAAATATATTAAAATGAAAAGATTCAATCAAAATTCAGCTATATTGGTTTTATAAACATTGTTTTATCCGAGTATTGAGTATTCTTAACAATATCTGAGTATTATAGAGTGATTTTCATAAACCTGTGAAACAGATACTAGAATATTTAGTGTTATTAAATGCTAATTCTATTGTTTTCTTTTGTGTATATTTGATTATTAGATGTTAACAAGCAATAATTGTTTCACAGGTTTATGAAAATCACTTTAACATTTAGTACAGTCTTTGTATGTATTTTTAAATTTTGCTATTCTTTAAGCAATAAACATTTTTTTAAAGGAAGCATTGGTTCGTTTACACTTAAAAAGATGACTTAAGTGTCGTTGTCTGAGAAAACCAGGCAGGGGCCGCGGATCGGGGTCGGCCGATTCGCTTCAAATTGTCACCATTTATAGTCTATCCTGAAAGATTAAGAATGGTCGTATTTTAAGATTTATCGGTTAAATTGTTTCGAATATTGACCACCCCCCCTGGTTTTGCATCTAGTCCGGCCGAAAATCGTATGAAATATCGCTTATATTTAGGGTTCAGAAAAACACACTTCGGGTCTTTTTTAACTGTTGATACATTCATTCTATAACATTTGCTATCTAAACTAATGTTTCACAGGTGAAAATGTCAAATTCGCGGAAAATTACTTTTTCCCGTGAGCGATCGAATTTCACTGTCAAGCGGGTTGTGATCTTCGACCGAATTTGAGTCATATCTAAGAAGCTATTTCTCCAAAGTGCCCCATTTTATATTCAATTTTTTCACGGATTATGAAAGGTCATCTTCTCTATTTTGATAATCAGAAAAGTTTTATTTGGCTTTTTTTAATGTCTTTCTTTGAGTGGCCATCAAAGGCAACAGTGTATCGGCCTTTTCACTGTGAACCTGATTTGCATAATCTGCATAATTATCCATTTTCTTTGCAAGCCACTTCATTCAAGTTAGCTCAGTTGTGGAAAAGTATTCACTAGAAATGACATGGATAATAATAAGGCTTCGAAATATGAATATTTACCATTTACTTATCTGAAATTTGTGAAAAAACTGAAGCGAACGTGACATTTACGCCATCAAAATATTGACATATTTCCCGCGAAAATCGCGAACAGCTAATCTAGTCTATCTAGTGTTCTGTACAGTCAAAACAACTAGTACTGGGAGAAGGACTAACTTGATTGGATTATGTTATAATAGTCGTGATGATAGCTTGAAAGCTTGATCGATTTTCTTACGGGAAAGTAATGATTACAGCAGGCATCAGACAGCTTATGCAAATTACTTTGTTTACTAAAATAGCCCAGCAAGAGTAGTCACGCAACACAAATGTATCTTTCAATGTTATGACTTACTTATCTTTGCTAAAACTGATCTTACAACTAAATAAGAAGTTTATTTGAGTATAAGCATATAAGCTAACTAAAACAGTAATAGAAAAATGACGTAATTTCACATTTTACTGACTAATTTGAATTGGAGAGACAAAATATCGGTGATTGTGATGAAAACCGCTACTCTGTACTCAGTAACAAACCTATTGTTATAAGTGATTTTCAAAATCACAAAATAAGGGTGATAAGCACTTTTAAAAATGTTCAATTAATGTTCAGTGCAATTCGTCATTCCTGAAAGCACCTGCATAGTTTCACATACGCTTCTGAAGGTTCGGTGAACGCCATTTTCCTTGTTCGTCTTCCAGTCACCTCTAGCTGCAGTTCTTGACAAATGTGTCGAAGTTCCACTATCTTCAAGGAGTTCAGTTTACCAGCGTGGACAAGGTGGCAAAGATTTATGGAACCAACTTTGATGGGGTGATCGGGTGTGCCCATGTCAGCCAAAACTTGATCTCGCAGCGAAGACATGGCTATTTCTGTATTGATTGCATCAATATCTTCTTCGTGAATCTGTTCATCAACAGCCATGATTTGCCTTTGTCGCTGACCTGCAGAGAGTCTCGAGAAGACATTGGTGATTTGTTGTGCAGTTCGCCATTCATTTGGAGTGAATAGATGGTTACCAAGATCATCCTTTGCAAACTTCATTTCCTTTGCAACCTGAATGGGGTCCGCTTTTTGCCCACTGCTTACACCGGCGTCAAATTTATCTGTTATGAATAGTTTGACTTTCTCTGTCATTCTAGAGACTTTCTTGACTGTCTTCAAGGCCCATCCTTCTGAACAATATTCATAAGCAGATGACGTGCTTGGTTGTTCTTGGTCTCTTGGTACCGACTGTAGGCGACTTCCAGCTGATGTTATTCCAGTTACCCTCTCAGCCCACTTTCTTCTTACACTGTCGTAAAGAGATTCAGACTCCAGCTCCATTCTGTGTTTACCTGTATCCATGTGTGCCTCCACCTCACCCGCTGTCTTAAATGTTAGCACACATCCATTTTCTTTACACGAGAAAATATCTGACGCTGGCCTCACACTTTCTCCAACAGTTCCTCTCTCTTTGACTGGTACTCCAAAAGGCTGGGTGATCTTGAGATTAGTGCTTTCTTGAACGCGAATGAGAATGTCATCGTATTTGAAGAGTCTCCCTGTTCCAACATTGTATGCTTTCCATGCGCGGATGCCAGTTTCTTCGAAGGAGAAATTGTTAAGGAGGCTTATTCCTGGGATCTTGTTATCTTTGACAATGTCGCTGTTGGTACAGACTTCAACTACAGCTACTCTGCATCCTCTAACTCCCCCATGGGACTCTAGTGCTAGCTTCATGTCTTCGGCGGTAATGACATCATGTTTCTCATTGACCCATCGTTTGATGTGAGCCTTCATTGTTGCTGTTTTGCGATCACAAATATCCTTGCCTGCCTGTGGATCGGAAAAGTCGTAGCGAAGGACTTTGACGCCAGTTCTTTGGCCTATGTTAGGGAGACTGAGTAGCAAAGGACCATTTTTGTAGCACCCTGCATTGTCTGAGCGCAGAAAGGCTCTTTCCATGCGAGGGTACTCTTGTTTGATGGCTTGCAGAAGATGTTCCAGGACTGATGCCACCGCAAAGCTGTTTTGGACGCACGTGTTGAACATATGGGCGAAACAATCAACTTCAAATTTTTCATCTTTTTTGGTGATGACTGCACTGATGTGCCAGCTGCGTCCTCTTTTCCCAAAGAACTCACTCATCTGTTCGCGATAGTGTTGCGGGAGGAACTTCATCGCCCAATCAATCACGATCAAGCAAGTTTTGTCATCTAGCTTGGCAAGTGCATCTTGTTTTGCCTCCTCTTGGTTGATCGAGCGTAGCAAATGGGCTTTCCACGCATGTGTGGCTTGCGTACATTCTGTGTATTGAAACATGACTCTGGCTTTCTGGTCTTCCGTCATTTTCACGCTGTTGATCGCTGTCAACATTTCCTGTAGAGCAGTTTTAAGTAAATTGCATCTCTCACACTTTGTCGTGTGGTCGTGGTCGCACGGGATGGAATAATCTGCACTATCAGTGTCACTCAAAGAAAAGACAGTACAATGGTCTCTGCAATTCTCTTCTCGGCCAACGTGAATTTTATAGTCGGTCTTGAGGTACCGTTTGGAATCCTTGAGGTATTGCTGGACATTCTGTCCCCGCTGTCCTTGGGCTCCATTGTCCGTCAACGTCTTCATTACATCCATCAGGTTGTCAAAAGCTTCTGTTCCTTCAGAGGTGATGTTATCGAGGCCATGTAATGACTTCTGCATTGATGCAGAGCAAACTTGGAGCATTCTGTACAGTGATCGTTCGCCTGCTGGTTCAAAATTATGTTCTTTACAGTACATTGTGTACTGTTCGATAATTCGTGACGGAATCATTGTTCTTATCACTGATGGAATGATGATGCGCTCGCCAGAATCGAGCTTCAAGGTCTTCGTTCCGAAGGCGACATCCTGGAGCATATCTGGTCGTGAGATAAAATCAACGAAGTGGTCCACCTTCACAACATCTATTCTGGTTCTGTGTATGGGATGGTCTTCGACAGGTTGTCCACGTCCTCTTTCTGTAGCATGCTGTCGAGCTTGATCGATACGCCACCTTGATAATCCAGGCACTATTTCTTGTAGCTCAGCACGACTAAAATCATTGGCAAATAAAGATAAGATCTGTCTTTTAGTTTGCCAAGAATCTGCTTGATTATGTGCCTTCACTAATTCATCGATGAGTCTTGTATTCGGGTCAAAGTGCTTGCGTCGTGACGGCTCATTATCATCAAATAGTGATCCCATCCTGATTGCATTCCACATTTCGTTTTCTTGTCCCGGAGTGACGACTAAAAGTGCAGCCTTTATTGCCTCCTTAGCTTTTTTCTGATAATAACGCTGTTGGGTAGAAGATGCATCATCCCACGAAGCATTTAATGTGGATTTGATAGGACTGTAACGACCATCCATTATGTTATTGACAGCCTTGTTCAATATCTCGCGTTTCTGTTGTTGTTGCTCGATTTCATCCATCCAAACACTAATTTCGTGTTCTGGGACTGTAGACTGGGACGATTGTGAAGACGATTCTTCTCTAACTGTAATATCGGCAGTGGGCGGCAATTCTTGCAATTCTTCCATCGACGAACAGCCAGGCATAATATCTAAAGGTCTAACCTATTAAAAAGCCAAATGAAAATAGTTAGGAAGAGTTGTAGTATAGCACAGTCATTGGCCATGGGCGTTTACTTATTCATTCATGCCATTCAATCATTTAATTCGTTTCAATCAGTTGATTTGTTTCATGCGTTTCAATCATTTCATTCGTTTCATGCATTTCAATTATTTTATTCGTTTCACCCGTTTCATTCTTGTATTAATTATTTTCATTCATGCATTTCATTTATATCATTCGTTCATTCCTGTCATTGTTTTCGTTTCAATCATTTTATTCGTTTTTTTCATTAATTCATTTCGTTTATTCGTTCATACATTGATTAGTCCATCTAATCATTCATTCATTCACTCCTTTACTTATTCATTTCTCGCACATTTACCTTAATATTCTCTCCCTCTTTATCTCAATAATTATTATCTACTTTTCAAAATACCAGATTTGTAATCACTCATACACTTACATCTTGTTCGTTGTCATCACGCATTGTTCCCTTATTCCTTGTATGTCGTTCACGGGCTTTGTAATGGTCTACTCGACATCCCGAACAGATTGCTATGTGAACAAAATAATGCCGGAAACTAAACAAATTATCTTGCACCTCGACTTCCCAATTCGTTTCTTCAGAAATTCATTCATCAATCGGCGAATTAAATGTATTATCCTTCAATAGAGAAAAACTAAAAGCAGCAGGAAGCTTAGGGTGGAAGGAGTGAATGAAGCCCGGAGTATCAAATCTATGAAATCGATTATCGATTTTTCATTCGACAAATCGAAATCAATCGATACAATTGGTTAATTGATATCGACAAGAGACCATTATGTAATGGTCTCTTGATATCGATTGATATCGGCCAATCGATAATCAATCGATACTCACAAAAAGACTGAAAGACAAAAAGATTGTCATCATCGATTGATATCAGTGTAAAGTTTTCAAGTAAATGTGTTTAGATATTTTAAAATCATCGAAAAAATTGATACCAATCGATGATAATTAGGGGCAATCGATAGCAATCGATAAGGTCACAAATTTTTGTTTCATCGATTATCGATATAGATCGATTGATTGGCATCGATTGATATCGATTTTCATCCGTTGGATACTCCGGGAAATAAGGGTTCTTTGTTAAGATAGAGACAATACAACATACCTGAGCCAATTGGAACAACGGTGTTGTGGATACGATAAATTTCAGAAGAAATGTTAGAGTTAACGCGACGAGGTGAAGGAATTTTCCTCCTTTGACCGGTATGAGTCGGATAAGTGCATGTCTTGATCTTCCTGCCTGGCCAGTGGATGGAAAACGTACTCCGATGTGTTGGGCAGACAGTCATTTGTTCCATTATCTCACGAACAACATCAAAGCGTCCAGCTCTATTGAGTATTAAATCTTGTTCACTTGGCATATCATGTTCTCCAGGTTTCTTCCCTATACCAAGGGAACTCAAGTGTGCATGCATGTCTTGAGAACACGCTGTTAGAGGGACAACATCTGAACCAACGCCAACATTACAACAAAGAGAATTTCCTGACCAAAACGAACACTTTAAGCCTACATCCATATCTAGTATCGACTGAAGTGATGGTCATCTGATAATTTCGCAACTGATTACGCAAGTAAATCTGACATATGATACCCCCGGTAGCAATACATGTCATTGTTATTATCGACTACTAAACTCCCAAAAACAAAACGATAGGTAAAAAAATATCAAGGATTGGCTATCCCACAGAAAATAAAACTTTTTATTTAGTTGTAAGATCAGTTTTAGCAAAGATAAGTAAGTCATAACATTGAAAGATACATTTGTGTTGCGTGACTGCTCTTGCTGGGCTATTTTAGTAAACAAAGTAATTTGCATAAGCTGTCTGATGCCTGCTGTAATCATTACTTTCCCGTAAGAAAATCGATCAAGCTTTCAAGCTATCATCACGACTATTATAACATAATCCAATCAAGTTAGTCCTTCTCCCAGTACTAGTTGTTTTGACTGTACAGAACACTAGATAGACTAGATTAGCTGTTCGCGATTTTCGCGGGAAATATGTCAATATTTTGATGGCGTAAATGTCACGTTCGCTTCAGTTTTTTCACAAATTTCAGATAAGTAAATGGTAAATATTCATATTTCGAAGCCTTATTATTATCCATGTCATTTCTAGTGAATACTTTTCCACAACTGAGCTAACTTGAATGAAGTGGCTTGCAAAGAAAATGGATAATTATGCAGATTATGCAAATCAGGTTCACAGTGAAAAGGCCGATACACTGTTGCCTTTGATGGCCACTCAAAGAAAGACATTAAAAAAAGCCAAATAAAACTTTTCTGATTATCAAAATAGAGAAGATGACCTTTCATAATCCGTGAAAAAATTGAATATAAAATGGGGCACTTTGGAGAAATAGCTTCTTAGATATGACTCAAATTCGGTCGAAGATCACAACCCGCTTGACAGTGAAATTCGATCGCTCACGGGAAAAAGTAATTTTCCGCGAATTTGACATTTTCACCTGTGAAACATTAGTTTAGATAGCAAATGATATAGAATGAATGTATCAACAGTTAAAAAAGACCCGAAGTGTGTTTTTCTGAACCCTAAATATAAGCGATATTTCATACGATTTTCGGCCGGACTAGATGCAAAACCAGGGGGGGTGGTCAATATTCAAAACAATTTAACCGATAAATCTTAAAATACGACCATTCTTAATCTTTCAGGATAGACTATAAATGGTGACAATTTGAAGCGAATCGGCCGACCCCGATCCGCGGCCCCTGCCTGGTTTTCTCAGACAACGACACTTAAGTTGCTGTATTTGGAACATTTCCTCTGTTTTCTTCAGATTTGGCACTGGGATTGCTGTGAAGCTACATGTACTGCTACTGAGCAGTTTATAGTGACATCTGAGCTTCTTTTTCTTGAATGGTGGCATATATACACCATGAGGAGCTTAGGCCTAAAAAAATATTACATTCAATTATTTAGACCTAGGCCATTAGAGCTATGTGACCCTGTGAACAGGATTAAAAAACACTTTAAGTTTAATAAGCCTTGAAACAACTATAATAGCTAATCAAAATCTGCAACATCTCCAACAAGAAAAAGAGGTGGAATAGAGCTGGATTAATCTTGCAACTACTCTGTTTAAACTTCATTTGTTCTTGCCATTAGAGTTTCAAGCTTTTGTTCAGGTACATTCTTATTTTGATATTTTTGAATAATTAGAGAAGCATGAGGTATACCTTAAGGCACATCTGATAGCTTGAAGATATTAAAATGGCCAAGTGAGACCAAGTAGCTGGGCTATAGTCTCCACTAAAACCATTTGCTGACAACAAAAATATTCAGTTGATTCAGATTGTGTTGTTGGTCTCAAGATCTGTTTGCAATACTTGCACAAAAGTATTT
This sequence comes from Actinernus sp. WN-2022, assembly GCA_030867875.1. Taxonomy (NCBI): domain Eukaryota; kingdom Metazoa; phylum Cnidaria; class Anthozoa; order Actiniaria; family Actinernidae; genus Actinernus; species Actinernus sp. WN-2022. The sequence continues at coordinate 28,966,467 of JAOWCC010001368.1, forward strand.
GAATTTTATTGTTTGAATCTAGATGCATTTAAGGTAGTTTTTGGTTTTATTTCTACAGGTCTTCTTGTACTAATTTTGCTTATATTAGCAGTTGCTGGCTAGGGAGTGGGGCATGGAAGTTTAATTATATGACAAGAAGTCCTTCAAAAGTTCCCAATATTTTATAGCTCTATTTAGAGACTGATGTTTCTTTGTATTATTAAACTGTAGGAGAAGTTTTGTTGATGTAAATGCCTTTGTCACCACAAATTAGTAAACTCAAATGTTGATGGCTGTTATTTGGGAAATATCAGGGGAAGCACCCTTGTCATTTAAACTGAAGTTATTTTGAAGTCGTTTAAATTTTATAGCTACATCTGTCTTTGAAATAACTTCTTTAATATCAGTTATTCTCAAACATTTAGTTACAATTAATTTTCATGGACCTTTTGAATGAAATAGTTTTGAGGCTTTCATAAAATCATTTCTCTTTTCCAAAAACACAACTACTCCAAACCTTTCATTGCTTTTGTGTAACAGTTTGTGATATGTTTCTCCAAGAGTATCTTTAGACAAAATATGAAGTGTCAGGGTAAGAATATTTACCATTTCTTTCCCAACACAATCAATATATATATAATGCTGTGCATTTTTTATAACCGGCAACCACTGTACCAGATCTACAAATACATCAATAAGACTAAAAATCACCACTTTTTCTGGAGGTATAAATGACGACCACTTCAACTGCTGCCGACATACTGGTAACAATTGCAAGATGATCCATCTATTCAACCTGCGTTCCGTAACCATATCTTCCCGTACACTTCTCCTTGCACCAAAACTCGGTTACCTTAGCCCAACAATTTGCGTTTTACTGACCGAGATAATCGACAAAATTACTGAATCGAAGTCTAAGATTATTTCCGAGCGATCGAAACAACTATTAAACATCGCCAAGGCGTTCCTTTTTCAAGTAAAGCTGCTCGACAGGAAGCGTTGTTAAATGTCTGAACCTAGAGCTACTTAATGTTTGACAGATCACACATTTTACCTTTATTTCGTAAAGAAAAACTCGATATATAACTACAAACCGGCCGGCAGTACCGGCGGATATACGCGGCTTTGTTGACAACGCAAATATTCGCGCGAAAGAATCAAATAATAGCGCACGCATAAATTACTTCACAAAATGAGCCCGCGTTACATGCTTGAAATTTTGATTAGATTGGCGCGCGAATTGCTCGTGAACCATCGACACTGATTATGTCCGCTGAAATGATGAGATTTTCGGGTATAAAGGAGTTTTTGAATGTTATTTTGTTGTTGTTGTCGTTTCCTTGCAGAGTGATTAGACTACAATAACTGTTAATCATGAAATACCTGTATTGCCGTTTTAATTATGTTATAGATATAGACGAATGTTCTAATCAGCCTTGCAAAAACGGAGCAACTTGTGTGGACAAAGTGTGTGCATATGCATGCATATGTGCAAAAGGTTATCGGGGCGAGAACTGTGAAATAGGTAAAATGGTTATTATTTGGAATTCATGTTTCAATTCGAATAAGTTGTGTTATGAACTTAATGCTAACAGATCCGATTTAAATTATTGTTAAAATCGTGTTAAAATCACATATCAAACAATTGTTGTCGTTCAGAGTAATATTTGGGCCTGACTAGATGCTAGTGAGGCATACGCTCATCCTTTTCAAATTTCGCTATCGATTTTTTTAATCGCAGTTCCTGTAACCTACGTTGTATCCGCCTCTCTTCTGCCGGCTCGCTATACTTCCTGAACGTGTTCTACTATTCGACGATCCGTCCTGCTTTCCAAATATGGAATATATTGACCATATATGGAATATCACAGGGAGCTCTCAGGAACGACACTTTTCTCAATAAATTGTTTGATATGTGTTAAAATCATGTTAAAATATTGATAAAATCGTTTTAAAATCTTGGTAAAGTCTTTTTAAGTAATAGATAAAGAATGAGTGGCCAATCTTTATCCGATTTACAAACCTGAGCTGAAAGCGAGAGTTTGTAAATCGGATAAAGATCGGACAGGAATTCTTTATCTTACTTATCAAACGTCTAGATGTAGAGAGTCGTGTTTTCAGTTATTTTGGCAATACGACTTATTTTGGCCGAGAAAATCGAAGCCAAAGTTTATGTAAATCAGGACGAAATCTGTATCAAATTTAAAGATCACTTATCGGTCGGTGATTTCCTTTGTTTTTGCTTCATGAATTATTAATGAGTTTGATAAGTTCTAGATAAAGAATGAGCGGACGATCTTGATGCCATTTACGAACTCGAGCAGAAAGCGAGAGTTTGTAAATCCCATAAAGATCGGACGCGAATTCTTTATCGCACTTATCAAACGTCTAAATGTAGAGTCACGTTTTCAGTTATTTTGGCGATACGACTTATTTTGGCCGAGAAAATCGAAGCCAAAGTTTATGTAAACCAGGACGAAACTGTTTCAGATTTAAGTAATGGTTCCTATAGGAACTGGAGCAAGATATATTGTTCCGCGGCAATGAATGTGATTTCACTAATCCCACATAGAAAATGGGTCATTTTTTTCTAAAGATACCTCTTAACTAGTGGTATTAATTTTCTCAAATTAAAATGCACAAAATCGCTCGTTGCCAATACAAAGACACTAAAACTAAAGCGGAGATATTATAAAATATTTCAATGTTCCCCAAATGGGATTTCTTTCTCTCTTTTTACATAGTTACATATTGTCCGCTTCAATCATTTTCTTTAAAAAAATTAGGTGAAATCAGAGTTCTTTCCTATTTTTAGGAGGTGTATTTTCGTTTAACCAATGATATATCAAGTTTCAACAATAGAAAAATTAACACCTTTGTGAATTCCTAGCCGTTTAGTGCTCATGTTCTTACGCGAACCATTACTTAAATATCACTTATCACTCAGTGATTTCCTTTGCTTTTGCTTCATGAATTATTAATGAGTTTGATAAAGTATTGTTAAAATCTTGTTAAAGTCTTGTTAAAATCTTGTTAAAGTCTTGTTAAAATCTTATTAAAGTCTTGTTAAAATCTTGTTAAGGTCTTGTTAAAATCATATCATTTTCTTGAAAGACATCAATGAGTGTGCACCTAGTCCTTGCAAGCACGGAGCAACATGTACTGACAAAGTGAATGGATACACGTGTACGTGTCCTGCAGGATTCGCTGGGAAGGACTGCGGAGTGCGTGAGTATCTTTACTTCCTTTTTGACTCAGGGAGATGCGAAGCATTGAACTTATTATAAAGGCATCAAAGAGAGGCCAGTTATCCAAGCTTGTCACAGGAAGATATGGCGAAAAATAACGCTAGTTTACTTTCGATATAAAAGAACGCAACAGTGCGGTGTAACAAAAAACATTTCTGAACGTTTCCAGTTTTGCGATCTTTCGGATAACTGGCCTCACCCTGGTACCATTGTTACCAAACTTGTTCCCGCGCGCGTGGGCAGGGCGGCAGGCGGTATTGGACACGGTTCACGTGACTCAAGTTGACCAAGCAGAGTGCTTCTAAAATTGTGAAGCGTTCACTGTTTAGAGAATTCTGAGGGGACGTTGTACAAGTAAAAACCTATTTCATTTTCCAAAACATAAGTCACTATATCCGATACCTTTTTAGTACTAAATTATCCAAATCGACTAAAAACATCCAGGATACTTAGTCTGTTGTTATAGATCACTCAGACATATGGAATAAGGATTAATTATACTTTATGTCATCTATTATTATTAATTTCGAGTATTTCCTCTGATTAGATATCAATGATTGCGCTGGTAAGCCTTGTAGAAATGGCGCAACGTGCACTGACAAAATGTTTGGATACAACTGTACGTGTGCTAAAGGTTTTACCGGAAATAACTGCGAAACAAGTGAGTAATGTATTTTAGAACTATTATATTAGAGCAGTTTTCAATAGTCCAGTTTCGTATTCGAAACTTACCGATGAATGCAGTGACTACAGACGCATGTACGCAGGATTGGCCTTATTCTGAAGTTAACCATTCATAAATACCAGAGAGAAGTGCAAAACGCGAAACTACAACAATACACAGAGTTGTAAATAGCCCACCTTATCGCTGGTATTTATGTATGTTTAACTTCAGAATGAGGCTAACCCTGAATGTCGACAAGTGATTAGTTGATATTGCTTTCGAACTTGATCGGTTAGTTATCCATGATTGCGTTTTGTTTTTGCCTCGTGATTGGAGGAAGGCAAAACCAATCGTGAATAACTTCAGTTCGTGATTCGTGGTTGACATTAGGTTTTACTTGCTCCTGTGATTGGCTCAGGTAGTGTGTTGTACGTTCAAGCACATTTAATGTAAAACTGGTTAAAAAATGAGAATTCCTAAAATGAGAATTTCTTTTTATATATATATATATATATATATATATATATATATACAGTCGTTGCCGTTAATGTTGTCCTAGACATATCCACATATTGATTTATAGCCTTTGTTCAGTTCGCACCTTTTACATAAAGAACGGTAATCAGCCGTGAACGCGCCCTTTGTATTTGGTCACAAAGAGCCACGGTGGTCTAATGGTTAACACTCTTGCTTACCAGTTCGAAGCCCCGAATTCAAGTCTCAGAATCGACATTTTTGTTACTGCGAAGATTTTTTTCATTTCTTTTTCCCCTTTTATTCTGACTGCATTCCCTTAAAAGCTTTTATTTCAAACGTGACAACAAGAACGGAGTTCTTTTTAACCTTTGAAATGCCTAGGACACCTATCATCCACATCTATTTTATTAAGGGATGTTCGAACATTTCTTTTGCAAAAGCTTCGACTGCCGCAGGGAATGTAGTATTTTGATCATCGACATCGTCCATGGCGTAGCTTCAAAAGTTTGTTATCGTTTGTCAAACACTCGTAACCCTTACGCCGAGTACACGGCTATAATTCCATGTGAGTTCTTTTCCCTCACAAAGAAAAAAGCTTCGTCAACTTATGCAAGCATTACTATGGGTTTCAAAGAGAATTCTGGCTAATTTCTGGACTGCCGGATATTTTCAAAACTGTCCTCTCCGTGTCTCGCGGCCGATGTTTTCGAAATCTCGGAAAAAAGAACGAGGTCGTGCGCTCAGTCTGCCTAAGTTCAGAAAATCAGTACGAATGAAATTCATAACACTTGCTAAAATCGCTTCCTACTTCTAAACAAAGATATAATACTTTGAATCAGTGGGTATCTAGTATTTTCAAAACTGTTTCTGGTCTATACATGTAAACCCGGCACAGTGTAAGAAAAACAAATTACGCTTATTCAAACCCACAACCATCAACAGAATCACTATACCGTTCTAAACGAAAATAGCGTAATTTGGGCGTACTCAGTCAGTGCTGGTATAATTATCTACTTCGAAAGGGGAGTCTGGGAAAATTTGAGACCGTTTCATGTTGACAGTATTATTTTAGCTACATTGTCCGTTCTTATCCAATATCAAAAAAGAAACTGCAAAAAGAAACATATGTAAATAAAACAAAAAGACAAGGGGGGAAAAACAAAAAAAAGAAAAAAAAATACGATGCCGATACTGAGACTTGAACTCGGGGCTTTGAACTGGTAAGCAAGAACGTTAACCATTAGACCACCGTGGCTCTTTGTGACCAAATACAAAGGGTGCGTTCACGGCTGATTACCGTTCTTTATGTTAAAGGTGCGAACTGAACAAAGGCTATAAATCAATATGTGGATATGTCTAGGACAACATTAACGGTAGCGACTGTATATATATGAGGCATGTCAACACAAAAGGCGCCTTAGCAAGGTACACTCTTTTTGTGTTAACATGCCTCATCTTGTGTGGAATTCTCGATTTCCTCAGTTTAAAGCGCTGATAACTGATAGTCTAGGTTTCAATGGTTGTAAAATGACACTTGCTTCCATGTATAGCCTTTCTATCCCATAATTTCCTTGTTTGAGATTTGGAATTTTTCGAGATTTTCTACCTTATCACCTTTTTCCAGTTGATCAACTAAAAGTGACATTTTGGGGTGTTTCCAATGCCCAGGTGCGGCTAAAACGCAGTCAACAGTTGTTCTATAGACAAAGACGGTTCTTTTGCTGCAAACCGCATTAAAATCCATCAAGATTTCGAGCAACAGCGGCCAGTTGAAACTGAAACGGTGCACATATTGAGGCATGTCAACACAAAAGGCGCCTTAGCAAGGTACACTCTTTTTGTGTTAACATGCCTCATCTTGTGTGGAATTCTCGATTTCCTCAGTTTAAAGCGCTGATAACTGATAGTCTAGGTTTCAATGGTTGTAAAATGACACTTGCTTCCATGTATAGCCTTTCTATCCCATAATTTCCTTGTTTGAGATTTGGAATTTTTCGAGATTTTCTACCTTATCACCTTTTTCCAGTTGATCAACTAAAAGTGACATTTTGGGGTGTTTCCAATGCCCAGGTGCGGCTAAAACGCAGTCAACAGTTGTTCTATAGACAAAGACGGTTCTTTTGCTGCAAACCGCATTAAAATCCATCAAGATTTCGAGCAACAGCGGCCAGTTGAAACTGAAACGGTGCACATATTGAGGCATGTCAACACAAAAGGCGCCTTAGCAAGGTACACTCTTTTTGTGTTAACATGCCTCATCTTGTGTGGAATTCTCGATTTCCTCAGTTTAAAGCGCTGATAACTGATAGTCTAGGTTTCAATGGTTGTAAAATGACACTTGCTTCCATGTATAGCCTTTCTATCCCATAATTTCCTTGTTTGAGATTTGGAATTTTTCGAGATTTTCTACCTTATCACCTTTTTCCAGTTGATCAACTAAAAGTGACATTTTGGGGTGTTTCCAATGCCCAGGTGCGGCTAAAACGCAGTCAACAGTTGTTCTATAGACAAAGACGGTTCTTTTGCTGCAAACCGCATTAAAATCCATCAAGATTTCGAGCAACAGCGGCCAGTTGAAACTGAAACGGTGCACATATTGAGGCATGTCAACACAAAAGGCGCCTTAGCAAGGTACACTCTTTTTGTGTTAACATGCCTCATCTTGTGTGGAATTCTCGATTTCCTCAGTTTAAAGCGCTGATAACTGATAGTCTAGGTTTCAATGGTTGTAAAATGACACTTGCTTCCATGTATAGCCTTTCTATCCCATAATTTCCTTGTTTGAGATTTGGAATTTTTCGAGATTTTCTACCTTATCACCTTTTTCCAGTTGATCAACTAAAAGTGACATTTTGGGGTGTTTCCAATGCCCAGGTGCGGCTAAAACGCAGTCAACAGTTGTTCTATAGACAAAGACGGTTCTTTTGCTGCAAACCGCATTAAAATCCATCAAGATTTCGAGCAACAGCGGCCAGTTGAAACTGAAACGGTGCACATATTGAGGCATGTCAACACAAAAGGCGCCTTAGCAAGGTACACTCTTTTTGTGTTAACATGCCTCATATATATATATATACACTGAAACAAAAAAACTCTGCCAAAGACTTATATATATCATATATATATATCCTTTATATTTCCGTCAAACTTTTTTGACAGTTGTTGCTTTGGTAGACACAAAGAAACATAATAGGCTTTGTTTTTCTTTGTCTTTGACGGTAATGAACTAATATTAAAATATTAAAATTAAAATACAAAAACCGGTAATTTTGTTGGGTCGATTTACAGCGTCCAGCGACCGGTTTGTATTTCAATTTGCTCTTGCTCTTGCTACTGACGTGTGATCAAAATCTTGCTGGCCAAAATGCCAGAATTTCACGGTTAAACATATTAGTTCATTACCGTCAAAGACAAAGAAAAACAAAGCCTATTATGTTTCTTTGTGTCTACCAAAGCAACAACTGTCAAAAAAGTTTGACGGAAATATAAAGGATATATATATATGATATATATAAGTCTTTGGCAGAGTTTTTTTGTTTCAGTGTATATACATGTATATATATATATATATATATATAGTTTAACTGGTTTAATTTCTTTACGTATTTATTCGGGGGTAATAAAATGTATTCCTCTATATCGTATATTATTCCGATTGTGTAATAAAGCCTTGTTTATAACAGAAGTGAAGTTTAGTTATGAGTTAACAACAAGGTGGCCCCAACGTTTTTGTTTCAAAGCGAGGCTCTGTTAATATATTAGTCCACTGACCCGAAACATTACATATTGGCTGAGAGTTATTTGCGTAGCCCGATGGCGGATCTCGTAGGCATTATCTGTTTGTTGTTTCTGGCCTGTTTTATTTAAATATGTATTGTATTGTCCTGGAAGAATTAGTCTCGTGTACACGTTGCAAGACAAAAGTGTTTCACATGAATGTGATACTAAAGATTCCTAAGCAATGGTTATTCAAATTGGACGCCATTTATTTAATGGCTATATATATATATATATATATATATAATTGCTTATTTTGATTAATGCTGCTTTCCTTTAGATATCGATGACTGCGATACTAACCCTTGCGAGAATGGAGCGACATGCCATGATAAAGTGAATAGATACACGTGTGAATGCGTGAAAGGATTTGATGGGAAGAACTGTAAAACAAGTACGTTGCATACTTAGATGTTGTCAGCAAAGTGTTATGCAAACGTGTGTGTGAAAAAGTGACAGTGAGAAAATTAATATCATTTTACAATGTGTCATGTCCTTTGTCCGTCAGGTAGTTTTGCTAACCTAACCAAACCCTTCTACTTGGTTAACCTAACCCTAACCCTTCTCCTTGGTTATCTAACCCTAACCCTTCTGCTTGGTCATATGGGTATTTGTCGTTCCAATCACGTTTCTGTATAATATAAATTACGGGAGCATCTTAAGTACGCGCGATTTCATTAGCTAAAAGTCTTTAGCTCAGCGTGCACACTCGAGCAGGAGAACCGCGCGCGTAGATTGATTTGCTTATCAAACAAATAGAATATTGCATTTCTATATCCCATAGAGCGGTTTTCAATTGGTGTCGAAAAGCAATTGCTTTTTAATTTGTTCGCCCTAAAGGCTCGTGCAATTATCTGAACTTTCGAAGTATCACTCAGTGCCTATAAATCATTTATAGCACCCGCATTCATGCGGTTTGTAGAGGAAAACAACTACAAGAGCAACATCAAGGAAAACTAGATTTCTTATCGAACGTGCAAGAAACTGTTTTCCAGTACTCAAGGACCTGTCAAACGTGCGCGCTGAAAACGAAAGCGCTTTAGGTGTTTTAAAAACCATGAAGCAGCATTTGGTCAACCGTGTAATACGCATCTTTGAACACTCTTCACGTGTGAATATATCACGTTTTAGAAATAGATAAACACTGGTTATGCATGTATAAACGTATAAATATTTTTGATTTTCAATAGACATTGACGAATGTACAGCTAAACCTTGCAAAAATGGAGGGAACTGTATCGACAAAGTGAATGGATACAAGTGTACATGTGCTGCGGGATACACTGGAAAGAATTGCGAAAAAGGTATCTCAGTTTATTCTCTTAGTGCATTACATTTTCATGCGAAAGCATCCTCTCCTTACAGCCTGGATCAGCGGGCCACTCCCCTAGAAAGAGCATCGGTGACTCGAGCCGAGAAATTTGATACTGATTGCGTAACTATTCCCAAACTTCAGGCAGCGCCTGTGATTTCGTTGTTATTTTAATATATGTACATAAATTATATAAATTATGCGATTTGTAAGAAACATCACATACATTCAGCTTCCGGATAGAGGCATAAAATACCTTCGTTATCTGCAAGCGTTGCCTGAGCGATATTTGTTCTAAATTTAATGTAAACGACCGAATAGATAGTCAATTCAAATCGCTACATAATTAAATTCAAGGAAGACATCTATTCTTAATATGCTTACCGATTCGCTAGACTACCGATCACAGCTTATCCAGGCGGCTGTACCACATTCACGTTTCCTGTCTTATTCTTATTGGGTAATAACCCACTTGGTAATACACAGATATACCAAATATTATTTCCCGATATGGCCTTTTCACTAACAGCGATTGCCATAATCGACTCTGGTGATATGACCATGAACACGAAGTTAAAATCGCCATCCCCTCAGTTATCAATGCCTTCGGATAAAGCATTTGGTCCAATCCCACATAGGCAGCTTTCAGTTCAATGGACTTAACGGTTAACCTGGGCTTTCACGAGTACAACCAAAGGTCTGATGATGATTATACCGGCTACCTTTCTCCATATTCTGTCGGACACGTGCGATGGCAACAATATTCCTACCAAAGGCGTCATTTGGAACACCGTTTGTTATATGAAGAAATACATAACTTCCTGACATGAAATTATGCAGTGATTTGAATTAGTTATTACAGACCTCTGGATATTTTTACGTCATCAGTTTGGAATTTGTCGGCTCTTTCTGGGGAAAGGAACCCGCTGATCCGAGCTCATTGAATTGAGTGGCGGCTTTCACAAGCTAAATCAAAAGAAGAGAAAACATATATTTAAGAAGAAACGCCTCTCCAAATCGTTGTGGATGCAAATCAACTAGCTTAAGCAAATGAATGGATTGGTTTGAACCATAACATACCAGGAAAGGATTTGAAGAAACTGAGATTTACCAAATCACGTATAGTACAGTCGTTATAAACTTTTCTTTTCTTATGTTTTTGTTTTCTCTTTATTGATGAGTGTTTCTTTAGAATGAACTGAGAGGCTTATGGTATTCGACTATAAAATGGATACATTCTTAAATGTTATTTCTTCTTTCAATTAGACATTGACGACTGCGCTCCAAAACCTTGCAAGCATGGAGGAACATGCAAAGATAAAGTTAATGGATATACGTGTGCCTGTGTTGAAGGATACACTGGAAATAATTGCCAAACAGGTGAGTGCCGGAGGTCCTTCTCGCTAATTGTACTGATCAGCGAGTGCCGGGACAAGAGGCCTGAGAAGAACCTCTGCAACGGGTCGCTTCGTTTTACTGTTTTGGATGGACTTTGATCCCAAGTGTAACATTTTGATTGACATAATCTAAGCCACTAAAAAGGTTAACACACTCGTATCGGTCGTGTGCCTGCAAAAAGGTTAACACACTCGTATCGGTCGTGTGCCTGCATGGTGATATAACAAGCGTCAGGTCCTGTGTACGTGAAGACCACGATGCATGCAGACTATTTGCCAGCCAGTGAGTGAGTGTGTTAGAAAGGCTAGCCCCGTTGACCAATCAACGTTTGCGTCCGGAATTCCGGACGCAACTCTTCTTCAAAGATCTGCCCGCTTAACTGTTTTAGTTTGTTGTTGTAAAAAAATACGATAGTTTATTGCTTGTTAATGAAGATATGGAGAATAGTACACGGGCGCGCGGAGATATGGAATTTATCATTCGAGTGTTCAATTCGATATCTCACGAGTGAGCGCAGCGAACGAGTGAGATATCGAGTTGAACACGAGAAGATACATTTCATTTATTTTATAAACAATACTTGGACCTGGGTGTGGTTGTTCGAAGCAAGGGTAAGCGCATGTCATGGAAATCGCTGATTGGCAGAGAGGTGATATCCACACAATTATATATTGTATTTTACGTGATTTCTCAGCGCTGGAAATCCTTGTAATAACTGTAGTTTATAGAATAAAATTTATTAAGTGGTAAAAGAACTTCGTGTCATCCAATGTTGGTCTGAAATCATACTCTTGATTACAAATTGCACTCCTTCACCACGGTCGTGCAATTTTGCAATCACTCATATGAATTTAGACCAAATAGACCGCTTTAGATTTTACATTAATGGGCCCAAATTAGAGCATGTGACACCTCTCCAGATGATTCAGTGCTTTGTTTTCCAGTTGGAGAAATGTATACATTTCCTAACGGAATACCGAATTGTTTTTTGTCTCAAATGAAAAGACAGATAACCTGAATTGGGACAACAAATGCACAAGTTAAATCGGTCAATTTCACTCAGTTATATTACCGTTACTAATCTGAATATGATCATATTTTGAATTATGATTCTCTTTTTGATAAGACATTGATGACTGCGCTCCTAAGCCTTGCCAAAATGGAGGAACATGCATTGATAAAGTCAATAGGTACAAGTGTGAATGTAAACCCGGATTCAACGGAAAGAACTGTGAAAAAAGTAAGTGAACAAATGATTTTAAAGGGGCCGTCTCACCCACAGTGCTTCGCGTGCTTTGTTATTGTTTATATCCGGGACTTTAACCCCTTGTTCACGGCGGGAACCTCACGAACTGAGCGTATATTTCTGTATGTTGGTGACATGATAATTTTGCCTTGAACATAGATGACCTTGATGAAACTAATAGTACCTTACAAATTGAATGTGAAGTCAGCAAAGTGTTATACAGCAGTATTTGGCTGCACTATAATATTTACCGCTCACCCGTCGCTTCCCTTCAGTGCTATAACAGAGAACACTCTCTCCGGGTAATCATGACTAATAATTATGAAAGCGAGAGGTTTCTCTCCTCCGTTTTATTTTTACTTGCAGGGAGAGATATATATCTGCTAGCAGGCAATCTCCAATTTCGTTGCTGGCAGTAGCAGAGAATCAGTTCAAGAGAGAACAGTGAACGAATTACAGCTCGCTTCAATAGAAAATTATTATCTCGGCGGCTCTGTTGTCAAATTTCGTGCGAGTATAAACTTTGATCCGGAAATCTCGGCGAAATCACTGCGTGAAAGCCCTTCGAAACCAGAGAGAGAGAGAGTTAAACGCCTCAAAATGATTTAGGAAATTGCTCAGTTCTTTTCGGGTCGACCAAGCGGAGTTTCGTTGCCTATTATAGTTTGCTGACTATTACCGCTCACCCGTCGCTTCCGTACTATCTCCGTGCTATAAACAGAGACACTCTTTCCGGGTAATACTAATAATTATTAAAGCGAGAGGTTTCTCTCCTCGATTTTATTTTTCCCTGCAGAGAGAGAGAAAGAGAGATCTTAACTAGCAGGCAATCTCGTTGATGGCAGTAGCAGAGAACCAGTTCAAGAGCTCGCTTGAATGGGAAATTATTATCTCGGCGGCTTTGTTTGTCAAATTTCGTGCGAGTATAAACTTTGATCGACATGGTGAATCCGAAAATCTTGGCGAAATCACTGTCTAAAAGTCCTTCGAAACCAGAGAGAGACCTGTTTCCACAAGTTAAACGCCAAAGCCCTGAAAATGATTTTAGGAAACTGCTCAGTTCTTTTCGGGTCGACCAAGCGGAGTTTTGTTGCCATATGGTCGCGTACATGTAAGTCAGCCACGGTGTCAGTTCAACAACCCAAATCGGCTCAAAGATAGTAGATACTCCAACTAAGCGCTAATATATCTTTAAATATAAAGATTAATGGTCAGGATAGCTTCTCCATGTTGTAGGTGGAAATCCTGGACACAAACGGACAATTGTTTCCTTTTGTTGAGGACGAACGAGACTCAGGCATCCATCAGAGAACTACGGCCACCTGAAATAAAACTAAAATTTACATGACCAAATAATTTAAAAGACTTAAATAAGAGGCTCAACAGGAAGAGCAATAAAAAAGGTTCAACCTAGTATGATTTTTTTTATGATAGCTGGAAGGATGGCAGAGATGTAGAGAAGATTAAGACCACTGCCATAAAACTCTGAATTTCGATGGCATCGAAAATGGCCGCAATGCTATGTGAGCGCGCTAAGCACTGTGGGTGAGACGGCCCCTTTAATCTCAGGTGGTATGTTATTTATTTCTTCATGCTTATTTGGAGGTATAATGTCTAATGTATACTAAATGAGCTCAGATTATGTTGACAGATGGACTCTTACTAGGTTACCCAATAACATGAACACTTTAATATATCATATTTCTTGGGAATATTGAAACATATTTACTGGTTATTTCATGGTTTTCTATGGAATACGGGCAAATAGTTCACGATAAAGTTGTATTATTTTGGTATAACAAAAAACCTTTTTTCGAATGAAATTTTCGCCATTATTCCATAGAAAACCATGAAATAACCATATTATGATATCAATAATAATTTTAGGGGAAGTTCTATCAATAAAACAAAGTACTTACCAGACAATAGACTGCAAAGTTTCTCGCCGGTAAACCGCCAAAATTCGAGTGGCGGAGGAGTTTGAGCTGCAGACCAATCATGTATTTTTTTTATTCTTATTGGCTGATAAAGAAAGAACGCGAAATTTCCTGCATTTTGATTGGCCTTGTTCTAGGCATGAAACACCGCTCTTTATGTTATAGGCAATAGTGTTTTACTGAGAAATAATAAACTCATATGAAACTACATCCGGGTATTGAGTGGTGTATTTTCCATATCCTCACTAGTGAAAATATCGATGACGTCAGGTTTGCCGCCTTTTGAACTACAAGATGGCGGCAGGTTTGTGAAAATCACTGAGGAAGATGTAAACAGCTTAAATGAGCTGCATGACAATGAATTTTCCGAGCACAAAAAGACAAATACGATCTAAAATTCTCTAAAGATTTTCTCGACTGCAACAAAGAGACACGAAAACCCGCTGAAACTCCCCAGAATGGCTTAGAAAGATCGCGAATTATCACGAAGAAGTTTGTACTGACAGTAAGTAAAATGAATATATAAGAGTTGTTAGAGCAGTTAAATTCTTCGTATAATAAAAAAACTCGCGAAATGTTTTCGATTCTCAAGGATAAACTTCATATCTTCGCACCACCGTGTAATATCCTCTATGTATTTCATAGAAAAGCCATGAAATACCGCCCTGTATTTCATAGTAAAGCTGAGCTCTGATTGGCTGAAATATAATATTTCTAGGATAATCGAAAGTACAGTTAATACGTGATATTATCCACTAAATCACTTAAAAATGAAGACAAAATAACAAAATAACAACTTCAAGAATGTTTAAAAATGAAAACTTTGCCAAAAACTGTGTATTACAATTTAGAATATGTCCTTATTCCCGATGTATAACGTTTTATGTGGTTAGTTTACTTCGTGACCTATGAATCGTCAGTTTGCGATTCATAACGTCCCGTACCGACCGCCAAATTGAAACATAGTTGGTTTTGAATAAGTCATATAATATAAACATCTTATTAAACTCGCTTGATCGGTCCGTACTATCAGTTATGTGTCGTCGTTGTTCCCCCTTTTTTATGGCAGGCAAATATCTCGGTCCATACCATACCTTACGGACCGAACGATCGAGTTTAATTAGAGTTATCTATTGTTTAATAGACGCTGACGATTGCAAGCCTAAACCTTGTCAGCATGGTGGGACATGCATTGACAAAGTCAATGGATACAAGTGTACATGTGCTGCAGGATTCACCGACACATTATCAGAAATGAACAACAGTATGGCGTCCAAGCATGCGCACTACATACTTAATTGAGCATTTCAAAATGGCGTCAGGGCTTGAATTTGACTGGAAAAGTAATAAAATGTTTTATTTTTGTACCTTTTGTATCCTGTATCCAAGTTCCGAGCATCTGTAGTCAACTTTCTGGACATAACCAACACTTCGAATTATAAGAGAACTCAACATCAATCGTATTCGCGGTTCCCAGGTGCTTTTAATT
Source organism: Actinernus sp. WN-2022 (assembly GCA_030867875.1). Taxonomy (NCBI): domain Eukaryota; kingdom Metazoa; phylum Cnidaria; class Anthozoa; order Actiniaria; family Actinernidae; genus Actinernus; species Actinernus sp. WN-2022. Next base: position 28,981,994 of record JAOWCC010001368.1, read on the forward strand.
TTGCCTCTTTGACACCTTACTTCTTCCAGTAAATTAGCGAAAATATGCAAAGTATGCCTCGGCTTAAAGTTTGTGGTGTAGGTTTGAGTACACGTTTCCACCTTCCGAGCATCGGCATCTGCACTTCTAGAAATTACCACACCAGTGATAAATTCGCAGTTCCCACGAGGATTAAAAAGTCTCAATATAGAGCATTGGTATCTTCATCGGTTAAGCCAGGTAAAGGCCCAATATCATAGGTTTTCTTCACTTTTCCGACTCTTTCACGCTTTGTTTTCTTTCTTCCTTGTCCGCCATCTTGAATGTTAGTAAGGAATGCATGCACCAGTCACAAATAGAGCTAAGAAAGGTTATAGAAAGACTTCTGGGTAATCCACAGCTATATTGGTCTGTCTGTCCGCCCAATTTTTTTTTTGTCATAATTTAAAAAAACCGTTCAATTGAGTGAATATGTCTGGTGTTCCACTTCTCTCTTCTATTTTCCAAATAAAATTGGGAATAGAAAAGCCATCAATGAAATACGCATCTCATAAGCTGTTACTAATATGCTAGAAGCGCGCCCGCGCGACGTTTCCGCTGACTGTCGATTATTTCTGATAATGAAGAACTGCGAAACAAGTAGGTTTCACTGTTGTTGACGTATTCTGTTTACTAGGAACCAGTGAAACGTGAAATGCCAACTGGGCTAGCTAAATAATCATGTTATTTACTTCATTCTGATACCAATGCCAGGGATTCAAACCATTCATTTTTAACTCGTCTATTTTGCGTAGCAATCCACCAGTTAGGGGGATGGCGAATTAGCGTCACCCGTTCACTTGCCATCTCGCTTACTCACTATGGTGTTGGCATACATATATCGTATGCGATTTACTGTTGTTAAATCGGTGTTTTACATAGCCTGAATTCAGCCGTCTCCTCTGGTTCGTTCCTTCCGAGAGAGACGTCTGATTCCAATAGCCAATAATGCTGTCCAGTGACGTCACTACCAGAAAACCTGGTAGTGATCTTTGAATAGTTCATATTCTAAAATTTCACATAATTATCATAATTATCAGCCGAGAAGACGGCAGGATTCACTTTGGACTCGCGATTGTTGATCGTTGAGTTTCAGTGGAGTGATTGTCTTTGGCAAAGACCTTGAATTCGTAAGGAAAACATCTGGAAATGGATTGAAAGTGTCCTGCACAATAACCGGCCGACTTCCTGTAAACATGTACATTTTATCGCGTCGCGTCCGCGGGGTTGTTGATAATCGATTATTTGTTCACACTCGCAGTGGTAAAGAATGTCACTACTCTCTTCAAGGAACTGTTCTTTCCCTCAAGAGACTTCGTATTTCTTCGAAAATTCTCCATTATCTTGTCATGTTTTTCTCTTTTTCTGTTGCATCATTTACATAGGTATTATCTCGTAGCTGTGTCGATTCGAACGGCAGATCGCGAGACATGTACACTGAAGATCAACTGAAAGACAAAGATCTTGAAAGATCAAGTGTACTTTGCCATCAAATATAATATAACGATTTGTTGCTTTGAAAAGGTTTTCACAACATAAGAGGCACTTGAGAAGCAAATGGGATGGCTTTTATTTTGGCCGGCATGATCTCAGGGTTGTTACGCAGGGTTGGCCTCATTCTGAAGTTAACCATTCATAAATACCAGCGAGAAGTGCAAAACGCGAAAGTATTACAATATACAGAGTTGTGAATAGCCCACCTTGTCGCTAGTATTTATAAATGTTTAACTTCAGAATGAGGCTACTGACTGTTGACAAGTAATTAGTTATCCATGATTGCGTTTTTTCGGCCTCGTGATTGGAGGAATGCAAAACCAATCGTGAATAACTTCAGTCCGTGGTTCGTGGTTCATTAGGTTTTACTTGCTCCTGTTATTGACTCAGGTAGTGGTTGTACGTTCAAGCACATTTAATGTAAAACTGGTTAAAAAAAGAAACAACTTTTTCCTAAAAGGAGAATCTCTTTATAGCAAATTGCAAAAATTATGGCACATTCTGTTCAATATAAATATATATCAGAAACATATCTAAAATTATGGGATGGAGTTACTGATATTTTTTTTCAGAAGGCCTTGAGGGTAGGCAACTTGAAAAAAATATCAGTAATACCATCCCATAATTTTAGATGTGTTTCTGATATATATTTATATTGAACAGAATGTGCCATAATTTTTGCAATTTGCTGTATATATATATATATATATACAGCAAAGTGCAAAAACCTTGACCCCCCCGCACCTCAACTATATAACTATATCGGGTGCATTATGGGTAGGAGTAAGTTCATTAAAATGCAGGAACAGCCGATATCCGCGCGCGTTTCCAAATCATCATAGCGAAGCTAAGACTTATGTAGTTGATTTAAAGTTCAATAATTCATCTAGAATACAACACTTTTACTCTGGACAGGCAGGAAAGCTTAAAGTAACCTGAGTATTTAAATGCACTCTACATATTTACTGTTAGGTCGAATATTTGCAGAACATAACATATCCCTGGTCGGCGGAAAGAGAACGGGAAATGATCATGCCGAAGTTTCGGTTCGAAGCGTAAATTCAGTGATATTTTTGAAGCTCTTGGGAGATCTTCTGATGACCAAAAATATCGAGATGACTCATGTAGAAGAGACATGATTAGACATGTTCTGTGGGTTCAGGGCCAAATGAATATCAATTCGTTTGAAACTTTGACATTCTACATTTTTTCAGTGATTTTTGTCAGTGATTCTAAACCACAACCAGAGCGATGAAAAAATTCAGCTCGACATCAGCGCAGTTTTTCCGTTCTGTCTTCTACTTCTGTGAAGTCTGAAATCATCAGTGTTATTAGTAAGACTGGTATAACGTCTCAAAGAGCAGAAAGAAAGGATTCACATGTACAGAGGTGACTGCACAGACTGCACAAGAGCCTGGCTTATAGTTAAACACGCGTCAACAAAGCAAAATAATAAACACTTTATAGTGTAACGTGAGAAAACCTCTTACAGTTTGACCATCGATTCGTTTCCTTTAACTGCTGTGTGTATATAATGTTTATTTTTAGCTGACCCGATGAAACGAAATTCACAAACTGCTGTTATTTGAAGCGCAAATAATAAACAGTATCGATCGTAAGAATTATGAGATTTAAATAGCATAGAAAATAAATTTTAATAATGAAAGAATGTAAACTGTGCAACAATAATAAAAACATTCAGCGATGCGAAACCAAGAATTATCGAACATACCTTTAATAAAAGCATTCACAAAAGAATTAATACAATAAATAGGACCTGCCGAACCTTGAAAAAACTGGATAAGAGAATTTCAAGAGAAATAACTAAGAGTTTATTAGAAAATTTTAGAATCGTTTAGTACTGTGGCAATGAATTTGTAAATTGTGTAAACCTTTAAAGCCATTTTCATCTCTTCAATTTTCCGCGAAACTGTTTCAAAAATAGCGTTGAATTTTTGCTTCGCAGATGAAATGTGGCATGATAGCAGAACGTAACCCGGACGGAACTAACGTAAAAATTAATTCATAAAAACATGAAAAATATTTGACCAAACAGTAAATAGAGAGTGCATTTACTTTACTTTAAGTTTCCTGCCTGTTCCAAGTAAAAGTGTTGTATTCTAGATAAATTATTGAACTTTTAATCAACTACACAAGTCTTCGCTACATGATGATTTGGAAACGCGCGCGTATATCGGCTGTCGCTGCATTTTTATGAACTTACTCCTACCCATAATGCACCCGATATAGTTATATAGTTGAGGTGCAAGGGGTCAAAGTTTTTGCACTTTTCTGTATATATATATATATATATATATATATATATATATATACTCGTTATCAAAAACATTGCTTTTTATTTATATATATATACCTTTTGTTCTCCATTGTTTAGCTGTTAAATTTGACAAGAATACAAAAGGTATATATATATATTTGCAGTGCAATGTTTTTAAAAACGAGTCTATATATATATTGGAATTCCATTCAGTCATAAAGGTCTTTTATTATGACTGAATGTGTTCAAATTTAAATAACAAAGGTTCTAATAGAATGAATAAATGTGTTCAAATTTAATTAACAAAGGTTCAAATTGAATGAATATTTGACAATTTGCGTCACTCAATTCCGTTTTTACACCTATGGTCGCTTTTAGGCTTTTTCAAGTCGAATTTTACGAAGATCACGCATGTGAAAATGCTGATTATAAAAAAGGTTTTGAAGAAGAAATATATTTTCACGTATTGCACGGATTAGACTCGAGTCCCTTATGTTTACTTACGGACTTAACACGGGCCGAAAAGAATTGTGGATACAATGCACATTTTTTTTACAGGGGAACGTCATAGGGATTCGTATAAAGACCACAAAACTTACCGAAATGGCCTTCTTATCTCCAATATATTAACAGTTTGTTTCGCCTGAAGACGCGACTCTGTGTAAATCTCCAGCGATAACCAATCGCTTTAAATCGGAGGCTTAATGATGTCGAACGGCCCTTTACACAGAGTTGCTTTTTCACAACGTTACTCCGTTTTTCCATCAAGTATCTCCACTGTTTCAACCATCTCTCCAGCTTGGCGTCCGACTTCAGAGAAATCGAAAGTCCGTTTGAGATTCCTTTTGTATTCCTGCCGAAACTTACAGCAACTGAGCGCGTGCGCGACAATGTTGTTTCTTCACCTACCTCTCCCCCCAACACTCCCTCCAACCCCTCCCCCCCAATAGAATAGCCAAAGAATAATAACCCTTTTCGCTGTAGAAATGTCTCGATGGCATGCTTAATTGGAACGCTATTTCATTTCTTCGAGATTTCAAGTCATATCCTAACATTCCAGAGGACAAATTAGTACAGGTTTTATGAATCAAAAAGCGAAATTGATTTTCAACATTATTTTTCAAATTGTCACTTAAGCCGTTTTCATTTCGAGCCCTTCAATTTCTTCTGGTAAGTTTATTAAATTAATGATTCAAATATGAATGCTTTACAATTGTGTGGATATATATTTAACAATTAGACAAGAATTCTAACTTTTATCGGGTGAGAGTCAAATATCAGCAATAGAAACTGAGAGAGAGTAGTCTAAATAATTGTTTTAGTAGAAACATACTAGTATTCTATATGCACATACAAAGAACCTTTCTTCTTTAAAGAGGCCAAATCAAATATTATTTTGATGTTTCAAATACCTGTTGTTATCTTTTTGCTTCTAAAATTACCTTTCTTCAGTTCGACAACTGAACATGGTAAACAATTGCTTACAGAAAACAAGATTGAAAAGGTTACGCTGTTAATAATGCAATAATGTGCTCCAAATGCTTAAGCGAACACATTTTTTTTATATTGAAAAGTCAATCTAAACGTTCTCATATACTTTCAGATCAATCTTTATTCTTCTTATATCCGCCATGTTGGATTTTAGAACCTCGTCCCATATATACACGCTTCCGTCCATGATGAATCTATTGTGGCTTCTGATTGGTCTAAAGCGGAGAATTGCAGATATAACAAGAATTCTCATTAGACATTCGCTACCTATCTATCACAGAATAGATAGTTAATAGTGGACCAATCAGATTGTTGGATTTTCGATAGCATACTAGTATGTTTCATGTTTCTACAAAATACATATAGACACAGAAACACACATGTAGATAGATAGACAAATATCTACTTTTTCGTAGATTGATTGTTTATATATAATTTTTTCAATACATACACTGATGAATCAAAACAAAATCGCTCAGTTTTTGTATTTAATTGTAGTAAAATGATTAAATTGTTACCCATATGAAAAAGAAATGCCAATCTAAAGGTTATCGTTAACGGTCTTCCTTTATTACCTAATTGCTTAATAACGATCATTTTCTCATAGATATTAACGATTGCAAGTCTAAACCCTGTCAGCATGGTGGGACATGCCATGACAAAGTGCATGGATACACTTGTACATGTGTTAAGGGATACACCGGAAAGAACTGTGGAAAAAGTAAGCGGTTTATTGGTTATAGAGTTCGTCTTTTTCAAAAATAAGGAAACACTCATGCATGAGATAGTAGTTCACAGCACAATTCCTCTAACGCTACATAGGAAAAGCAGATTAATACATGGCAAATTGAGAGAAATGGGAAAAATATACGGAATTGCAATGAAATAAAGATTCGGTTAATTCAATAATTAACACGTTGAATATATTTGCCGGTTTCGTGTAACATAAGAACGCGATATTGAGTGGTCAATAATTATTGATGTCAAATAAGTTTTCAATTTCCTTATATCTATATAATTCTGATATTGGAAAGATATTGACGAGTGCACGCCAACGCCATGCAAGAATGGTGGGACGTGTCATGACAAAGTTAATGGATAGCCCCCCTGGGCTGAATAACTGTAACTCTACGTAGTATAGTCCCTTAATATAATCATTATTATTTAATATAAACATGTAAGCCAAGTGGTTATGGCACAGCTATTATTGAATATTCAAGAACTGGACTTGTGTTTAATAGGCAGGTGAATTGTATCTGCAATCGTGCCAACTAAACTGGGGGCTGGGTGGGAGGGAATTTTGAGACTGAAGACTAGAACTCAGCTAGATAATGGAATGGCAACACAGAAAGTGTGTGTATGCCAAAGCCGCTTGGCCTTGATTGACATGTTGAAGGATGGGAGATGATTGGCCGGAATGAAACAGGCATTCCCTTTCCAAGCGAGCAATTTGACCATTGTACCGAACCACAAAGGAGCCTCTGTGCAGCAGATTGCATTACAAATCTGATAACCCATGAATAGGACCTCTATTATGATAAGTTACATTTCCTGGTTGACGCATTAACTTTAATTTATCTAGCTATAAATAAGCTTTAATTCTCCCAACCCATGAAATAAGACAATACAACATATTTGAGTGGGGTAAAGGGGTAGGGGATGAAGTACTCCAGATGCAGAAAGTCATCATACAGGTCGCAATACCTAGCAACAAGTGGTCCTAATCTTTTTAGGGGTCCTAATCCCCAAGGCGATTGGGGGGTCCTAATCCTCTCAGGGGGTCCTAATCCCCGAGGCGACTGAGAGGTCCTAATTCTCTCAGGGGGTCCTAATCCCCCAGGCGGCTGAGAGGTCTTAATTCTCTCAGGGGGAGTCACATTCCCCTTTCGTAATCCTCCACATAATTTTCACCCAGTGTTTCCATGATAACACTACTATCCTGGGGTCCTAATCCCCAAGAAGTGAACCATATGAGTCTATGGGGAAAAGTGTGACGTTTATGGGAGCACTCCATCCCCATCTCTGCATATGATTTCTCCAACTTATTAGGTTACAGTTTTTTTTTTTTTTTTTTTTAAAGAGAACTAGTCTACTGTAAAATCCCAACTGTGTTGGTCTGCTAACTTAATTATCTGATTATGTATGAATCAATTGCCTTACTAATAAAATGACCACTTATTACATTGCAAGTACAGGTATGTAATGAAATAGCCTTGTATAATTGAGCGAAGAGAAGGGTGAATTTGTATTTAAGAGAGTTCTAAGAAATTCAGATCTAATCTGTATTAACTTGGTGTTACAGTTAAAAAGATAACGAAATTCAGTACCTAGCTATTTCGTCAAACTACATGATATTTTCTCTGGTCTCTTGGAATATTACGATAACGTCCCTTTTCAATACAGAATGAGATTCTAAGTTGTGACGGATTTAACGTAATTTGGTTCAGATATTCCTCAAAGCCATATAGTTGTGCTTGACAACTGAATATAGTTCCAACTTCGTTTCCTTTCGTTTGATTTTCTCATTTCTCTCTTTCTTCCACTGATCTGTGTACAATGTTTTTTTTTTAGTTTGGAAGTTACCAATCGTGCGTACGGGTGCCTTTGTAATTTCATTTATGTTAATATTTTCTATTTTCAGTAGATGTCATAAGGTGAAGTGTTATTATTTAACTTAATGGACGTTTATAAAGCTTTAGCGAGGATAGGGATATCCTTACGATTGAGTAAATGCAGGAAGAATTTAACTATTGTGGTCTACATAGGAATATGTAAAGTTTCACTAGCGTATAGCTTGACTAAAACTTGTTGCTGAAAAAATTGGCCTTTCCCGGCCAGACTGAAAACGACAATCGCTGGCGGTACACTACCAGCCGTCGGTTACAAGCCCGCCAAAATATTTTCCAATCGGGAGCTTAAATATTCGGAATCTTTTCGGAATACTTCGTTTGGTATATTTAATAATCCGAACGTAACACTTAACTCAAACTTTTTGGCCTGATATTGGAACCGATCGGATATCGGGAAACATACTGCACTGTATATACGACGGGAAGCGTCATGCTTTAGTGCTAGGCAGGAATTGAAAGAACGTATTGTGTGCTACACTGAAAAACGTGTCCGTCTGCTTACTTAATTTATTCCATTCAAATATAATAAGAGCTTACCCTCTTCCTCTGGACGGTCATGTCATGACCTCCAGGTTTCTTTCTTTCTTTTTAAGCTGTGGAAAGCATCAATATCCAAAGTTCTCAACCCTACCTGGAGTTTATTAAAAGTTCGCCTCGTGGAGTCGCGTCGAATTGGATTTCGGTCTGCCGTCTTTAATTTACTTTCTTGAGAAACGGACTGAAGGCTTCCTCTGGACATGTCTTGACCTCTGATTTTCTTTCTTTCGAAGTCGCGTTTGCTTGTAAAATTAAAGTTCTCCAGTTCGACAAGTGAATATGGTAAACAATTGCTAACAAGAAACAAGATTGAAAAGGTTTCGCTGTTAATTTTGCAATAATGTGCTCCAAAGGTTTAAGCGAATACATTTTATATCTTGAAAAGTCAATCTAAAACGTCCTCATATACCTTCAGATGAATCTTTATACTTCTTATATCCACCATGTTGGATTTTAGTAACCTCGTTCCCATGTATACTCGCTTCCGTCCATGATGAATCTATCGTGGCTTCTGATTGGTCTAAAGCGGAGAATTGCAGATATAACAAGAATTCTCATTAGACATTCGCTACCTATCTCTCAGAGAATAGATAGTTAATAGTGGACCAATCAGAATGTTGGATTTGCGATAGAATACTAGTATGTTTCTACAAAATACATATAGACACAGAATCGCACATGTAGATCTACTATTTCGTAGATTGTTTGTTCATAGAATTTTAATCAATACATACACTGATAAAATCAAAACAAAATCGCTCACTTTTTGTATTTAATTGTAGCAAAATGATTAAATTGTTACCAATACGTAAAAGTCATGCCAATCTAAAGGTTATCGTTAACGGTCTTCTTTATTACCTGATGGCTTAATAACGATCACTTTCTCATAGATATTTGCGATTGCAAGTCTAAACCCTGTCAGCATGGTGGGAGATGCCATGACAAAGTGAATGGATACACTTGTACATGTGCGAAAGGCTACACCGGGAAAAACTGTGGAACAAGTAAGTTGTACAATTATAAATACTGGGTTTATTCATAATAATGGAGCCGGGGTGGCAAAAACCAACACGCTAAATTCCTATTCGATCTGAGGATTAGCCGGGTTCTGGCTTTGATCAGCCTTGCGGGTTGTTTCAGGTCTCGTTAGAAAATCACAGTGTTCAACAAAAGTTGAAAACTAATTCGTAATGATGATTATCTATACTATTTACTTTCATGCGCCTGTCTGAATGTGCGTCTGTGTTGATCAAGCGATCTGATTGGTCTAATAACATTCGTCGTTCCGCGATCTGATTGGTCTAATAACATTCGCAGTTCAGCGATTTGATTGGTCCAACAAACTCGTAAACTTTCAATACGACTACGAAATTCAAGCTTAGCTGTCTTTCTTTTTTCTCTAATCTAAGGCTTAACAAATCCTCTTTAGACTGTAAATTACCTAAGTATGTAGAAATATACTTAACTAGTATTCTATATGCACATACAAAGGACTCTTCTGCTTTAGAGTGGTCAAATCAAATATTATTTTGATGTTTCAGATACCTGTTGTTTTCTTTTTGCTTATAAAATTAGATTTCTTCAGTTCGACAACTGAACATGGTAGTCTAAAAAAAGTTTAAGTAGAAACATACTTAGCTAGTATTCTATTTACACATATATATATATAAATAAATGTTCTGCTTTAAAAACGTCAAATCTAAGATCATTTTGATGTTTCAGATACCTGCTGTTTTCCTTTTGCTTGTAAAATTACCGTTCTTCAGTTCGACAACTGAACATGGTAAGCAATTGCTTACTAAGAACACGATTGAAAAGGTTTCGCTGCTCATTTTGCAATAATGTGCTCCAAAGGTTTTAAGCGAATACATTTTATATCTTGAAAAGTCAATCTAAAACGTTCTCATATACTTTCAGATCAATCTTTATTAATCCCAAGTCGTTTTTAATTTATTTTTATTTTATTTTTTGTGTCGAGGTATTTCGCCGTCAACCAATCAGAAAACACTGTGCACGTGGACACTGGTAGATTTAGGAAATACGAAGAGTTTGAATGCGAGCAAAGACGAAAGTATTTTGTGCCATTTGTAGCTGTTACTTGGCTAAAACCAAAAGTTTCTTCGACTGAAATGCTAAGATGTTTAGTTTTTCTAGGGCTGACAAAAGTTTTAACGGACTTTCGTAAGACTTTCGTAAGTAAACAAATGATATAAACTTTACCAGCTTGTAGTAGTGTCGTGTTTATTTGTGCCTTTTAAAAATAATGTCTTAAATATATAGTAAATGGCCTAATTTTTCAGTTCGGATCATGTTTACAATCTCAGCTTATGTAGTTACGACTCCATTGTCGAATGGTGTTGTAAACTTGACATGATTCCTCGTTCTCTTGGTAAGCGTCAGGAGTACTTTTAAATATTGATATGAGTATCTTCTTGTTTAATATTCGTTTCTGTTAAACGTAATGGCATCAAATACAGCTGTTAATTATGGCAAGCCAAACGGGACAAAAGTGTCTCGAAAAAAATATTACTAGACGAGTTAATATTATCATTATACGAGTTCAAGAGTTTACTAGACGAGTTTGAATTATCACTACACGAGTTTCACACTTTACTAGGCGAGTTTCGATTATCACTATACGAGTTTAAAACTTTACTAGGCGAGTTTAAATTATCACTATGCGATAATTTTATTCACTATACGAGTTTCAAACTTTACTAGGCGAGTATAAATTATCACTATACGATAATTTTATTCACTATACGAGTTTAATAATTTACTTGACGAGTTTGATAAAACACTGCACGCGATAAATATCACTGTACGAGAAAAAAATATCACTAGACGAGAATATCGATTGATTATTGATTGATATAGATACACTTGAGAAGACGGTAAACTGGTCAGCGTGCTAGAAAATACAAAATGGCGGCTGAAACTCTTTCAATTGATGATTTCAAAGACTTGTTAGATTCACTTGGAAATGCAGTAAACAGAATTGGTTCAGCGTATGATAATGCAGACAAAGCATTATCAGATAGATACGGAAAAAATTGGAGAATCTTTTAAGGGTAATAATAGCTGTTTCTTTGAGTCAAAGTTCTTTTCTGTCTCCCTTGCTGCTGAACCTCGTGGACGAACTGACGGACTGCCTTGTTATGTTGCAACGAGAAGGTTGTTTCGTTTCACGAAAGTACAGGGGGAAGACCGGCCTATAATATATATATAATATTGAGGAATATTGACTCAAATCACAAGCTAATTTCGTGGAGATTTGTCATACATGGGTGCAATGATGGGTACAGCAGAACTGTGGTGTATGTCAACAACAAGGCAAGCACCGTTCTTGAACTGTTTGAAAGGGGAGTACGTGAATATGGACTCCCCCTAAGGGTTCGAGGAGATAAAGGGATGGAAAATGTGGACGTTGCCAAGTACATGATCACTAACCGAGGATCTGACAGAGGGAGCTTTATTGCATTAATTCTAGGACAATAAACATACTGTAATGCAAATAAATGTACTTCATCAAGGGAGTCCAGAATGCCATTGTTCTCAAGGAATTCAAAGAGGTCTTTGTAGAATGCTGAGCTTACTCGGTTCACCTCGGCCCAAAGCCGCTCAATCCTCTGATTGTGTACGCTCCGCCCAGCAATAAAGCTCCCTCTGTCAGATCCTCGGTTAGTGATCAAACGAATCTCCACGAAATCAGCTTGTGATTGGAGTCAATATGCCACAGATGATTTGCACCAGCCACATGGTAGCTACGCCTGCAAATGGCATACCTTCTCCGTACTGCTCTCCCGATTCCATCCAACCGTTTTAGACTATCCCTTATTCTTGCTCTTTGGACTATTATCCCTTTACCTTTAAGACTCCCTCTAACGTAAGATTCACCACTGTACGGAGTTAATGCAAGGGTATCTTCTGTTTATCCAAATCCTCATCTGATATTTCGGTGAAGCCATCCTCTTCATCCAACTCTATCCTCGCCTCTTGCGGTAGAGTGTTTTTTCAGAAATTCCTAAAAAGGTTGAAATGTTTTTCCAGTTCATACCAGTTTCACGAAGTTGCTCGATAATATCCTTGGATATATTATAGGCCAGTCTTCCCCCTGTACTTTCGTGAAACGAAACAACCTTCCTCTCGTTGTAACATGACAAGGCAGTCCGTCAGTTCGTCCACGAGGTTCAGCAGCAAGGGAGACAGAAAAGAACTTTGACTCAAAGAAACAGCTATTATTACCCTTAAAAGATTCTCCAATTTTTTTCCGTATCTATCTGATAATGCTTTGTCTGCATTATCATACGCTGAACCAATTCTGTTTACTGCATTTCCAAGTGAATCTAACAAGTCTTTGAAATCATCAATTGAAAGAGTTTCAGCCGCCATTTTGTATTTTCTAGCACGCTGACCAGTTTATCGTCTTCTCAAGTGTATCTATATCAATCAATAATCAATCGATATTCTCGTCTAGTGATATTTTTTTCTCGTACAGTGATATTTATCGCGTGCAGTGTTTTATCAAACTCGTCAAGTAAATTATTAAACTCGTATAGTGAATAAAATTATCGTATAGTGATAATTTAAACTCGCCTAGTAAAGTTTGAAACTCGTATAGTGAATAAAATTATCGTATAGTGATAATTTAAACTCGCCTAGTAAAGTTTTAAACTCGTATAGTGATAATCGAAACTCGCCTAGTAAAGTGTGAAACTCGTGTAGTGATAATTTAAACTCGTCTAGTAAACTCTTGAACTCGTATAATGATAATATTAACTCGTCTAGTAATATTTTTTTCGAGACACTTTTGTCTCGTTTGGCTTGCCATAGTTAATAGCCCAATTCATGTTGTAGTAGGCCATGGCCAGCGTCGGTATTTTCACTCAGTCACTTCAGGACATAGTAAGAATTAGGGAAAGCCGAGGGCGAGTGATGGAAGAAAACGAGTGGAAATTACGTGCGATTCGTTATAAATTTCAACCTCCTGAAAGATGTAGAAAATGAACACTAGCCCTAATATTGAAAATTCACCACTCTTCTCGAAAATGAAACTGCATGCAGATCTAGATAGATGACTTTATTTATTTAGAATTACCATCCCTAAATATTCACAAGGGGTATCTATATATATTATTAGATAAAGGAAACGTTACATGTATTCCACAATATAATAGCACCTGTGCTTGGACAGTGAAGTTAGAAATAATATTATCAGTCCATTAATCCTACTGAAAAGTATTGATTTCTAAGAATGTTGAAAAGTATGGGTTGGTTAAACCCTGCTAAAAGGAATTGTTTTCTAAGATACAAAAAAACTCAATATTTGTAATATGTTTGAGCAAGTTAGTTCAGAGAGTGTGTTATGTGAAGTTGATTGATTATAATTACTGGGAGCAGTTGTGATAGGCCTTTTGCAGAAAACAGTCATGTGCTGGTATAATACTTTGTAAACAAATGAATTGAGCTTGTGACCTGCAGGCAATGGAAAAGACATTGCCATGGATGCTGGATGGCAAGTTATCTTTAAAAACGCTGTGTACAAAGATTGGCAATCGATTAGAAGTGGAAAATAGCATTTACAAACAGGTTTTGCTAAAATCACTACTGATCTTGTACAAGTGCCTTTAAATATATGAATTAAGATTTGTTTGCCATCTAGTACAACCATGTGATTGCATTCCTACAGAAGGTGATTTGCCGTATACACTACTGGATAAAAACCTGTGAAAATACCTGTGAGTCAAAAACAACCTGTGAAAAAAAACAATTATGCACATTTTCCACTCTATTCCTCAAATTTGAGAACCTATGGAAAAACCTGTGAAATTTGGAAACCTGTGAAAAAACCTATGAATTTCGAAAACCTGTGAAAAAAACCTGTGAATCATTTTTGTAGTATATCCATTATTGCAGAACCTGTGAAAAAACCTGTGAATTTGTTTTTATCAAAATTGTACAAAACAATTTCGAGAAGGACCTGTGAAAAAACCTGTGAATCCCAATTGTATGCAACCTAACTTAGAATTGTGTAGGAAACCTGTGAAAAATCATGTGAGTTATGTAAAGTTCCAAATATTGTGATTATTTCAGGTTTTCTAATAAGTAACAAATATATTCCATTCTGCCGTGCATCTGTCGATGCTCTTATAGATGCACTTATGACATCGCAATGTGAAGAGAACAAAGTGCGCCATGAGACACAGTCGAGCGGAGTAACTAATGTTCTCTTCGTGTTTTGACATCATCTGTGCATCTATAAGATGCATGGCAGAATGGAATCTATTTGTTTTATATAATAATCGCAGACTAAAACCTATCAAAAATCCAATCAAAATGAATTGAAAAATTTGTTGCAAGCACTCATGACATCATCTGTGCATCTGTACTTTAACGAATCATGGGTATCGACCAATCAGAGCGTGCATTTTGGACTGATTATTATATAAAGAGATTTAATTATCAAAATAGATACCTACATGTACTGCCAATTCAAATTGTCACTTATAGTATCAAAGATATTGTGATATACATGTACTTCACAGGCCCCCCAAAAATGGTACCAATGTTTAAAAAATTAATATAGGAAAACTGTGTGTAACCACCCCTGTGAATAATCTGGATCCTGAGTTTACAGGTCAATCATGAATTTTGAGAAAAAAGTAAGCTGTAGAAATGCTCTATTTTTAGGCAACCATTGCACATGCACAATGTAGCCTTATGTAGTACTTAAGTTGGGACTATGTATGTATATAATTCTATCTATGTCCCGGCATCAACCGATAAGTGACAATTTAAATCAAGTGGGGGGGGGGGGGGGGGGTAGTGTTGAATCAAGTGAGGGAAGCTGTAGAATAAAGATCTTTGTTTATTTAATTATTCTTTTGTTAATATATTCGACAACAGAACATTAGTTGTATTGCAAGTAAAAGGTTTTGGTGTGTTCGGCTCTTCGTTGTTTCTCAAATAAAAATATTATTTTAACGAAAATCCCGAGAGACCCCGCCGGTGTGCTAAAAATGTAATAACTAAATCATGGGATATGACGACCTCCGATACAACTGATTGGGGAGTAAAAGTAAAGGAATATAAGGTAATTAATATATTCAAAACTGTTGTCAAACTCTGTGAATGAGACAAGCTATTGCTGAACCAGAAGCTGACATTCAAGTGAATTGACCTGACGAAGGTATATGTCCAAACTGAATCAATATTATGGTAAATGTAGTCTTATGCACTATACTCTATAGCAGTAGATCGAGGGCTGTTATTGGAATGCATTCGATCGTTATTAACAGAGAAACAACACTTTGCCATAAAGGGAAACACACTGAAGTATGAATACCATGAATAAAGTTTGAAGTAAACATGCCGGTGAGGGAAAGGGAAACACATTGAAGGCAAGGAGTACTCTGTAGGCTTGTGAATCAAAAATAGAAGAGGAGGAGTGACCAATAGACATTAAATAATACAACTGAAGGGGTGGGTTGTATCCAATCAAAAATAAATGGGAAGGGGTAGACCATAGTAATTCAAAAGGGAGGGGTTGCCTATAGCAATTAAATTAAATAACAGCAGGGGTACCCTATAGTAATTCAATAATAGAATAGGAGTGGTAGACTAGAGGGAAAGGGAAACACATTGAAGGCAAGGAGTACTCTGTAGGCTTGTGAATCAAAATTAGAAGGGGAGGAGTGACCAATAGAAATGAAATAATACAACTGAAGGGGTGGGTTGCATCCAATCAAAAATCAAAGGGAAGGGGTAGACCATAGTGATTCAAAATCAATGGGATGTGGCCTATAGTGATTAAATAATAGAAAACAAGGGTACCCTTTAGTAATTAAACAATAGAAGGAAGGTTTTGCCTATAGTGTAAACAAAATAGCACGCAAGCCATGTCATATAGTAGTTAAATAATATAAGTTAGAGGGTGGGCTAGTGAATCAAAAATAGAAGGAAGGAGTGAAATAGAAATTAAATAATTGAAGTTAGAGGGTGGACTATATTGAATTAAAAATATAATGCAGGGGTAGAACATTGTAATTGAAAAATTATCTGGCCTATAGTGATTACATAATAGAACAGCAGGGGTATCATATTCTAATTAAATAATAGAAGGGGTATACTATAGGAATTCAAAAATCAATGGGGTGTGGCCTATAGTATTTCAATAGTAGAACAGTAGGGGTACCCTATAGTAATTAACTAATAACAAGGGGAGGGGTAGACTATAGTGATACAAAATTAGAAGAGGAGGGGTGGCCTATATTAATTAAATACTTGAAGTTAGAGGGTAGGCAATAAATGAAAAATAGAAGGGGATAGTGGCAAATAGAAATTAAATAATTGAAGGGGACATGTAGGCTATATTGAATCAAAAATATAACGAGAGGTGTAGACCATAGTCATTTCAGACTTAGGTGGGGTGTGGCCTATAATAAATAATACAACAGGAGGGGTATCCTATAATAAAATTAAATAGGGAGAGGTTTACCCAAATTGATATTCTCAAACAAATAATGGTCGCCGATGTTCCCATTGCGGACCTATTTTTTCTAGTGTTTGCAGTTTCTCTGATCTGACTGTTACATGAGTCAGTGTCCAAAGTAATCTGATTGGTTGCATACTTTTTCCTCAACGAATAAGAAGACATATATTACCGGTAAAAAGCTCGGAAAATCCGTATTTACCGAGTTTTCCGGACTACACTTGCGTTGGAAAAAGCCCGTTTTATTCCTGCTCTTTCAAAGAAAGCCTGGAAAAATTACGGAAAGTCTGGACAGCCAAGATAGCCAGTGAAAACAATTCACGGAAAGTCTGAAAAAAATATTATTTTCCCGGTTACACGTACTAAAATGAGAAGTCATTACCAAACCAGAGTCCAGACTCTCTGTATTTTCTCCCCCAGCATTTCATTTCCACGGTAAGACGAAAAAATGGATGATTCGTGATAGTACGAAAATACATTAGAAAGGCTGCATGAGAACATTCCATACTTTCCCAATAATTGTTTGATATATCTGAAGGCTATATAAAATACGATTTTCCTGCCTTAAAATTAAATCATAGCCTGAATGGCAGACATTAAAGTTTAGTAGAAAGTAGAAATAATCTGATGGAAGAAAAAAGGCCTGAAGTAAATGCGTACTTACCCTCTACGATTTTCATATATATAACTTCTTCCAGAAACAAACTGTCGTCCTTCACGTTATTATTTTGGAGATGCGAGTCGTGGTCAGCGGATGTCCTTCTCAGCTGTCACTGTGATATTGTGATACGTGCTCTGATTGGTGCATATTTGCAGAGGCGGGAAACAAACATGTTTTTTTAGCGCGAGCGTACTTACTTCCAGTGTCGCTAATGCAGTTCACTTGGAGGAAATGCCTACTTGGCAATGAAAAACAAGTATATTAACTTTATATGCATGTGCCATTTTCCGTGACATTATTATTTTGTCTATTTGTAGCTTACTAGTCCAGTCATTTTACGAAAATAGTAGGTCAACCTACCACTAATTGCAACAGAAGGTATTTCTGCATAATAAAATCTGGAATACCGTCTAGAAGAACATACTAAAAGTCTACATGAATCTATTTAGGGGAACATCCTCAAAATCGTCTTTATTTGAAGTCCAGTGTTGGATTGACATGTAAACGAGGCTATGAAGCGGAAGTTGTATTATTATGCCTTTGAATGCCTTGTAATTGCCTGAAATCTTCTAGAATTGTGGTAATGAGAGAGTATGACGATCTAGAAACATGAAATGGGGAGCGCGGGGGGGGGGGGGGGGGGGGTGTGCAAACATTAAAAGAGGTGAGGTGGAGGGGATGGTGGTGCTGGACAAAGTGCGACCAGTTTATAAACCCACTAGTAAGATTTGTTATCTATATTTTCTGATTTCAATTGCATGATTTTATAACCCTAATCATACCCTCTATAACATATAAAAAGTCTACAGAAATCCAATGAAGGCAAAGTGCTTAAACTCAACACTAAATATGTATGTTTACACTTTTCAACATCATGAAAACGAAAAATAAAAATAAATTGTGCTTTAAATATGACTTAAAACATTGTGAAAGCTGTGTTTTCTAGAATGGGGAAAGTATTTAGACTGATTCTAACATTTTGACACCTATTCAAATTTTTACCGCTGGCAAGTTGCATCTACAGGCTCAACTTAGCTAATATGATAGGGTATGGCGTATAACATGCCATGTATCTAAAAATGACAAATGTACGGCCATCTACAAAGTCAATAGGTTATGAACCAAGCCCGGTTACAATTTAAAATTTTAAAACCACAGTGTGTTTAGTTTTGATTGAGAGTTAATACTTTTGACTTACGCCTAAGCTAGACAATGGCTTTTTATAAAATTCCTAACATGCCGTAAAACATGAAACAGCGTGTAACAAACACGAATATAGGCCGCTTAGAATTTATCATAATAACCATGAATGAAAGATCTAACTTGAGAATCAACCGGTACAGGGCGATTATGTTAATAATAATAATAATATAATTTCTTTTGCGCTGATACATTAATGTTCTAAGCGCTTTAAAATATAAACAATTACGAATGCTTAACCTATACATTGCAATTAAATAATATAGCTTATAATACTAATAACAAAAATAGTAATCATAGTTAAAATTGATACAACGAGTTAAAAAAAATACTAATTACAAATCATAAGCAATCTTAAAAAGGTATGTTTTAAGCCTGGATTTAAAAGTATTAACATTCTCAGAATCTGATGTTTAGTGAAAAATCGTTCCATAACTTGGGAGCGCGCGCAGAAAAAGCTCGGTGTCCGTAGTTCTTTAATTTATAAGATATGCAACCTAGGCGCAAAACAGACTTAGATGAACGCAGTAGTCTTCTTGGTTTGTGCAATTCCAACAACTCTTGTAGGTAGAACGGAGCTAACTTATGTAGGGTCTTGAAAGTAAGTAAATTAACCTTAAAAAATATCCTATATTGAATTGGTAACCGGTCATGTTTGCCTAAACATACAGTAACCTATGCAGCAGCGTTTTGTACGTATTGAAGCTTTGAAATCATATGCTGCGGAAGACTAAGGGCGAATTACAATGATCAAGTTTTGAGCTAACAAAAGCATGAATAAGGTTACCTTAGTAGTATCGTATGATTATTCATAGTGGTAAAGTGCTGATTTTACTATAGCATTTACTTGTTCAGACATAATCATAGTACTGTCAAATATAACTCCGATGTTCCTGGCATGGTCTGATGGATATATAGTGTCATCTCCCAAGGTAAGGGAACGTAGTGGAGTGTATGAGCGGAATTTAGAATGCAGCAAAAGCAGCTCAGTTTATCTTTATTCAACATAAGTTAATTAATAGTCATCCACTTATTGATATCAGCCAGGCAATCCTCAATGCGATGTTTGGCAGTGGCCAGTTCGTGATCAATATTGGAAGTGAAGGTGGTATACACATATATATCATCCGCATACAAATGAAATGATAAGCCATGCGTGCTTATGATATTTCCAAATGGAGCAATATACATCAGGTAAAGAAGCGGCCCCAAAAGAGAACCTGTGGGACTCAACAACTTATGGCACGCGAGGAAGAATATTATTTCTACAAAAGACTAATTAATCTAATTACAATACATATAAAAACTAACTACTACTGAAGGTCTTAAGTAATAATTTAATACGTATTAGGAGCATATATATCAGTCTCGATGCCCTTACAATAGTAAAATAACTATTTCTACAAAAGACTAATAAATCTAATTAAATATATATATAAACTATAAAAAAACTAACTACTACTGAAAAGAAAGGTCTTAAGTGATGATTTAAAATGGCTTAAAGAGTCTGTGCATCTTAGATGTATGGCAGCGAATTCCATAATCTTGCCGCAACAACTGAAAACGATCTGTCACCGTATGTCTTAGTGTTCGATCTACGGACTGTTAATAAATTAAGTGTAGAGGACCTAAGAGAACGGGCAGGTTTGTAAAGGTTCAAGAGTTCGTTAATGTAGACTGGCGCTTGGCCATGAAGAGCCTTAAACGTAATTAAAAGTAACTTAAAAGTAATTCTGTCTCTGACCGGTAACCAATGGAGTTTGCGCAGTACAGGGGAGATGTGATCAGATTTCTTCACCCTTGTAACAAGTCTGGCAGCCGTGTTTTGAACACGCTGGAGCTTGTCAAGTTCCGTTGCTGGTAAACCAAACAAGAAACTGTTGCATGAGTCAAGTTTTGACGTAATGAATGCATGGACCAACCTTTCACAGTCATCTTGGCTTAAATGTTTCCTGATCTTTCCAATGTTCCTGATAGCCAAGGAGGCAGATTTGCAGATGTTGTTTACATGATTAGGCAGCTTTAGATGTCTATCCACAGTAACTCCAAGGTCGCGTGCATCCAGTATAGGATAAATAAGGACACCATGCACGTTTACTCCCGAAATATGTTCACATTGAGTGGTATTTAAGAAATAGAAAACGTTTACCGTGTTTACATAGCCTGATGCAAACACGAGGGGAAGTTTGGGAGAATTTTCAAGTTGTTGTGTAAACCCGAGACCGAAATTATAAAATAGAAGCAAGATCGAGCGCGAAATTATTTTTAAAAACTTTTTCGTAAATGTCAAACGCGAAATTCTCCATACATTGTAAAATGTCAATCATATTCGCTTGTGAAGTTGGCCGTGTTTGCTCTGCGTACGAATCGGCATGGAACAAGAGGCGAGAGAAAGTACTAGTGTGATTTTATGCTCCCAAAACTAGCTTTTTAAAATACAAAAATGCAAAATAATATGAAAACCTCAAAGTATTGATCCATATCGGGCTAGACATGCAACGAAAATCGTCCTGGATTACGAAACTCGACACGAAAACCACTTTAAGTTTAAACAAAACTGCTGCGAATTCAAAGACGAACTGGACAGCCGAAAAGCATTAAGCATTACAGAAGAGATAATTTGTCCTGCCTGGTAAAAGTGTTCCTGTTTCGGCCATGATATTCTGGGACTGAGGAATCTCTTGCTGGATATTTGGAGCCAGTACTTGTAGTTCATGGCTTGGAATTCGGCTCGAACTGACAACTTCGATTAGCAGGTTTGTGCCTTTGTATTGTTTCCGATTTTTATTTCCCATCGTCAGGCATCATACTCGACTATTTGAAAGCCAGAGAATGTCTGATTAGAGCTTATAATCTATATTACTTTGATGTGGAGATGGTTGTTTGGGTATCTTTCAATGTAATTTTTGAATCCAAAAAGAGTACTTTCGAGTCTACGGGATGCTAGCTAGCAGTCTTGCGAGATTAGAGATTCAGAGTTCCGTAGCTTCTCGCTTGTGAATTTCCTTTTAGTCACATTTTCTTGCCAGCATAACACTCTGAATGAAAAAAAGATTTCATAGACTGAATCGAACCAAAACGGCTAACTATTATTTTATTTCTACTGATTCAATGTGATATATGATATCTCATAAAGTTGCAGTGTTTGTAGTTTTTGTCACCGGCGTTTGAAAAAAACGTACTTGAATAAACACCAATTGACCTTCCCACTCTGACTTTGTGTACTTGATTATTAGCACTTTGTACATTTTCTGAATGTTTGTAGTACATGTATTTTATTATAATTGTTTTTCTATAGTATCTGAAGTAAATATTTAAACTTAAACGTTAACAGAAGTAGTGTATTTTGTGCGTTTTCATCGAGTTTGCTAATGAGGCAGTTGAGCTCCGACTGACTCAATCTTGTGAAAATTCTGTCCAATTTAGCTTTCTTTCTCCGTAGGTTCTTCTGAACAATCTTCCTTTAGAAAACTAGTTACATGTGTTTTTAAGTTAGTCAGTTATTTTCGCCATTTTTTGCAGAAAAAAAGCAAAAACTACAATGTATGACGTCATTTCCATGTTTACATAGCCTCATGCAAACACGGCTTTCAACCAATCAGAGCGCGCGTTTTCTTTGGGTTATTTTATAAATCGAGATGTAAGATGGACAACTTCAGTTTTACTAGGGTTACACGCAAGGCCATTGGAAGAACACCAAATAATAATATCTTTCACACACAATTCAAGCTTGAACAATATTGATAGACACGTAGAGTCTAAAGGTGTAGCATAAAGGTGTAGTATGACTATAAAGTGGCGTAATCAAATGAGCTCATTTGGAATTGTATAACTGCACTATACAGGAAGTGTGCACTTTTATCTAGCGCCGGAAGTTATCATATAATTAGCATATTGATGGCCGCGCGCGACGACTTCTGGGTCGAGGTGAGACACGAGGTTCACTATGGTTTTGACCTTTTGTGTTATTCTTTTCATTATTTACTCGCTCAGAAACGTCCTTGTTAAGTTAGTACTATATATACTCAAACACAACGCAATGTCCTAAGATTGTAACTAGATGGTTAATTCGAGTCGCCGATGTGTATTTAAGTTGTAACGACACTTCATATTTTCACTCTGCTCGGTCGCAGATTTATAAAGGCGACAGAAAGCAAACGGAAACCCAGCTGTTGGACCCTGGGCCACACGCATATACATCGTTTTGGCATAGTTAGTTCGTCCATGAAATACTCATTTACTTTTTATTAGTATTATTAAGGCACCTACTGATGAACATATCTACTAGTAAGTAAACTAAGAATTACTTTAGCCTTACCATCTGGCGACTATCATCTCGAACTGTATAATAGTCTCTCGTTTTCTTCAAAACATAACAGCCATAAGTAGCCATTCAGGGTCCAAACGACGTCTTGATGAGTTCATAGCTTGGTTCCAAAACTTGTAAACTAGCCAACCTTCTGTAAAGCCATACAAATTGTAGGAAAATACCGCTCAGAAAGAGCTTAGTTTCGTCATGGAACCGTTAAAGTTCATTCGACCGCTGAAACCTGATATAACTCATGAGAGCATGCGTCATAGCGTTGCCGCTGACCGATTTACTGTACTATAGTTACCAGTCTCTACTCGTGTATCAGGAGACGCGAATGTACTCGCGGAACAACTGCGGAACAACTGCGGACCCATGCGGAATAGACCAGACTATTTTCATAATACTAGAAGTAATCATAGATTATGAAAGTGCGTTCGACATAATGTTTTTGGTTACCTGTAGTAAAAAACGCTTTGGAGACTGAAAGATTGCTTCAGTGTTCTGGACTACACTGTTGATAATAAGAGACTGACTCTTATTTTTAATTGTGGATGTAATTTTTTTAATGTTTTCATTAATAATTTATACAACTTGTATAACAAGGGATGCAGCTTATCAAATTGCAGAGATAAAGGAAAACATTTTGACTGTGTTTGCTTGTTGTAGCTCGAGAATGGGGTTTTGGAAATAGCCCAGAATTAGTACACACATTTCTAAGGCTTTGATAAAACGTACCTACGTACTTTTTTGGCAACATTGCATTTGATTGAAGAAATGTTATATTACTTACCGAGTGAACCACATCGCAACGACTCCAAACGACCGCGTGCGCATTTTCACGCGCCAGAAACGTGGTTAATGTATTCAAAATGACGAAAAAAAGATACACGACCACAACAAAATTCTCGATTTCTCTTGCCTGTGAGACACAGGGAACCCAACGGACACCATATTAGGATGGCGTTCTCCTTCATCGAACGCAATTATTTTGTACTATAGTATATTTTTCATTTATTAATGCATAAGCAATTCACATGCTAATTTCCTCACAAAGTAGACTATTTAAATAGTTCACCTGTCTCTTTATGCTTTATGTTTTACCCACTCGTTGTGGTCTACCGCATAGGAATCAGCTCAGAACACTTGACTTCATGCTTATGTGGTTTCAAAGAGCTTTTAGTTAACTCCAAGGTAGAGTTAATTCAACTACCTCGGTTGAGTGATTTTAACTCCTTATTTTTACTCCAAATTGGGAATTATTTCAACTCTAAAATGACAAGAGTAAAAACAACTCCTAACTTGGAGTTAAATGTCCAAGCGTTGCAATAACTCTTTTGAGGGAGTTAAATTGACCCCAATAAAAAAATTGCAAATCTATGTGGGAGTTAAATCAACTCCTTTACTGGAGGGAAACTAACTCCAAAAAAGGTACTCCACACTCTAGAGTTATTTTAACATACTTAGTAGAGTCAAAATAACTCCCTGAAAATAAGAGGGTACTCGCTTCCGTCCATTACCAATCTACCGTGGCTTCTGGTTGGTCCAAAGCGGAGAATTGCAGTTATATATAACAATAATTCTCATTAGACATTCGCTACCTATCTATCAGAGAATAGATAGTTACTTGTACATGGCCGGCCGACCAAATGTACAAATGTACACTATTATTATATATTATTTTTTTGCATCATATATTTTACATTTCATGCTTAATACATTATTCATAGTTCTATCTGTAATGTATTGTCAGTGTATTTGTATTTGTCTCAGGCTGAGCTTGTTTGGACCTAGAGTCTGTTTCTCAGCCTGAGTTAAGCTATTAAATAAAAAAATAAAATAAAAAATGTGGAATAATCAGAATGTTGGATTAAGGATAGAATACTATTATGTTTCTATAAAATACATATAGACAGAAACGCACATGTAGATAGATAGACAAATATCTACCTGTTAGTAGATTGATTGTTTATAGAATTTTATTCAATACATACACTGATAAAATGAAAACAACGTCGCTCACTTTTAGTATTTAATTATAGCAAAATGGTTCAGCGATTTGATTGCTCCAACAAACTGGTAAACTTTCAATACGACTGCGAAATTTAAGCTTAGCTGTCTTTCTTTTTTCTCTAATCTAAGGGTTAACAAATCCTCTTTAGTCTGTAAATTACCTAAGTATGTAGAAACATACTTAACTCAGTAGTATTCTATATGCACATACAAATAACTTGTCTGCTCTAAAGTGTTCAAATCAAATATTATTTTGATGTTTCAGATACGTGTTGTTTTCTTTTTTGCTTGTAAAATTACATTTCTTCACTTCGACAACTGAACATGGTAGTCTAAATAATTGTTTTAGTAGAAACATACATGTATACGTACATACAAATAACTTTTCTGCTTGAAAGTGGTCAAATGAAATATTATTTTGATGTTTCAGATACCTGTTGTTTTAGTTTTGCTTATAAAATTACGTTTCTTCACTTCGACAACTGAACATGGTAGTCTAAATAATTGTTTTAGTAGAAACATAGGACAAATGTATTACTTAACTAGTATTCTTTATGCACCTACAAAGAACGTTTCGGCTTGAAAGTGGTCAAATCAAATATTATTGTGATGTTTCAGATACCTGTTTTTTCTCTTTCCTGGTAAAATTACCGTTCTTCAGTTCCACAACTGAACATGGTAAACAATTGCTTACAAGAAACAAGATTGAAAAGGTTTTGCTGTTAATTTTGCAATAATGTGCTCCAAATGTTTGAGCGAATACATTTTATATCTTGGAAAGTCAATCTCAAAGGTTCTCATATACTTTCAGATCAATCTTTATTCTTCTTATATCCGCCCTTTTGGATTTTAGTAACCTCATTCCAATGTATACTCGCTTCCGTCCATGATGAATCTGTCGTGGCTTCTGATTGGTCAAAAGTGGCGAATTGCAGTTAAATATTACAAGAATTCTCATTAGACATTCGCTGCCTGTCTATCAGATAATAGATAGTTAATAGTGGACCAATCAGATTGTTGGATTAACGATAGTATACTAGTATGTTTCTACAAAATACATATAGGCACAGAAACGCACATGTAGATAGATAGACAAATATCTACTTCTTCGTAGATTGATTGTTTATATAATTTTATTCAATACATACACTGATAAAATCAAAACAACGTCGCTCACTTTTTGTATTTAATTGTAGTAAAATGATTAAATTGTTACCTATATGTATAAGAAATGCCAATCTAAAGGTTATCGTTAACTGTTTTCCTTTATTACATGATGGCTTAATAACGATCATTTTCTCATAGATATTAACGATTGCAAGTCTAAACCCTGTCAGCATGGTGGGACATGCCTTGACAAAGTGAATGGATACACTTGTACATGTGCGAAGGGCTACACCGGGGAAAACTGTGAAACAAGTAAGTTGTACAATTATAAATACTAAGTTTATACATAATAGTGGAGCTGGGGTGTCGAAGTGGTTAAGCGCTTGGGCTCTCACATCTGTGGCCCAGGTTCGGTTGAAAACTAATTCATAATGATGATTATCTATATTATTTACTTTCATGCCCCTGTCTGAATGTGCGTCTGTGTTGTTCAAGCGATCTGATTGGTCTAATAACATTTGCCGTTCAGCGATTTGATCGGTCCAACAAACTCGTAAACTTTCAATACGACTACGAAATTCAAGCTTACATGTAGCTGTCTTTCTTTTTTCTCTAATCTAACGTTTAACAAATCCTCTTTAGACTGTAAATTACCAAAGTGTGTAGAAACATACTTAACTCAGTAGTATTCTACACGGACATACAAATAACTTTTCTGCTCTAAAGTGTTGAAATCAAATATTATTGTGATGTTTCAGATACCTGTTGTTTTCTTTTTGCTTATAAAATTACATTTCTTCACTTCGACAACTGAACAAGGTAGTCTAAATAATTGTTTTGGTAGAAACATACTTAACTAGTATTCTATATGCACTTACAACAGCAACAGCTGCACCTAAAACGGAAGCACCAGCAACAGCTGCACCTGAAACAGAAGCACCACCAACAGCTGCACCTGAAACAGAAGCACCAGCAACAGCTGCACCTGAAACAGAAGCACCAGCAACAGCTGCACCTGAAACAGAAGCACCTGAAACAGAAGCACCACCAACAGCTGCACCTGAAACAGAAGCACCAGCAACAGCTGCACCTGAAACAGAAGCACCAGCAACAGCTGCACCTGAAACAGAAGCACCTGAAACAGAAGCACCACCAACAGCTGCACCTGAAACAGAAGCACCAGCAACAGTTGCACCTGAAACTGAAGCACCAGCTACAGCTGCACCTGAAACAGAAGCACCAGCAACAGCTGCTCCTGAAACAGAAGCACCTGAAACAGAAGCACCACCAACAGCTGCACCTGAAACAGAAGCACCAGCAACAGCTGCACCTGAAACTGAAGCACCAGCTACAGCTGCACCTGAAACAGAAGCACCAGCAACAGCTGCTCCTGAAACAGAAGCACCAGCAACAGCTGCACCTGAAACAGAAGCACCAGCAACAGCTGCACCTGAAACTGAAGCACCAGCAACAGCTGCACCTGAAACTGAAGCACCAGCAACAGCTGCACCTGAAACTGAAGCACCAGCTACAGCTGCACCTGAAACAGAAGCACCAGCAACAGCTGCTCCTGAAACAGAAGCATCAGCAACAGCTGCACCTGAAACAGAAGCACCAGCAACAGCTGCAACTGAAACTGAAGCACCAGCAACAGCTGCACCTGAAACTGAAGCACCAGCAACAGCTGCACCTGAAACAGAATCACCAGCAACAGTTGCACCTGAAACTGAAGCACCAGCTACAGCTGCACCTGAAACAGAAGCACCAGCAACAGCTGCTCCTGGAACAGAAGCACCAGCAACAGCTGCACCTGAAACAGAAGCACCAGCAACAGCTGCACCTGAAACAGAAGCACCAGCAACAGCTGCACCTGAAACAGAAGCACCAGCAACAGTTGCACCTGAAACAGAAGCACCACAAACAGCTGCACCTGAAACAGAAGTACCTGAAACAGAAGCACCACCAACAGCTGCACCTGAAACAGAAGCACCAGCAACAGCTGCACCTGAAACAGAAGCACCACCAACAGCTGCACCTGAAACAGAAGCACCTGAAACAGAAGCACCACCAACAGCTGCACCTGAAACAGAAGCACCAGCTACAGCTGCACCTGAAACAGAAGCACCAGCAACAGCTGCTCCTGAAACAGAAGCACCAGCAACAGCTGCACCTGAAACAGAAGCACCAGCAACAGCTGCACCTGAAACAGAAGCACCAGCAACAGCTGCACCTGAAACAGAAGCACCAGCAACAGCTGCACCTGAAACAGAAGCACCAGCAACAGCTGCACCTGAAACAGAAGCACCAGCAACAGCTGCACCTGAAACAGAAGCACCAGCAACAGTTGCACCTGAAACAGAAGCACCACAAACAGCTGCACCTGAAACAGAAGTACCTGAAACAGAAGCACCACCAACAGCTGCACCTGAAACAGAAGCACCAGCAACAGCTGCACCTGAAACAGAAGCACCACCAACAGCTGCTCCTGAAACAGAAGCACCAGCAACAGCTGCACCTGAAACAGAAGCACCAGCAACAGCTGCACCTGAAACAGAAGCACCAGCAACAGCTGCACCTGAAACAGAAGCACCAGCAACAGCTGCACCTGAAACAGAAGCACCAGCAACAGCTGCACCTGAAACAGAAGCACAAGCAACAGCTGCACCTGAAACAGAAGCACCAGCAACAGCTGCACCTGAAACAGAAGCACCTGAAACAGAAGCACCTGAAACAGAAGCACCTGAAACAGAAGCACCACCAACAGCTGCACCTGAAACAGAAGCACCAGCAACAGCTGCACCTGAAACAGAAGCACCAGCAACAGCTGCACCTGAAACAGAAGCACCTGAAACAGAAGCACCACCAACAGCTGCACCTGAAACAGAAGCACCAGCTACAGCTGCTCCTGAAACAGAAGCACCAGCAACAGCTGCACCTGAAACAGAAGCACCAGCAACAGCTGCACCTGAAACAGAAGCACCAGCAACAGCTGCACCTGAAACAGAAGCACCAGCAACAGCTGCACCTGAAACAGAAGCACCAGCAACAGCTGCACCTGAAACAGAAGCACCAGCAACAGCTGCACCTGAAACAGAAGCACCAGCAACAGCTGCACCTGAAACAGAAGCACCAGCAACAGCTGCACCTGAAACAGAAGCACCAGCAACAGCTGCACCTGAAACAGAAGCACCTGAAACAGAAGCACCACCAACAGCTGCACCTGAAACAGAAGCACCAGCAACAGCTGCACCTGAAACAGAAGCACCAGCAACAGCTGCACCTGAAACAGAAGCACCTGA
The DNA here is from genome assembly GCA_030867875.1 of Actinernus sp. WN-2022. NCBI lineage: Eukaryota > Metazoa > Cnidaria > Anthozoa > Actiniaria > Actinernidae > Actinernus > Actinernus sp. WN-2022. Next base: position 29,011,522 of record JAOWCC010001368.1, read on the forward strand.
AACAGAAGCACCTGAAACAGAAGCACCACCAACAGCTGCACCTGAAACAGAAGCACCAGCAACAGCTGCACCTGAAACAGAAGCACCAGCAACAGCTGCACCTGAAACAGAAGCACCTGAAACAGAAGCACCACCAACAGCTGCACCTGAAACAGAAGCACCAGCTACAGCTGCACCTGAAACAGAAGCACCAGCTACAGCTGCACCTGAAACAGAAGCACCAGCAACAGCTGCTCCTGAAACAGAAGCACCAGCAACAGCTGCACCTGAAACAGAAGCACCAGCAACAGCTGCACCTGAAACAGAAGCACCAGCAACAGCTGCACCTGAAACAGAAGCACCAGCAACAGCTGCACCTGAAACAGAAGCACCAGCAACAGCTGCACCTGAAACAGAAGCACCAGCAACAGCTGCACCTGAAACAGAAGCACCAGCAACAGCTGCACCTGAAACAGAAGCACCTGAAACAGAAGCACCTGAAACAGAAGCACCACCAACAGCTGCACCTGAAACAGAAGCACCAGCAACAGCTGCACCTGAAACAGAAGCACCAGCAACAGCTGCACCTGAAACAGAAGCACCACCAACAGCTGCACCTGAAACAGAAGCACCACCAACAGCTGCACCTGAAACAGAAGCACCAGCAACAGCTGCACCTGAAACAGAAGCACCAGCAACAGCTGCACCTGAAACAGAAGCACCTGAAACAGAAGCACCAGCAACAGCTGCACCTGAAACAGAAGCACCTGAAACAGAAGCACCTGAAACAGAAGCACCACCAACAGCTGCACCTGAAACAGAAGCACCAGCAACAGCTGCACCTGAAACAGAAGCACCAGCAACAGCTGCACCTGAAACAGAAGCACCACCAACAGCTGCACCTGAAACAGAAGCACCAGCTACAGCTGCACCTGAAACAGAAGCACCAGCAACAGCTGCACCTGAAACAGAAGCACCAGCAACAGCTGCACCTGAAACAGAAGCACCTGAAACAGAAGCACCACCAACAGCTGCACCTGAAACAGAAGCACCAGCTACAGCTGCACCTGAAACAGAAGCACCACCAACAGCTGCACCTGAAACAGAAGCACCAGCAACAGCTGCACCTGAAACAGAAGCACCAGCAACAGCTGCACCTGAAACAGAAGCACCTGAAACAGAAGCACCTGAAACAGAAGCACCACCAACAGCTGCACCTGAAACAGAAGCACCAGCAACAGCTGCACCTGAAACAGAAGCACCAGCAACAGCTGCACCTGAAACAGAAGCACCTGAAACAGAAGCACCACCAACAGCTGCACCTGAAACAGAAGCACCAGCTACAGCTGCACCTGAAACAGAAGCACCAGCTACAGCTGCACCTGAAACAGAAGCACCAGCAACAGCTGCTCCTGAAACAGAAGCACCAGCAACAGCTGCACCTGAAACAGAAGAACCAGCAACAGCTGCACCTGAAACAGAAGCACCAGCAACAGCTGCACCTGAAACAGAAGCACCAGCAACAGCTGCACCTGAAACAGAAGCACCAGCAACAGCTGCACCTGAAACAGAAGCACCAGCAACAGCTGCACCTGAAACAGAAGCACCAGCAACAGCTGCACCTGAAACAGAAGCACCTGAAACAGAAGCACCTGAAACAGAAGCACCACCAACAGCTGCACCTGAAACAGAAGCACCAGCAACAGCTGCACCTGAAACAGAAGCACCAGCAACAGCTGCACCTGAAACAGAAGCACCTGAAACAGAAGCACCACCAACAGCTGCACCTGAAACAGAAGCACCAGCAACAGCTGCACCTGAAACAGAAGCACCAGCAACAGCTGCACCTGAAACAGAAGCACCTGAAACAGAAGCACCAGCAACAGCTGCACCTGAAACAGAAGCACCTGAAACAGAAGCACCTGAAACAGAAGCACCAGCAACAGCTGCACCTGAAACAGAAGCACCAGCAACAGCTGCACCTGAAACAGAAACACCTGAAACAGAAGCACCAGCAACAGCTGCACCTGAAACAGAAGCACCAGCAACAGCTGCACCTGAAACAGAAGCACCTGAAACAGAAGCACCACCAACAGCTGCACCTGAAACAGAAGCACCAGCTACAGCTGCACCTGAAACAGAAGCACCAGCAACAGCTGCTCCTGAAACAGAAGCACCAGCAACAGCTGCACCTGAAACAGAAGCACCAGCAACAGCTGCACCTGAAACAGAAGCACCAGCAACAGCTGCACCTGAAACAGAAGCACCAGCAACAGCTGCACCTGAAACAGAAGCACCAGCAACAGCTGCACCTGAAACAGAAGCACCTGAAACAGAAGCACCACCAACAGCTGCACCTGAAACAGAAGCACCAGCAACAGCTGCACCTGAAACAGAAGCACCAGCAACAGCTGCACCTGAAACAGAAGCACCTGAAACAGAAGCACCACCAACAGCTGCACCTGAAACAGAAGCACCAGCAACAGCTGCACCTGAAACAGAAGCACCAGCAACAGCTGCACCTGAAACAGAAGCACCAGCAACAGCTGCACCTGAAACAGAAGCACCTGAAACAGAAGCACCACCAACAGCTGCACCTGAAACAGAAGCACCAGCTACAGCTGCACCTGAAACAGAAGCACCAGCAACAGCTGCACCTGAAACAGAAGCACCTGAAACAGAAGCACCACCAACAGCTGCACCTGAAACAGAAGCACCAGCAACAGCTGCACCTGAAACAGAAGCACCAGCAACAGCTGCACCTGAAACAGAAGCACCTGAAACAGAAGCACCACCAACAGCTGCACCTGAAACAGAAGCACCACCAACAGCTGCACCTGAAACAGAAGCACCAGCAACAGCTGCACCTGAAACAGAAGCACCAGCAACAGCTGCACCTGAAACAGAAGCACCAGCAACAGCTGCACCTGAAACAGAAGCACCAGCAACAGCTGCACCTGAAACAGAAGCACCAGCTACAGCTGCACCTGAAACAGAAGCACCAGCAACAGCTGCTCCTGAAACAGAAGCACCAGCAACAGCTGCACCTGAAACAGAAGCACCAGCAACAGCTGCACCTGAAACAGAAGCACCAGCAACAGCTGCACCTGAAACAGAAGCACCAGCAACAGCTGCACCTGAAACAGAAGCACCAGCAACAGCTGCACCTGAAACAGAAGCACCTGAAACAGAAGCACCACCAACAGCTGCACCTGAAACAGAAGCACCAGCAACAGCTGCACCTGAAACAGAAGCACCAGCAACAGCTGCACCTGAAACAGAAGCACCTGAAACAGAAGCACCACCAACAGCTGCACCTGAAACAGAAGCACCAGCAACAGCTGCACCTGAAACAGAAGCACCAGCAACAGCTGCACCTGAAACAGAAGCACCAGCAACAGCTGCACCTGAAACAGAAGCACCTGAAACAGAAGCACCACCAACAGCTGCACCTGAAACAGAAGCACCAGCTACAGCTGCACCTGAAACAGAAGCACCAGCAACAGCTGCACCTGAAACAGAAGCACCTGAAACAGAAGCACCACCAACAGCTGCACCTGAAACAGAAGCACCAGCAACAGCTGCACCTGAAACAGAAGCACCAGCAACAGCTGCACCTGAAACAGAAGCACCTGAAACAGAAGCACCAGCAACAGCTGCACCTGAAACAGAAGCACCAGCAACAGCTGCACCTGAAACAGAAGCACCTGAAACAGAAGCACCTGAAACAGAAGCACCACCAACAGCTGCACCTGAAACAGAAGCACCAGCAACAGCTGCACCTGAAACAGAAGCACCAGCAACAGCTGCACCTGAAACAGAAGCACCACCAACAGCTGCACCTGAAACAGAAGCACCAGCTACAGCTGCACCTGAAACAGAAGCACCAGCAACAGCTGCTCCTGAAACAGAAGCACCAGCAACAGCTGCACCTGAAACAGAAGCACCAGCAACAGCTGCACCTGAAACAGAAGCACCAGCAACAGCTGCACCTGAAACAGAAGCACCAGCAACAGCTGCACCTGAAACAGAAGCACCAGCAACAGCTGCACCTGAAACAGAAGCACCAGCAACAGCTGCACCTGAAACAGAAGCACCAGCAACAGCTGCACCTGAAACAGAAGCACCAGCAACAGCTGCACCTGAAACAGAAGCACCTGAAACAGAAGCACCACCAACAGCTGCACCTGAAACAGAAGCACCAGCAACAGCTGCACCTGAAACAGAAGCACCAGCAACAGCTGCACCTGAAACAGAAGCACCTGAAACAGAAGCACCTGAAACAGAAGCACCACCAACAGCTGCACCTGAAACAGAAGCACCAGCAACAGCTGCACCTGAAACAGAAGCACCAGCAACAGCTGCACCTGAAACAGAAGCACCTGAAACAGAAGCACCACCAACAGCTGCACCTGAAACAGAAGCACCAGCTACAGCTGCACCTGAAACAGAAGCACCAGCAACAGCTGCTCCTGAAACAGAAGCACCAGCAACAGCTGCACCCGAAACAGAAGCACCAGCAACAGCTGCACCTGAAACAGAAGCACCAGCAACAGCTGCACCTAAAACAGAAGCACCAGCAACAGCTGCACCTGAAACAGAAGCACCTGAAACAGAAGCACCTGAAACAGAAGCACCACCAACAGCTGCACCTGAAACAGAAGCACCAGCAACAGCTGCACCTGAAACAGAAGCACCAGCAACAGCTGCACCTGAAACAGAAGCACCAGCAACAGCTGCACCTGAAACAGAAGCACCTGAAACAGAAGCACCACCAACAGCTGCACCTGAAACAGAAGCACCAGCTACAGCTGCTCCTGAAACAGAAGCACCAGCAACAGCTGCACCTGAAACAGAAGCACCAGCAACAGCTGCACCTGAAACAGAAGCACCAGCAACAGCTGCACCTGAAACAGAAGCACCAGCAACAGCTGCACCTGAAACAGAAGCACCTGAAACAGAAGCACCAGCAACAGCTGCACCTGAAACAGAAGCACCAGCAACAGCTGCACCTGAAACAGAAGCACCAGCAACAGCTGCACCTGAAACAGAAGCACCAGCAACAGCTGCACCTGAAACAGAAGCACCACCAACAGCTGCACCTGAAACAGAAGCACCAGCAACAGTTGCACCTGAGACAGAAGCACCAGCAACAGCTGCACCTGAAACAGAAGCACCAGCAACAGCTGCACCTGAAACAGAAGCACCAGCAACAGATGCACCTGGAACAGAAGCACCTGAAACAGAAGCACCACCAACAGCTGCACCTGAAACAGAAGCACCAGCTACAGCTGCACCTGAAACTGAAGCACCAGCAACAGCTGCACCTGAAACAGAAGCACCAGCAACAGCTGCACCTCAAATAAAAGCAACACCAACTGCTGCACCTGAAACTGAAGCACCAGCAACAACTGCACCTGAAACAGAAGCACCAGCAACAGCAGCTCCTGAAACAGAAGCACCACCAACAGCTGCACCTGAAACAGAAGCACCAGCAACAGCTGCACCTGAAACAGAAGCACCAGCAACAGCTGCACCTGAAACAGCTGCACCTGAAACAGAAGCACCAGCAACAGCAGCTCCTGAAACAGAAGCACCACCAACAGCTGCACCTGAAACAGAAGCACCAGCAACAGCTGCACCTGAAACAGAAGCACCAGCAACAGCTGCACCTGAAACAGAAGCACCAGCAACAGCTGCACCTGAAACAGAAGCACCAGCAACAGCTGCACCTGAAACAGAAGCACCACCAACAGCTGCACCTGAAACAGAAGCACCAGCAACAGCTGCACCTGAAACAGAAGCACCTGAAACAGAAGCACCAGCAACAGTTGCACCTGAAACTGAAGCACCAGCAACAGCTGCACCTGAAACAGAAGCACCTGAAACAGAAGCACCACCAACAGCTGCACCTGAAACAGAAGCACCAGCTACAGCTGCTCCTGAAACAGAAGCACCAGCAACAGCTGCTCCTGAAACAGAAGCACCAGCAACAGCTGCACCTGAAACAGAAGCACCAGCAACAGCTGCACCTGAAACAGAAGCACCAGCAACAGCTGCACCTGAAACAGAAGCACCAGCAACAGCTGCACCTGAAACAGAAGCACCAGCAACAGAAGCACCACCAACAGAAGCACCTGAAACAGAAGCACCACCAACAGCTGCACCTGAAACAGAAGCACCAGCAACAGTTGCACCTGAAACTGAAGCACCTGAAACAGAAGCACCACCAACAGCTGCACCTGAAACAGAAGCACCAGCTACAGCTGCACCTCAAACAGAAGCACCAGCAACAGCTGCTCCTGTAACAGAAGCACCAGCAACAGCTGCACCTGAAACAGAAGCACCAGCAACAGCTGCACCTGAAACAGAAGCACCAGCAACACCTGCACCTGAAACAGAAGCACCAGCAACAGCTGCACCTGAAACAGAAGCACCAGCAACAGCTGCACCTGAAACAGAAGCACCAGCAACAGCTGCACCTGAAACAGAAGCACCAGCAACAGCTGCACCTGAAACAGAAGCACCAGCAACCGCTGCACCTGAAACAGAAGCACCTGAAACAGAAGCACCACCAACAGCTGCACCTGAAACAGAAGCACCAGCAACAGCTGCACCTGAAACAGAAGCACCAGCAACAGCTGCACCTGAAACAGAAGCACCAGCAACAGCTGCACCTGAAACAGAAGCACCTGAAACAGAAGCACCACCAACAGTTGCACCTGAAACTGAAGCACCAGCTACAGCTGCACCTGAAACAGAAGCACCAGCAACAGCTGCTCATGAAACAGAAGCACCAGCAACAGCTGCACCTGAAACAGAAGCACCTGAAACAGAAGCACCAGCAACAGCTGCACCTGAAACAGAAGCACCAGCAACAGCTGCACCTGAAACAGAAGCACCAGCAACCGCTGCACCTGAAACAGAAGCACCTGAAACAGAAGCACCACCAACAGCTGCACCTGAAACAGAAGCACCAGCAACAGCTGCACCTGAAACAGAAGCACCAGCAACAGCTGCACCTGAAACAGAAGCACCAGCAACAGCTGCACCTGAAACAGAAGCACCTGAAACAGAAGCACCACCAACAGTTGCACCTGAAACTGAAGCACCAGCTACAGCTGCACCTGAAACAGAAGCACCAGCAACAGCTGCTCATGAAACAGAAGCACCAGCAACAGCTGCACCTGAAACAGAAGCACCTGAAACAGAAGCACCACCAACAGCTGCACCTGAAACAGAAGCACCAGCTACAGCTGCACCTGAAACAGAAGCACCAGCAACAGCTGCTCCTGTAACGGAAGCACCAGCAACAGCTGCACCTGAAACAGAAGCACCAGCAACAGCTGCACCTGAAACAGAAGCACCTGAAACAGAAGCACCAGCAACAGCTGCACCTGAAACAGAAGCACCTGAAACAGAAGCACCAGCAACAGTTGCACCTGAAACTGAAGCACCAGCAACAGTTGCACCTGAAACTGAAGCACCAGCAACAGCTGCACCTGAAACAGAAGCACCTGAAACAGAAGCACCACCAACAGCTGCACCTGAAACAGAAGCACCAGCTACAGCTGCTCCTGAAACAGAAGCACCAGCAACAGCTGCTCCTGAAACAGAAGCACCAGCAACAGCTGCACCTGAAACAGAAGCACCAGCAACAGCTGCACCTGAAACAGAAGCACCAGCAACAGCTGCACCTGAAACAGAAGCACCAGCAACAGCTGCACCTGAAACAGAAGCACCAGCAACAGCTGCACCTGAAACAGAAGCACCAGCAACAGCTGCACCTGAAACAGAAGCACCAGCAACAGAAGCACCACCAACAGAAGCACCTGAAACAGAAGCACCACCAACAGCTGCACCTGAAACAGAAGCACCAGCAACAGTTGCACCTGAAACTGAAGCACCTGAAACAGAAGCACCACCAACAGCTGCACCTGAAACAGAAGCACCAGCTACAGCTGCACCTCAAACAGAAGCACCAGCAACAGCTGCTCCTGTAACAGAAGCACCAGCAACAGCTGCACCTGAAACAGAAGCACCAGCAACAGCTGCACCTGAAACAGAAGCACCAGCAACACCTGCACCTGAAACAGAAGCACCAGCAACAGCTGCACCTGAAACAGAAGCACCAGCAACAGCTGCACCTGAAACAGAAGCACCAGCAACAGCTGCACCTGAAACAGAAGCACCAGCAACAGCTGCACCTGAAACAGAAGCACCAGCAACCGCTGCACCTGAAACAGAAGCACCTGAAACAGAAGCACCACCAACAGCTGCACCTGAAACAGAAGCACCAGCAACAGCTGCACCTGAAACAGAAGCACCAGCAACAGCTGCACCTGAAACAGAAGCACCAGCAACAGCTGCACCTGAAACAGAAGCACCTGAAACAGAAGCACCACCAACAGTTGCACCTGAAACTGAAGCACCAGCTACAGCTGCACCTGAAACAGAAGCACCAGCAACAGCTGCTCATGAAACAGAAGCACCAGCAACAGCTGCACCTGAAACAGAAGCACCTGAAACAGAAGCACCAGCAACAGCTGCACCTGAAACAGAAGCACCAGCAACAGCTGCACCTGAAACAGAAGCACCAGCAACCGCTGCACCTGAAACAGAAGCACCTGAAACAGAAGCACCACCAACAGCTGCACCTGAAACAGAAGCACCAGCAACAGCTGCACCTGAAACAGAAGCACCAGCAACAGCTGCACCTGAAACAGAAGCACCAGCAACAGCTGCACCTGAAACAGAAGCACCTGAAACAGAAGCACCACCAACAGTTGCACCTGAAACTGAAGCACCAGCTACAGCTGCACCTGAAACAGAAGCACCAGCAACAGCTGCTCATGAAACAGAAGCACCAGCAACAGCTGCACCTGAAACAGAAGCACCTGAAACAGAAGCACCACCAACAGCTGCACCTGAAACAGAAGCACCAGCTACAGCTGCACCTGAAACAGAAGCACCAGCAACAGCTGCTCCTGTAACGGAAGCACCAGCAACAGCTGCACCTGAAACAGAAGCACCAGCAACAGCTGCACCTGAAACAGAAGCACCTGAAACAGAAGCACCAGCAACAGCTGCACCTGAAACAGAAGCACCTGAAACAGAAGCACCAGCAACAGTTGCACCTGAAACTGAAGCACCAGCAACAGTTGCACCTGAAACTGAAGCACCAGCAACAGCTGCACCTGAAACAGAAGCACCTGAAACAGAAGCACCACCAACAGCTGCACCTGAAACAGAAGCACCAGCTACAGCTGCTCCTGAAACAGAAGCACCAGCAACAGCTGCTCCTGAAACAGAAGCACCAGCAACAGCTGCACCTGAAACAGAAGCACCAGCAACAGCTGCACCTGAAACAGAAGCACCAGCAACAGCTGCACCTGAAACAGAAGCACCAGCAACAGCTGCACCTGAAACAGAAGCACCAGCAACAGCTGCACCTGAAACAGAAGCACCAGCAACAGCTGCACCTGAAACAGAAGCACCAGCAACAGCTGCACCTGAAACAGAAGCACCAGCAACCGCTGCACCTGAAACAGAAGCACCTGAAACAGAAGCACCAGCAACAGCTGCACCTGAAACAGAAGCACCAGCAACAGCTGCACCTGAAACAGAAGCACCAGCAACAGCTGCACCTGAAACAGAAGCACCAGCAACAGCTGCACCTGAAACAGAAGCACCAGCAACAGCTGCACCTGAAACAGAAGCACCTGAAACAGAAGCACCACCAACAGCTGCACCTGAAACAGAAGCACCAGCAACAGCTGCACCTGAAACAGAAGCACCAGCAACAGCTGCACCTGAAACAGAAGCACCAGCAACAGCTGCACCTGAAACAGAAGCACCTGAAACAGTAGCACCACCAACAGCTGCACCTGAAACAGAAGCACCAGCAACAGTTGCACCTGAAACTGAAGCACCAGCAACAGCTGCACCTGAAACACAAGCACCTGAAACAGAAGCACCACCAACAGCTGCACCTGAAACAGAAGCACCAGCTACAGCTGCACCTGAAACAGAAGCACCAGCAACAGCTGCACCTGAAACAGAAGCACCAGCAACAGCTGCACCTCAAATAAAAGCAACACCAACTGCTGCACCTGAAACTGAAGCACCAGCAACAGCTGCACCTGAAACAGAAGCACCAGCAACAGCAGCTCCTGAAACAGAAGCACCACCAACAGCTGCACCTGAAACAGAAGCACCAGCAACAGCTGCACCTGAAACAGAAGCACCAGCAACAGCTGCACCTGAAACAGAAGCACCAGCAACAGCTGCACCTGAAACAGAAGCACCAGCAACAGCTGCACCTGAAACAGAAGCACCAGCAACAGCTGCACCTGAAACAGAAGCACCTGAAACAGAAGCACCACCAACAGCTGCACCTGAAACAGAAGCACCAGCAACAGCTGCACCTGAAACAGAAGCACCAGCAACAGCTGCACCTGAAACAGAAGCACCTGAAACAGAAGCACCACCAACAGCTGCACCTGAAACAGAAGCACCAGCAACAGTTGCACCTGAAACTGAAGCACCAGCAACAGCTGCACCTGAAACACAAGCACCTGAAACAGAAGCACCACCAACAGCTGCACCTGAAACAGAAGCACCAGCTACAGCTGCACCTGAAACACAAGCACCAGCAACAGCTGCACCTGAAACAGAAGCACCAGCAACAGAAGCACCACCAACAGAAGCACCTGAAACAGAAGCACCACCAACAGCTGCACCTGAAACAGAAGCACCAGCAACAGTTGCACCTGAAACTGAAGCACCAGCTACAGCTGCACCTGAAACAGAAGCACCAGCAACAGCTGCTCCTGAAACAGAAGCACCAGCAACAGCTGCACCTGAAACAGAAGCACCAGCAACAGCTGCACCTGAAACAGAAGCACCAGCAACAGCTGCACCTGAAACAGAAGCACCTGAAACAGAAGCACCACCAACAGCTGCACCTGAAACAGAAGCACCAGCAACAGCTGCACCTGAAACAGAAGCACCAGCAACAGCTGCACCTGAAACAGAAGCACCAGCAACAGCTGCACCTGAAACAGAAGCACCAGCAACAGCTGCACCTGAAACAGAAGCACCTGAAACAGAAGCACCACCAACAGCTGCACCTGAAACAGAAGCACCAGCAACAGCTGCACCTGAAACAGAAGCACCAGCAACAGCTGCATCTGAAACAGAAGCACCTGAAACAGAAGCACCTGAAACAGAAGCACCAGCAACAGCTGCACCCGAAACAGAAGCACCAGCAACAGCTGCACCTGAAACAGAAGCACCAGCAACAGCTGCACCTGAAACAGAAGCACCAGCAACAGCTGCACCTGAAACAGAAGCACCTGAAACAGAAGCGCCACCAACAGCTGCACCTGAAACAGAAGCACCAGCAACAGCTGCACCTGAAACAGAAGCACCAGCAACAGCTGCACCTGAAACAGAAGCACCTGAAACAGAAGCACCACCAACAGCTGCACCTGAAACAGAAGCACCAGCAACAGTTGCACCTGAAACTGAAGCACCAGCAACAGCTGCACCTGAAACAGAAGCAACTGAAACAGAAGCACCACCAACAGCTGCACCTGAAACAGAAGCACCAGCTACAGCTGCACCTGAAACACAAGCACCAGCAACAGCTGCACCTGAAACAGAAGCACCAGCAACAGAAGCACCACCAACAGAAGCACCACCAACAGAAGCACCTGAAACAGAAGCACCACCAACAGCTGCACCTGAAACAGAAGCACCAGCAACAGTTGCACCTGAAACTGAAGCACCAGCTACAGCTGCACCTGAAACAGAAGCACCAGCAACAGCTGCTCCTGAAACAGAAGCACCAGCAACAGCTGCACCTGAAACAGAAGCACCAGCAACAGCTGCACCTGAAACAGAAGCACCAGCAACAGCTGCACCTGAAACAGAAGCACCTGAAACAGAAGCACCACCAACAGCTGCACCTGAAACAGAAGCACCAGCAACAGCTGCACTTGAAACAGAAGCACCAGCAACAGCTGCACCTGAAACAGAAGCACCAGCAACAGCTGCACCTGAAACAGAAGCACCAGCAACAGCTGCACCTGAAACAGAAGCACCTGAAACAGAAGCACCACCAACAGCTGCACCTGAAACAGAAGCACCAGCAACAGCTGCACCTGAAACAGAAGCACCAGCAACAGCTGCACCTGAAACAGAAGCACCTGAAACAGAAGCACCACCAACAGCTGCACCTGAAACAGAAGCACAACCAACAGCTGCACCTGAAACAGAAGCACCAGCTACAGCTGCACCTGAAACACAAGCACCAGCAACAGCTGCACCTGAAACACAAGCACCAGCAACAGAAGCACCACCAACAGAAGCACCTGAAACAGAAGCACCACCAACAGCTGCACCTGAAACAGAAGCACCAGCAACAGTTGCACCTGAAACTGAAGCACCAGCTACAGCTGCACCTGAAACAGAAGCACCAGCAACAGCTGCTCCTGAAACAGAAGCACCAGCAACAGCTGCACCTGAAACAGAAGCACCAGCAACAGCTGCACCTGAAACAGAAGCACCAGCAACAGCTGCACCTGAAACAGAAGCACCTGAAACAGAAGCACCACCAACAGCTGCACCTGAAACAGAAGCACCAGCAACAGCTGCACCTGAAACAGAAGCACCAGCAACAGCTGCACCTGAAACAGAAGCACCAGCAACAGCTGCACCTGAAACAGAAGCACCAGCAACAGCTGCACCTGAAACAGAAGCACCTGAAACAGAAGCACCACCAACAGCTGCACCTGAAACAGAAGCACCAGCAACAGCTGCACCTGAAACAGAAGCACCAGCAACAGCTGCACCTGAAACAGAAGCACCTGAAATAGAAGCACCACCAACAGCTGCACCTGAAACAGAAGCACCAGCAACAGTTGCACCTGAAACTGAAGCACCAGCAACAGCTGCACCTGAAACAGAAGCACCTGAAACAGAAGCACCACCAACAGCTGCACCTGAAACAGAAGCACCAGCTACAGCTGCACCTGAAACAGAAGCACCAGCAACAGCTGCTCCTGAAACAGAAGCACCAGCAACAGCTGCACCTGAAACAGAAGCACCAGCAACAGCTGCACCTGAAACAGAAGCACCAGCAACAGCTGCACCCGAAACAGAAGCACCAGCAACAGCTGCACCTGAAACAGAAGCACCTGAAACAGAAGCGCCACCAACAGCTGCACCTGAAACAGAAGCACCAGCAACAGCTGCACCTGAAACAGAAGCACCAGCAACAGCTGCACCTGAAACAGAAGCACCTGAAACAGAAGCACCACCAACAGCTGCACCTGAAACAGAAGCACCAGCAACAGTTGCACCTGAAACTGAAGCACCAGCAACAGCTGCACCTGAAACAGAAGCAACTGAAACAGAAGCACCACCAACAGCTGCACCTGAAACAGAAGCACCAGCAACAGTTGCACCTGAAACTGAAGCACCAGCTACAGCTGCACCTGAAACAGAAGCACCAGCAACAGCTGCTCCTGAAACAGAAGCACCAGCAACAGCTGCACCTGAAACAGAAGCACCAGCAACAGCTGCACCTGAAACAGAAGCACCAGCAACAGCTGCACCTGAAACAGAAGCACCTGACACAGAAGCACCACCAACAGCTGCACCTGAAACAGAAGCACCAGCAACAGCTGCACCTGAAACAGAAGCACCAGCAACAGCTGCACCTGAAACAGAAGCACCAGCAACAGCTGCACCTGAAACAGAAGCACCAGCAACAGCTGCACCTGAAACAGAAGCACCTGAAACAGAAGCACCACCAACAGCTGCACCTGAAACAGAAGCACCAGCAACAGCTGCACCTGAAACAGAAGCACCAGCAACAGCTGCACCTGAAACAGAAGCACCTGAAACAGAAGCACCACCAACAGCTGCACCTGAAACAGAAGCACCACCAACAGCTGCACCTGAAACAGAAGCACCAGCTACAGCTGCACCTGAAACACAAGCACCAGCAACAGCTGCACCTGAAACAGAAGCACCAGCAACAGAAGCACCACCAACAGAAGCACCTGAAACAGAAGCACCACCAACAGCTGCACCTGAAACTGAAGCACCAGATACAGCTGCACCTGAAACAGAAGCACCAGCAACAGCTGCTCCTGTAACAGAAGCACCAGCAACAGCTGCACCTGAAACAGAAGCACCAGCAACAGCTGCACCTGAAACAGAAGCACCAGCAACAGCTGCACCAGAAACAGAAGCACCTGAAACAGAAGCACCACCAACAGCTGCACCTGAAACAGAAGCACCAGCAACAGCTGCACCTGAAACAGAAGCACCAGCAACAGCTGCACCTGAAACAGAAGCGCCAGCAACAGCTGCACCTGAAACAGAAGCACCAGCAACAGCTGCACCTGAAACAGAAGCACCTGAAACAGAAGCACCACCAACAGCTGCACCTGAAACAGAAGCACCAGCAACAGCTGCACCTGAAACAGAAGCACCAGCAACAGCTGCACCTGAAACAGAAGCACCTGAAACAGAAGCACCACCAACAGCTGCACCTGAAACAGAAGCACCAGCAACAGTTGCACCTGAAACTGAAGCACCAGCAACAGCTGCACCTGAAACAGAAGCACCTGAAACAGAAGCACCACCAACAGCTGCACCTGAAACAGAAGCACCAGCTACAGCTGCACCTGAAACAGAAGCACCAGCAACAGCTGCTCCTGAAACAGAAGCACCAGCAACAGCTGCACCTGAAACAGAAGCACCAGCAACAGCTGCACCTGAAACAGAAGCACCAGCAACAGCTGCACCTGAAACAGAAGCACCAGCAACAGCTGCACCTGAAACAGAAGCACCAGCAACAGCTGCTCCTGAAACAGAAGCACCAGCAACAGCTGCACCTGAAACAGAAGCACCAGCAACAGCTGCACCTGAAACAGAAGCACCAGCAACAGCTGCACCTGAAACAGAAGCACCAGCAACAGCTGCACCTGAAACAGAAGCACCAGCAACAGAAGCACCACCAACAGAAGCACCTGAAACAGAAGCACCACCAACAGAAGCACCACCAACAGCTGCACCTGAAACAGAAGCACCAGCAACAGTTGCACCTGAAACTGAAGCACCAGCTACAGCTGCACCTGAAACAGAAGCACCAGCAACAGCTGCTCCTGAAACAGAAGCACCAGCAACAGCTGCACCTGAAACAGAAGCACCAGCAACAGCTGCACCTGAAACAGAAGCACCACCAACAGCTGCACCTGAAACAGAAGCACCAGCAACAGCTGCACCTGAAACAGAAGCACCAGCAACAGCTGCACCTGAAACAGAAGCACCAGCAACAGCTGCACCTGAAACAGAAGCACCAGCAACAGCTGCTCCTGAAACAGAAGCACCAGCAACAGCTGCACCTGAAACAGAAGCACCAGCAACAGCTGCACCTGAAACAGAAGCACCAGCAACAGCTGCACCTGAAACAGAAGCACCTGAAACAGAAGCACCTGAAACAGAAGCACCAGCAACAGCTGCACCTGAAACAGAAGCACCTGAAACAGAAGCACCACCAACAGCTGCACCCGAAACAGAAGCACCAGCAACAGCTGCACCTGAAACAGAAGCACTAGCAACAGCTGCACCTGAAACAGAAGCACCTGAAACAGAAGCACCACCAACAGCTGCACCTGAAACAGAAGCACCAGCAACAGCTGCACCTGAAACAGAAGCACCAGCAACAGCTGCACCTGAAACAGAAGCACCAGCAACAGCTGCACCTGAAACAGAAGCACCAGCAACAGCTGCACCTGAAACAGAAGCACCAGCAACAGAAGCACCACCAACAGAAGCACCTGAAACAGAAGCACCACCAACAGCTGCACCTGAAACAGAAGCATCAGCAACAGTTGCACCTGAAACTGAAGCACCAGCTACAGCTGCACCTGAAACAGAAGCACCAGCAACAGCTGCTCCTGAAACAGAAGCACCAGCAACAGCTGCACCTGAAACAGAAACACCTGAAACAGAAGCACCAGCAACAGCTGCACCTGAAACAGAAGCACCAGCAACAGCTGCACCTGAAACAGAAGCACCACCAACAGCAGCTCCTGAAACAGAATCACCAGCAACAGCTCCACCTGAAACAGAAGCACCAGCAACAGCTCCACCTGAAACAAAAGCACCAGCAACAGCTGCACCTGAAACAGAAGCACCAGCAACAGCTGCACCTGAAACAGAAGCACCAGCAACAGCTGCACCTGAAACAGAAGCACCAGCAACAGAAGCACCACCAACAGAAGCACCTGAAACAGAAGCACCACCAACAGCTGCACCTGAAACAGAAGCACCAGCAACAGTTGCACCTGAAACTGAAGCACCAGCTACAGCTGCACCTGAAACAGAAGCACCAGCAACAGCTGCTCCTGAAACAGAAGCACCAGCAACAGCTGCACCTGAAACAGAATCACCAGCAACAGCTGCACCTGAAACTGAAGCACCAGCAACAGCTGCACATGAAACTGAAGCACCAGCAACAGCTGCACCTGAAACAGAAGCACTACCAACTGCTGCACCTGAAACAGAAGCACCAGCAACAGCTGCTCCTGAAACAGAAGCACCACCAACAGCAGCTCCTGAAACAGAAGCACCAGCAACAGCTGCACCTGAAACAGAAGCACCACCAACTGCTGCACCTGAAACAGAAGCACCAGCAACAGCTGCACCTGAAACAGAAGCACCAGCAACAGCTGCACCTGAAACAGAAGCAACACCAACTGCTGCACCTGAAACTGAAGCACTAGCAACAGCTGCACCTGAAACAGAAGCACCAGCAACAGCTGCACCTGAAACAGAAACACCACCAACAGTAGCTCCTGAAACAGAAGCACCAGCAACAGCTGCACCTGAAACAGAAGCACCAGCAACAGCTGCACCGGAAACAGAAGCACCACCAACAGCAGCTCCTGAAACAGAAGCACCACCAACAGCAGCTCCTGAAACAGTAGCACCAGCAACAGCTGCACCTGAAACAGAAGCACCAGCAACAGCTGCACCTGAAACAGAAGCACCAGCAACAGCTGCACCTGAAACTGAAGCACCAGCAACAGCTGCACCTGAAACAGAAGCACCAGCAACAGCAGCACCTGAAACAGAAGCACCACCAACTGCTGCACCTGAAACAGAAGCACCAGCAACAGCTGCACCTGAAACAGAAGCACCAGCAACAGCTGCACATGAAACAGAAGCAACACCAACTGCTGCACCTGAAACTGAAGCACCAGCAACAGGTGCACCTGAAACTGAAGCACCAGCAACAGCTGCACCTGAAACTGAAGCACCAGCAACACTGCAACCTGTACCGGCTACCGTTCCCCCAGGTACATGTCTTGCACTGCTGGGAGGGCTTTTTCGATTGCATGTACTAATTCCTAACACAGCATGGTGTGTCAAATGCCAGTAGTGCACGAGATCATAACCTCACAACGGAACACTTGACACTGGATATTTATGCATGTTAATCACCTAATTTTACTTCTCCGTAACTGGTACTATATCAATTTCATGGTACAGGAGGATCTACTACCTTGTTTGAGTGAATATCTTTCAAGTTGTTTAGACCTACCTTCCAGACGAGACTTAGGAACAACAATGATAGGAAGCCTTTCTTCGCACAGAGTTACATCAAGATGTTGCATGGATTTGAAATTTATTCGATTCCATCAAATTTAAGATCAATCGTTAACGTACCATTTTAAATGATAGTAAATTTTCATTAATTTAAAATTCATAGCAAAGCATGAAACCTCCTTTGCTCATAACGAATTAATATTCATGTTCCGTCATGTGCAGGCAACGATATAACTCAAATGCTCTCCTATTTGCCTATTAAATTGGTTATGTGAATTTACTGATATAGAATGTTCATGGTACTTACAACTAACTTCAGATTAAGTAATCGCTATATATGCAATTCGGTCTGATATCCTACATGCCTTTGAGAGTCGTAGCAGTGATACGCGTGTTACTGAGAATTCATATACTATTTGTTTGATTATGATAATCAAACTGTTGTATCGTTGGTAAGGTAGCATGAGGTGTGCCAGCTAAACTACTGAAAGACGTCTGATACCAAGTTTCCAAACAAACAGCACATTTTCCTTCAATGAAATACTTTAAAAATGTTAAATGATATCAGGTAGGGTATATCAAGTTTTAAAGTGACAAGATGAATATTTATAGAGATATAAACGTGGATTACATTCCTGCCTGTTTACTCATCTTTGGGCGTATAATGAGACAAGAAGAGATACGCTATTTTAAAAGTCGCCACAGATCACGATCGTATCTTTGTCGTACACAATTCTTGTGTCTTTCGTCATAGTAAAACGTATAAGAATGTATAATTCAGTTCTCTTGCAATTTTAGTTCCTGTCAATACAAAGTCAAATTTAAACATTTTAACATGTTATTAAAACTACCCTCGTATAAAGAAGCGCGCGACATTTCATCGTACAAGCAATACATGGTCACATCGAATCAATGCGCCCTTGGCACTAATGATATCATGTTTCTTTTGCATCTCTTCTAAAACATATCGTTGTTTACTTAACTGAATCTTAGCAGAATATGATGTAGCTGTTGGTTCCGATATAATGTCTGCTGTTAAGTAGACCACATAATTTCAATTAAGTATATGTATCACAGAAATCTAAAGACATGTAAAAAGGGGGAATTTACCGTGTTTGGAAGGAGCCCTTTTAAAATAGGCATTGCTGATATCAAAGCCCTAGCGCCAATGTATCACAGCACCGGGGAAAACTGTGAAACAAATAAGTTGTACAATTATAAATACTAAGTTTATACATAATAGTGGAGCTGGGGTGTCGAAGTGGTTAAGCGCTTCGGCTCTCACATCTGTGGCCCAGGTTCGGTTGAAAACTAATTCGTATTGATGATTATCTATATTATTTACTTTCATGCGCCTGTCTGAATGTGCGTCTCTGTTGTTCAAGCGATGTGATTGGTCTAGTAACATTCGCCGTTCAGCGATTTGATTGGTCCAACAAACCCGTAAACTTTCAATACGACTACGAAATTCAAGCTTAGCTGTCTTTCTTTTTTCTATAAACTGACGTTTAACAAATCCTCTTTAGACTGTAAATTACCTAAGTATGTAGAAACATACTTAACTCAGTCGTATTCTATATGCACATACAAATAACTTTTCTGCTCTAAAGTATTCAATCAAATATTATTTTTATGTTTCAGATACCGGTTGTTTTCTTTTTGCTTATAAAATTACATTTCTTCACTTCGACAACTGAACATGGTAGTCTAAATAATTGTTTTAGTAGAAACATACTTTACTAGTATTCTATATGCACATACAAAGAACTTTTCTGCTTGAAAGTGGTCAAATCAAATATTATTGTGATGTTTCAGATACCTGTTGTTTTCTCTTTGCTGGTAAAATTACCATGGTAAACAATTGCTTACGAGAAACAATATTGAAAAGGTTTAGCTGTGAATTTTACAATAATGTGCTCCAAACGTTTTAGCGAATACATTTTATATATTCAAAAGTCAATCTAAAACGTTCTCATATACTTTCAGATCAGTCTTTATTCTTCTTATATCCGCCATGTTGGATTTTAGTAACCTCATTCCAATGTATACTCGCTTCCGTCCATGATGAATATATCGTGGCTTCTGATTGGTCCAAAGCGGCGAATTGCAGTTATATATAACAATAATTCTCATTAGACATTCGCTACCTGTCTATCAGAGAATAGATAGTTAATAGTGGACCAATCAGATTGTTGGATTAACGATAGAATACTAGTATGTTTCTACAAAATAAATAAGACACAGAAACGCACATGTAGATAGATAGACAAAGATCTACTTTTTCGTAGATTGATTGTTTATAGAATTTTATTCAATCCGTACACTGATAAAATGAAAACAACGTCGCTCACTTTTTATATTTAATTGTAGTAAAATGATTAAATTGTTACCCATATGTAAAAGAAATGCCAATCCTAAGGTTATCGCTAACGGTCTTCCTTTATTACCTAATGGCTTAATAACGATCATTTTCTCATAGATATTAACGATTGCAAGTCTAAACCCTGTCAGCATGGTGGGACATGCCATGACAACGTCAATGGATACAGTTGTACATGTGCGAAGGGCTACACCGGGGAAAACTGTGAAACAAGTAAGTTGTACAATTATGAATACATAATAGTGGAGCTGGGGTGTCGAAGTGGTTAAGCGCTTCGGCTCTCACATCTGTGGGCCAGGTTCGGTTTCCGGACGCGGCGCCATATGCGAGTTGAGTTTGTTGGTATCTGACCCTTCATCGCCCAGAATGGCTGGACATATCGATATGCACATATCATTAAGCGCCAAAATCACTCACCCAGGAAGCTTATTAACTGCTGTTCGGGGGTTTCAAATACAGAGAAAATGGCCGAATCTGCGTCAGACAGCCTGGTAAAAATGGTTGATGTGGCTTCGGTTTGCGATTGAAACATGCGTTTCACACGGGTTTTTATTAACGGGATGCTTATGGACTCATCAGGCTTTGAAATGTTTCGATACATAAAAAAAAATACCATTAGAGCCTTCTGAATATGCTGCGCTTTTTATGACATTTTGTATGAAAAGTGACTAACTGATCGTTTCAAACTCTTTTTTCTTGTAAAGTATTGGCTTCAGAAGCGGCTTTCACGCGGCTTCTTGAAGCCAATAAAAAGAACTTTAAAATGATTCTTGAACTTTTGAATACGGTTAAAAAAAAGTTACCATGACAACTACAAAATCTTTCCTACGCGTATTTTATTCTGTAGATATTTAATTATAATTATTTGGTAAATTAACCTTAAGAGGTGACAAATCTAACTTTCCCCTGGGACTGTGAAACAGCTGGCGGCCTTGAGCGCGTAATTTAAATTTAAACGCGTGAGCGTTCGGTTGCTAAGAAACGTCAGATAAAATTTGGTGGCGACAAAATTAAGAAAATAATTATTACAATCCTCCAACGAACGATCAAGTCAAGTTACACCGAGATACCCTTGTCAATTCCTCGTGAATTCATGTGCGAGAACCAAGAAATATTGGATTTGATCATTCATTAAATGTTTATCTTGAGATCAGTGGAAATGCGCTGTGGACATGGAGGAAAATACCGACTGTAAAAGGTTATTGTTTGAAATCTTGCAGTTTTGCTAAAACTTTCGAACTGTGAACGTGCACGAGCTTTAGTGTTGCGTCGATTCGAGTTTAGCGGTGGGAATCGAGGTTTCGAAGGGAGTTCGGTATCCAGTCGTTTCGCCACCATTCAAGTCGCTTTGACACAACAAAGCTGTTGTGTTTTGGAGATGTGTTTCGAAATGAGCAGCTAAAATTAGAGAAAAATAAGTTATAACGTTATGAAGCCAACCAACTTTATTAATCTTCACTTCAGAATTCATCTGACAATGGTTTCGTTGTTATGGCGTTGTGAAGCTATAATTGTAATTACTTTGGTAAAATGGTGCAAACATGTCGAGCTAATTTGAGCATCCTTTTCCGTCACAATGGCCCGATCATGTGAGTTCTTCGTGGATCAGTCAAGCCCCCGAATCAGATCCATCACATTATTTGAAAGTATGTGGAACTGCGCTCTGGACGTAGAAGAATTTGCGGAGATGCAAGACGTTCTTGTTTGAGATCGGCGAACATTGTTAGAGGGCCGTGTCTTAAAGAATGTTTATTTTGAAGCAGTTGGCTTCGTTAGTTAATAAGAACGTGAACAGCGGTGTTTAGTACTGCAAGACAACTGACGAAGAGTGAACGAGAATAAAAGTTGACCGGCGAAGATTTCTTATTGTTTATTTTGAAGCAGTTGGCTTCGATAGTTAATAAGAACGCGAACAGCGGTGTTTAGTACTGCAAGAGAACTGACGAAGAGTGAACGAGAATAAAAGTTGATCGGCGAAGATTGCAAGCGGGCCGTGTCTTAAAAAATATTTTGAAGCAGTTGGCTTCGTTAGTTAAAGAATCCTAGTCATCCAAAATGCATTGCGCGCTCACAAGTGCAAATACGCCATTTTGTATGCCAGGATAAATGGCGGCAATACAGGGAGTTTAGTGGTATAACAGGAAAATCTGTTTCCATCGGCCTAAGTGTTTACGTTAAAGTCAATTGTATCATCAAGTTGTTTTTCAGAATTATCAGTCTTCGTGTGTATGTTATTATTTTAAAGTTTTAGTCGTAGTTAGACTATATTTTCAACTAAAATACGGCCTTAGTACGTGAAGAACGGCAGGCACTTCAGTCGCCATTCCCGAGGCCGAAAACGTGCAAGGAGGAGAAAGGAATCGCTCCACGTATGTGCTATAGAACCAGAGAAAGGAACGTTTTGGGTTAAAAGGCCTTTCAAATAGCGAATATGATGAAATTCTACTCCTCCAGAGTATCGCCGAGTTGCCGATGCGAAAGATTTAAACAAGGAACCCTAGCTCGAGCAACAGCCTACAAAATACATGTACATCAAGTAAGTGTTGAATGCCATTGCTTGTTGTAACGTTTCTTTTGATTTTATAAGCTTATTCAGTGGGAAAGATATATTTGCTAAACTCTGAAGGTCTTGTATCTCATTCTCAGCTAACATTTCGGGTGTGATAAGTGATAACTCCCCTAGTGAGTTTTTTAAAAAAACATTTCTGACAAGAACATGAATGTAATCCCATACTTTTTCTTCTTCCTCCATGTATGCTAAGTTCTCCCTCCCTAGTTTTTTTCTGGACTTCTTTCCGTCTCTGGTATATATAGACTGTTCCTCTCCGCTCTTACATAAATTGCATTGTTTCTTTTTCAAATTCATGTCATACTAAACTTTAAATGGTTGCTATTTACATTTAGGTAAACGCCAACACTTTCAGTCCACACTATTGAAGAGTGATTCAAGAGGACTCCAGCGTGATATTTCTCTGGTGGCAGTTTCAGAAAGGGAAGATTGAAAGGTCTTTCAATTTCACTGTATTGCTCATGCATTTGACCATGTATCTGATCCCTAGTTTTAGATATTTTCTCCCGCCTGACTGTGACTCTCAGGTATATTCTACCCAGTGTATACAATGTACATAGAGTGGTATATAGAGTGGTATATATAGGCCCTAGTGCATCCTCAATAAAACACTACAATGGCTTAGTTGCTTCATCTGATTGGTCAAAATGTCATTAATATTTTTGAATGATATATATTTCTTATACTGGTCCACTGAGAATCCACTGGAATTGCGCACTCTGGTTGGCAGTCCATATTTTGTTTCTCATCTGGGTGACTGTAGCTAATCCCAATGCTTTTCAAAATTACAGCTTTTGAAATTATGTTTACATAAATGTAACTTTTAATTTAACACTGTGTTCCTAATACATTTTTTTTATCGGAAGCCTCCAAACAAGGCCATGAACTACATAACTTGAGTAATTGCTTTTTAGATTAGGCAACAGAATTTGAAAACTAAAATAAAAATCACAAGGAATAAGCTATGTGTACAATCTTGGACAAATGTGTTTTGTATTCTGGACCTCCCTGTTCATTCAATGTTGAAAGGGCAATTTTCATATTCAGCTTATTGTACATAACTAGAAAACATCAATATTGAGCCAGGGGATTGGGGTATATAAGGAAAAGGGTAATAATTTTCTTAAGTTTTAATCTAAAATGGATGTGCCAACCTACAGTATGTTGTCCAAGATTGTAGGTCTGCTGGTTGGTACTGATAACAAAATTGACTGCAAGAGGTATTGAGTATGGATTGAGACTGAAGGCCTAATAATTATTGTGTGGTTAATAAAAGGGGGAAACTAGTGTTAAACAGAGTAAAAGTAAATAATTGAAAAGTTGATTTCAAAAAATTATATCGAGTCCAATTACATTTACAGACAAGGTTAAATGAACATAATACATGTATGGGTCTGGTATAGTACAGGTTGTCCCTAGTGCTAGGACCACCATCATTGTCTATATACAAACGTTTTGAGAGATTACAATCAATACATTGAAATATTGTTTGTGCTATACTCTATTCCCATTCATACTAGCATGCCTTTTGATGTTCAACTAATTCTAATACAAGGATAAGGAATCTGAGGTCTACTGTGGTTTCAATAAGTAAGTTTTGTATTCTCACAGGTAGCTGGAACTAGCAATAAATGGAGGCACTGCTGAATAGCTTTTAGGAAAGTCCATCACATTGAGTCCTCATCTGCAAATACTAAACTTGCCTAATAAATCCAATGCACGAGTTACCAGTACTGACCTCTCCCCCCCCCCTCCCTCAAAGAACTCAAAACTTTTATGTATTCTTGTAGCCAATTTTATAAGCTTTAAAATGACACATGAATGATTTATCTACGATGTTTCCTCGAGGCGCTACATAATTTAGACTGGAAACGCACCCTGAAGGTATTCGGTAACCTTAAGCTAATGTAGCCATCATTATGACGTCACAACGACGTCATTTGTCCATTTCTAATAGGTTTCCTATAAATTTTTATTACCTCTAAAAACGTTTTATTGTATCTTTTTAAAATCTCTTGTTCATAACAAAAGTTATTCAATTTTAAATGTTGGTAATTTTCCCGCCAAAAATTGGCGGGAAATAAATAACATAAAACCATTTATGAAAATATCGCTTGTTTTAACTTTTAGAGTTCGAAATATTAGTACATCATATTTTGCACAATAATAAAACTCGTTATTGATAACGTGTTCGTTTTAGAATTTTGATTTTTTGAGTATAACAGCTTGGAATTGAAGCCTTATTTTTGGTATACGTCATTATGACGTCATTAAGATATTTGGATGTCCTCAGAAAATGGCCAGTTCAGATTTTTTGAATTTTATCGACGGAATACCTTTGTCTAACACTCAGAAGTCATAGTATTTCCTTTAGTGATAGTATTATAGTAGGCAGTCTGATTTATGCTTGAAGCCTGACGTCACTGATAATGACGTCAGAAAAATAGTGAATCATCCATAACTCTGGATATATTTATCGTAGAGAGTTCAAATTTTTGCTAAATGAATATATTTCATGAAGCCATTTTGATCACATAATCTGTTTGCAACGTGTTTTAAAGGTTATATTTCCCCCAAAAAGGAGACATCCCTTATGACGTCACAACAACGGCAGAATACATAAACAATTGTCCAAAAAAATGAAGTTTCACTTTGTTACCAATCTGCCAAAATTTCTTCAAAAAATATAGTAGTCGTAAAGAAATGGTGTTAATTTTTTTTTTGTGAGCACTCAACCTCGGCCTTTTTACGATCTTTTGTGCCCGGCGTGTTATATCGATTTTTATACATGGTGGGGCATTTGCATAACTTATCTGACACCAAATGCGGTTCATGTTACAGTGCTCATTCAAAAATATCAATGCCTGAGGGAGGGAGGGAGTGATAGGCTTGGAATTAATAGAGACCTTAAGGTGGCTCGCCTGGATTTTCCAGGGACGCACCATATCCACTTTGAACGGCTGCTACTCTACTGTCAAAGCACGGTCGGGCTAGCCACTTCACCCATTTACTAGAAATAGAATAAACTTTCCAAAAATGTAGGTTTGTTTGACATCGGTGTTACCATAGCAACACAGCGTTGACGTCATGTGTTTTACATATCAGCAAATTTCTCGAAATCTAGACCTAAACTTTTAAAACGACATAGTGTTCCTTGTAGTATCAATGTAGGCCTTCAAGACTGCAAAGTTTAAAAAAATTGTATGAGAGCGTTTTCGAAAAAAAATGGGTTGAATATTTTCATTCAAAAAATAAACAGTTCGCCTTACTTCCTGTTTAGTCGTCGAGAACTGTGTTTACCGGACCGATTCAAACGCTGTTTTTAGCATATTTCATACCTGTGGCATAGGACTATATACTTCCCATGAAAATTTCATTCTATTTGCTTTATTCGATTTAGGTTTATGGAATAATAACTAATGTAATAAATATGCTCATTTTACTCAAAATAGTAACGTACTTGCTAAGGAAGCTGTAATTCGAAAACTAGTCGATTTTTTTTTTTAATCCATTCACCTGAAATTCAACATGTACTACCCTTGCTCTGTAAATTTCAAGAGCATTGAATCATTTTAAGGGCGCGAAATAAAAACAAAAACATAGGGAACGTTTACATTCATCCACGCAAGCTTCATTGCTGTATCATTTTGTTTATAGCTTGTGTCTTTCCGAAATTTCTCTTTTGTCTAGATTCTACATACTTGTGTGCTTTTGAACTAACAAGTTTACAATGCACGCATGCTACGCTTCGCTACCGCCGGAACGCTCGTGCAAATTCTGTTCTTAGGACAATGACATGCCAATTAGTTACACCATGAAGCTTGGCAGTGCGGGACCGATAATGTTGAATAAGTGTGTTTTAGTAACCAGATCGGGAAGAAGTGCCCGTGACGTCTAGACCACATTTTCTAAATATAAATTGAAAACGAGATTTTGTATTAGTGATATTATAAAACGTTTTGTAAATAAATATTATAAGTTATATTATAACAGCGTTACAACTGGCAGAGTGACTATTGTGCTAAAAACAGAATTTGCACGAGCGTTCCGGCATTAGCGAAGTGTAGCAAGCGTGCATGGTAAACTTGTTAGTTCAAAAGTATGTAGAATCTAGACAAAAGAGAAATTTTGGAAAGACACAAGCTATGAACAAAATGATACAGCAATGAAGCTGGCGTGGTCGAATGTAAAAGTTCCCTGTGTTTTTGTTTTTATTTCGCGCCCTTAAAATGATTCAATGCTCTTGAAATTTACAGGGCAAGGGTAGTACATGTTGAATTTCAGGTGAAAAGATTTAAAAAAATATTTATCGACTAGTTTTCGAATTACAGCTTCCTTAGCAAATACATTACTATTCTGAGTAAAATGAGCATATTTATTACATTACTTATTATTCCATAAACCGGAATCGAATAAAGCAAATGGAATGAAATTTTCATGGCAAGTAGTCCTATGTCACAGGTATGAAATATCGTCACCAGCAATATGAGACATTTGAGCTGCAGCCAGCGCCGTTGCATTTCGTGACGCGTAACACAAATCGTGTACTGTCTATCCAGCATGTCGGAACAGAGAAGTCAACGGGAATCGGTTAGGCACCGGCTTCCATACGATATTTTGAACAGTATATCTACAGCTGATTGTTTTGAGTCTCGAAAGAAAAAGCGAAGATCCAGCTGTGGAGTTTTTGAGGCAGAAAGACTGATAGCATGTCGAAAAAGTGAAAAGGTTTGTAGCTTTTTATTTGACCCGAAAATGAATTCCAAACTCTGATTTGCACAACAAAGCTAATAAAACTAATGGTGTTTTACCCCTAACTTATAGGGAAATGAATACTTGGTGAAGTGGAGGTCTTATAGCTCCTTCGAAAATACGTGGGAACCCAAAGAGCATATTTCCAGTGCTTTATTGAGGTAATATAGTCTTTATATTAATTAGTTAATATTTTGTTGAATTCTGTGTTAGTTTTCTTTTTTGTTCTCGAAAAGTTTAGCTTTGTAAAGCTACTATGAGATTCGATTGTAAATAAAGTTTATGTTTGTATGTATGTAGAACATGACTTCAATGCAATGAAAAAAACTTTGATATCGTGTTTTGCCATACTGTTTGGTTTACAATTTTCCTTGTGTTTAAGGTACTATGAAAAACCCAATCCTCCAACTGATGTTATACAAGAACACGTAGACCGTCTACGGCTTGGTGTCATTGAAGGACTGCGGGCTAAAGCTGTTACACAGACACTTACTATTTATTTTCGGCATGATGTCTACAAGTATTTGTTTGCTGGCAAAGGTACAAAGGCTGTGCAGAGGGCTTGGCAACTTCTTACTGAGAGAGACTTTGTTAAGTGCAAGTTACCTAAACACTGGGATGTTGTGCTGGATAAGAATGGAAGTGGATGTAGATTGAGCTTTCCACTGAAAGCAAGAGTGTTTCTTTCCAAGTCTCCAACATATTTTGAGTCATCAAGTACTGATCTTATTCAAGTCCCTAGAATTTACTTGGAGAAAGTTTCATACAAGTTTATTAGATTGCCATATTCTAAAGACAATTATTAGTCTTTCGATTAATTTTTATTGTAATTGTAAACCAATAGAAGCATCAGTGACGTATTGGTTATCACACTGGACTCTCACCACTGTGACCCAAAAACATTATAATTCAATTAATGTTAAAGGGTTATATGTTGTGGTTCAAATGTTTCTTTGGTTCAATTTTTATTTTCTATTGTGTTACCTTCATTATCATAAATTTGCATACCTCAAAACAATGGAAAATAACATTTGAACCAAGGACAAACTTGAACCACAACATATACACCCTGAGTACATGTAATGTAAGGGATGGACCATCAGAAGAGGTGGGAGGAAGTATTTTTTGTGCAGGATATTTTTTTCCCCAATTAGTCATGTTCCAGAGCTGGTGTGAATGCAGTAGACTAACATTAGTTGCTGGTACATAGCATTTCCAAAAGTTCAGCTTTTTTAAGCTTAGCAAGACCTTTAACTTTCCCCTTTTTTTGTTTCACAACTTCACGAAGATCTTTCACACACATATCTGCATACTGCGTTGAACTTTGTGAGGGATATTCCTCCTGAACAATTTCCACTTCAGCAAATTTTGATGTTTTCAGACGTTTCTGCCTTTGAATTTTGATGGATTCATCCCAGTATTCTTGGTTTCTTTTGTTATATGGTGCCTTTTCACGTTCGTGATGTCGTAGCTTAAATTGCCTTGATTCTAAGTGGAGAATGTCAGCAGCAGCTTCCCACTTATTCGACTTTTGAAAGTGTATACGTTTAGCATCATCATTATTTTTTTCGACACCCTGGCCAGTAAACTGGTTGAATGCACCATGGGCTTCTACAAAAAAATGGAATGTGGTATACCATACAATGCATGTAAGGAGTAACTCTTGCCTTAGTATAGCCATGGAGTTTACCTTCAAGAGAGCAGAACATTTCAATCCACTGTTTTCCTTTATTAAATATAATGTGGCTTGCTTCCTTTTTCAGATTCCAGTCAGATAGTGTGTTATAAAGCCCAGCAAAGTCTTTCCAGATCTTGATAACACCCTCACAGGTTTCTTCAAAGATACATGTACAACCATTTGTTTGTTTGGCAGGAGTTTGAGCAGTTTGTTCTTCTCTGGTCCAAGGAGACTGGTGAATTCATTTATGCTGCTACTGGAGCCATCAGCATTCTTTTTTTTCCAAACAGCAAAGTTTACTCCACATTCATTAATTATTTGCACAAGCTTGTTAAGATTCTGTTCTGTCTTAGCTCCTCTGTCTCTGTCAAAATCCAGATGGCTATCCTTTATTACTGCATCTTGAATCAAATTGTCTATAAGTCTGTCAACTACTCTAAGCATTAAATGGAGTTCATCTGGTATAACATGATCAAGTTCAATATCGAGAAGAGGTGGATGTTTGCAGGAGAAATTGTTGGAGGACTTCTTGCAACATTTCTTGATATTGTCAAGTGTCCTTTTTAGAGGGGAGGTGTTGTAGTAATCCATTGCTTTTGACATATCCCACCTTGACATTTTTTCAACCAAGCACCAAAGACATGCATAGTTAGATGTAGCACTGGACAGTCCCATTATCGTAAGTAAAAATTTGTAATCACCTCCTAGAAACAATTCAATGTCAACATCTTGGCCATCAATGCCTAATTTCCCCTCACAAATCAACTTGTTTGCATCTGCTAGTACTTTAGCAAATGAGGTTTTCATTGTATTATAGGTTTCAGGTCATCAACTATGCAAATAGACTGATTTCCTTTGGATGACATTACTTGTTCATTTGTTTGTAATAGTGCATATGATAGTATCATAACGTTTGTAGTTATTGACATTCGGGCGCCATCACCACTAAGTTTCACTTGAATGGGCCCCTTTACTTTTGGATTTTCTTTCATAAATGTGCCAAATTTTGGTCTCCTTCAAGCTATCAACAAAATTCAGTTGAGCACCTGGATATGGCCCAGGGACACTCTCTATGTGGCAAGTGCTGTTCAAATCACTGCGTAACTGTTTTATTAGATATGTTTTTGGTAGATCATCACAAAAAACTGTTAGTTCATGGTAAACATTGTCACCAACACAAAATTTATCCAATAAAAACAGTACTTTTTCAAGGTTTTCTTTGTCTTCTTCTGTCAGCAAGCTATACCCTCTAAATCCAACATCAGACTCAAAGCTTAGGTTGTGAATATCCCCATTTTCATCCTCAATCTTTAAACATTTTAGGTTTAAGCCAAAGCTTTCCATGAACCACAAGGCACACTGAGCTTTATCTTTCAGGTGCTTTAATTTTCTTAGTTGTTGCTTTTTCCCCACCTCTCCAATTTTTTTCCCTTGGCAGCTGAGTGAATTATTTTTCTCCAAAATGTCAATGTATTGTAGGAGTTCAGCATTTTTAATGTTCTTTTCATTGATATAGTCTTCTAATTTGTTTAACTCAGCACACATATCATAAAACAAATCTTCCTTCTCCTTTTATAAGTCCTTGTAGCCCTGCTTCCATTCCTTGACTTCACTTGAAAGATTTTCAATTCGCTCTTCGAGTTCCCCGATAGTGTTGATCAATTCTTGTACAGAGTGTACATCCTCCCTTCGAATGGAGAGCTTATAAACCATATCTTGAAGTTGGTTATGCTTTCTCCCTTTAGTTTTCGAATAGACGCCTTTCACGTACCTTGCTTTGTATTTTAGCCTCTCATTCACACTTATATTTTCGTGTCGAAGAGAAATATGGTGTCAAATCCCCGCCAAAAATCGAAGTTGGCATTCAACACCCAACTTTAGCGATCAACATCGGACTTTGTAATTCTCAACTTCGAACTTTGGAATACAACATCGGACTTCAGCGATCAACATCGGACTTCAGCGATCAACATCGGACTTTGTAATTATCAACTTCGAACTTTGAAACACAACATCGGACTTCAGCGATCAACTTCGAACTTTGTAATTATCAACTTCGAACTTTGAAACACAACATCGGACTTCAGCGATCAACTTCGAACTTTGCAATTATCAACTTCGAACTTTGGAACACAACATCGGACTTCAGCGATCAACATCGGACTTTGTAATTAATTTTAATACCGCACGAGTCAACATCGGACTTTGTAAATCAACGTTGAACTTCGGAGCACAATATCGGTCTTCAGCGATCAACATCGGACTTTGTAATTAATTTTAATACCGCACGAGTCACCATCGGACTTTGTAAATCAACGTCGTGATAGGCGTTATAAAACCGCCAAAATTAACGTCATCGTGACAACATCGATTCTTCTAGGGAGGGGTGGAAGCACAACTTTCCAAGATGGCGGACTTGGTGAGTGTGATTGAAGTACTATTTAATTTATTACACATTCCGGAATAACAATAACTGGAATAACATCTAGAGATTATTTCAGTGTTTAAAAAGTGCCGAAATACTTAAATTAAGCCTTGAGCTTATTAAAGCATTCCAACACTTATCCATAAATTTTAAAATTAACTTATGCAGGAGTGAACTTAAACCCCAACCCCCCCCCCCCCCCCCCCCCCTACATGGCACAAGCAGTATCATGAAGAGTGTACCCATGCCATGGTATCCACAATGGCCTGGTCTACATCACAAATTCCAAACTTAAATGTATCATTAAACAAGTTACAAACCTATTGATGTAAATATATATATGTTTTTTTATCAAGTCCTTTAAATAATCATGAAGTGAAGTTCCAGACCCTAATGAGTTTATCAGTCGGTCAATTAACCTCATCACGGCAAAGTTTCTCGTTCCCAAAAAAACTTTCACACACATAAATTCTGAAGAAAAGTTATAGTTTGAATTTTAAAACATTATATGATGTTAATTTACTATCATCCCAGTGGTTTAATTTTCATTTTGGAACGGAGGGGAAAATGCTAGCGATTTGTGTACCCCCACCCCTCCCCTAGGAACACAAATCGCTGGGAAGACAAAACGCTGTGACAGCGGTTTTATAACGCCTGCAGGACTCAACATTCAACATTTAGATTACGACATTGATTTACAAAGTCCGATGTTGACTCGTGCGGTATTAAAATTAATTACAAAGTCCGATGTTGATCGCTGAAGACCGATATTGTGCTCCGAAGTTCAACGTTGATTTACAAAGTCCAATGTTGACTCGTGCGGTATTAAAATTAATTCCAAAGTCCGATGTTGATCGCTGAAGTCCGATATTGACCCGTGTGGTATTAAAATTAATTACAAAGTCCAATGTTGATCGCTGAAGTCCGATGTTGTGTTTCAAAGTTCGAAGTTGATAATTACAAACTTCGATGTTGATCGCTGAAGTCCGATGTTGTGTTTCAAAGTTCGAAGTTGATAATTACAAAGTTCGATGTTGCATGATCGCTGAAGTCCAATGTTGATCGCTGAAGTCCGATGTTGTGTTCCAAAGTACGAAGTTGATAATTACAAAGTCCGATGTTCATCGCTAAAGTTGGATGTTGAATGCCAACTTCGATTTTTGGCGGGGATTTGACACCATAGAGAAAAGGCTGAGCCGGAGATTGTAGCATTTAGAAGATCAATGTAGTTCATGCTATTCGGATCTGTGCCATCCTCTACAATGCTGTACAATATTTTTAGAAGGGGCCAAGGGATTTCCACTGCGAACAAAATATCCAGGCTCTTTACTGCCTGTTTTGCTATGTAAGATAGCGGTGACTCAACAACCTGCGTTTTCCACGGATAAAATTGCTTGGCGTAGTTGCTAATCACCTCAGAGCAAGCCATTTCGTTGGGCTATCGCATTGAATTATTTTTCTCCAAAATGTCAAATATATAATACTTCGTTCTCCTGAGAGTTTGTTTTCGCGCCAAAAAGATTTATTTACAGTCAAAACCATGCAGGCACTGCTCAATTGCTGCTATCGGAGAGAACCTGGAAACTAATTTACATCCCACAATACAGTGCATGGGTAAAGAAAATGGCGGAGAAATCGAACGAGAACTCAGGGAAAGTCTGTACGCGATTCATTATTTTCTCGCCTTATTGTTGCTTTCGAGGCCCTTTAAAAATGGCGAAAGGAGGCTCGTGAACTGTACTTGAAGTATGCTGTCTTTAACTGCAAAATGAACCACTTTGGAGCGACTATTTAAAGCGGGATGTTTTCGGTTAAACTTGTTCAAAACAGAGTATACTACAGCAATCGAGGAGGCCCAAGTTGTGATTATGAACTGTGTGTACGGTAGGCTGGCCTATATTATTGCATTTTTGACAATATTAGTGCATTTGTATGTAATGAAATGGACTCCTCACTGGAGTTTTGAACTTAGTTGGGGAACCACTTTATCGCAAGAAGATTCGTCAGAGTATACAACAGAAAGAACGGTCTTATTCATGTATTTTAGAATCGAGCGAGCCAAACTGTATTGAATCACTCATTGAAAATAAAATCGCAGATTTATATTTTACCGTCATACATTTATTGTAATATTATAGTCGCCATTTTGAAAGATTTTAGACGTTCACTGAGCATGCGCGACGCCATTTTGTCCCATATTGCTGGCAACGGCTAAAAAACAGCGCTTGAATCGGTCCGGAAAACACAGTTCTCGACGACTAAACAGGAAGTAAGGCGAACTGTTTATTTTTTGAATGAAAATATTCAACCCATTTTTTTTCGAAAACGCTCTCATACAATTTTTTTAAACTTTGCAGTCTTGAAGGCCTACATTTAGACCACAAGGAACACTAGGTCGTTTTAAAAGTTTAGGTCTAGATTTCAAGAAAATTGCTGATATGTAAAACACATGACGTCAACGCTGTGTTGCTATGGTAACACCGATGTCAAACACACCTACATTTTTAGAAAGTTTATTCTATTTCTAGTAAATGGGTGAAGTGGCTAGCTCGACCGTGCTCTGACAGTGGAGTAGCAGCCATTCAAATTGGGTATAGTGCGTCCCTGGAAAATCCAGGCGAGCCACCTTAACAGTCTGCAATAATGAACACATTTCAGTACATCCCCCACAAAAAAAGTAACTAGTTTCGAAATATTTTGGTATCATGAAAGCATCTTATTAAAAAATAAAAATGTACAGGTATAATTATTATTGTACTGTTATGGTTTTCTAACAAATAAAGGTGTATTTTTGACATATAATCACTAATTGTGATTACTTTTGGTGGATCCTGTGATGTCATAAGATGAATCAACTCCCAAGAGAACTGGAACTGTTACAATGAACATCCCATAGGATTGAATTATGACACTGAGACGACACAGTCCTGCGATTCAGGTAGCTTTTATCCTAGTTTAATTACTGCAACTGCCATTTGAAGAAAAATAATTTAGACAACTCGACTATAACAGAATTTCAGCAAAAAGAGTTAATGCTGTTTTAAAATGTAACTGCACTTTAAATGTCCTGAAATGTTTCCAACTGGAACAATGATAATGGTGGACCAATAATCCTAGTGATATAGCCCCTTTTAAAAAAATGTGCAGATACTGGTAAGTATTTTTTGTATCCCATGTATGCCCTGCCTGGTTGTGGATAGTCTTATCGGATCATGAGCACCACACTGGATGGTAGAACTCTGCGGTTTGCTCTCCCCAGTTTTCCATATTTCAACAGGCAATATTGCCTGTTGGGTTGCCTTTCGAAATGAGTTATTTGAATAACGTTCTTCTCCCTGATGCCACATCTAGTCCGAATAGATAATGTTAGAACTTCAGTTACTACCGGTAAATAGAGCAGATTTCGGGTGAGTGGGACAAACTATGGCATGTCCATAACCAGGTTGTGCCGTATTTCTGTAATTTGAATGAATCAGCAGGACTTAAACAATGGGAAATTATTTCAATGTCATGTCACAGCATGCTGTGGGGAATTACCAGAAGGTGATAAAGATATACTGCTTCTGAAGGCCATTAACTTAAGGTCATGGAAGTCTAGAGTTCGCTTGAACCACACGGTCAACAAGATGATAAATTCCCAGAGACCTGGATGGTATACTTGTGCCATGGGGTCTGTAGATCTAGAACAGATTTTGTATGAGTGAGGCAAACTACAGCACAATGAAGTCCTGCTGTGCACCTATCAATGTTAAGCCCAGGGGAGGGGGGTTTGGTAATGGGTGGGGATTCGACATTTTTGCCCCAAAAAATGTCAAATTCCCTAACCTCGGGACAACACGTTTGGTCAAAAATATCAAATATCTGCCCTGTCTTCCTTATGTTTCCTATAAATAACCCCACCCTGGGCAGGCAGCATATGTCAAAATCCCCACCCTCGGGGTAGCCCTGCCTGTCCAATCCCCACCCCTTGCTCTCCACACCCCCTGGGCTTAACATTGATAGGTTAGTTTTCATTCGTAAAAGGTACAACATTCTAGTTCCTATTAAACAAAACTACAATTATATGCCGTGAGATACAAGAGAAACACGTATAAATAAAGGAAAAAACGTATACCAATAAGTTCATTTTATATTAGATTTTGAGTGGATTCAAAAATATTCTAGAATTAAAGCAAAATCGATCATCGTCACAAAGTTTACGATTTTTGGTTGCAGCTAGTCTCGCGCGAAACAACAGAAGAAAAAGTATTAGAACATTTCATGTCTCACCTTTTATTTCTCTCAGCATTTGCGACTTGCTCCTGGTGTCGAACAAAGGCATTTGGATTACGATTTATAACTATAAGGCTAACTATTCTTGCATCCTGCCTTTTGGTATCGCATTTGCAGTAACAGGATTTTAGGGAAACACTTTTGCACGGCAATACTTTGTTTTGGCGCCTTCCTTTTTGCTGCAGGTGTTCTTGCAGGAGCACACCTACAAATGTTTATTCATATGAAAGTTCATTTTTAAAATAGACAATAACTCAAATTTAAAGTACGATATTCCAAATAAAAACATGCTTACCACTCGGTCAGAAGTGAGAGTCTGACTCTGAGATAATTTCTCCCAATGCGTTTGGTGATGGCTCGTTAGCATTTCGCTCAGACTGAGCACAAGCAACTGCAGTTGGATAGCTGTAGCAATTGTGTGAAGGACCAGGACGACTTTCATCTTCACCTGCTTTTATCTACAATACGTATATACTTGAAGTGAACAATATCCAACCTCCATTGCTCGATCGAAAGGTCCATGTTCCGTATGTAAACAATAACATGAGATCGCAATACATTTTTGGATGACTAGGATTATTTAACAAGAACGCGAACAGCGATGTCGAGTAAGAAAGACAACTTATCAAGTGTGTTAGCTGAAGATTGTAAACTTTTAAGTTGATTATCAGTAATCATTACCTTCCCGCCAACTTCAAATAAACCGGCTTTAGCACATTTAAGTGTCGAGGGATTTAGAGCTCCCAGAACAGTTAAACGTTAGCCAATCATAAGAACACGTTCCAGAGCAACGCTGGATATTCCAAAGTACCGTTTTTTGGCACGATTTAGTAAAATATGTTATATTTTTCCAAATACCCACAAACTGTTACAAAACTGGCATTTTTTTGTGTGTAGAGTCGTTTCTTTCAAAAATGGTGTGTTGCAAATTTGAGAGAAAATAGAAATATTTAGACTGAGAAGTGGTTCGGAAATTTCCAAGTCATAGCACAACACCGATCGCAAAGTATGCCTTGGAAATTTCCAAGTCACACCAAAGGACCGATCGCAAAGTATGTCTTGGAAATTTCCAAGTCACACCACAGGTCCGATCGCAAAGTATGCCTTGGAAATTTCCAAGTCACACCACAGGACCGATCGCAAAGTATGCCTTGGAAATTTCTAAGTCACACTACAAGACCATTCCGAAATGTGGCAGGACAATTTTCAAGTCACACTAAAATACTAAGCCAAAAGCGTGGCACGGAAATTTTAAGTCGCAATTAACAAGACCAATTTCAGCCGTTGCTTTGGCAATTTTCAAACTGAACTGAGAAAGTTTAGCCTTTGCCCATGTTGAATTTCCATTCCAGCAGTGGTCTTTCCGGCTCATATGCCTTACATAGACGCAGAGACCTCTGTTAGCAGGGAACTTTGTTGAATCGACGTTCTGCTTAATCTGGTGGCTGTTTTGGGCTACACTTCGTCATTGTGAGTAGGTTGTCTTGGTTGAGTCTAAATTTGTGGATTAGCCGGGTCCTGGCTTTGATCATCCATCCCCTATGGTTGTTTCAGGTCCGGTTAGAAATTCAGTCTTCGAGTGAAATTTAGTCGGCTGTTCACGTCTTCGAACTCGACACAACAATTGCCTGAAACTTCGCAATATCTATCTGATGAATGTTTTGTCGACATAATAACATACCAGTGTTAGCTAAAAGCCATCGGCTGATACAATCCCGTAGATGTGAAGCGGCATATTATAAAGATTCTCAGTGCATTACGTAGTCGACAATTTCGGGGCTGCAAGGAGTCACGCTTAATAGAACTGAAACATCACTCGCCAGAAACCGGACGTGTTCTTGTTCTTGTTCTTTTGTAACCCGATGACTTGGAAAGGTCGAAAGGGGAAGTGATAAGAATATGGGTGCTTTCTTGAATAAATTTTGAATTCATAGCTTGTTCGATTGTTCGTCGGTCGGCTAACACGTAGATGTGAATGGAATTGAATGTCCCGCTAT
This sequence comes from Actinernus sp. WN-2022, assembly GCA_030867875.1. Taxonomy (NCBI): domain Eukaryota; kingdom Metazoa; phylum Cnidaria; class Anthozoa; order Actiniaria; family Actinernidae; genus Actinernus; species Actinernus sp. WN-2022. The sequence continues at coordinate 29,049,205 of JAOWCC010001368.1, forward strand.
CTGCGAAGTGTCAAGTTTAACCAATCGGATCACGGTTACTGTTATTTAATATGCGCTCAAAATTTAAATATTGGCACAAACCGCACTCTGCTTTTACAACTTCGTAAGCCTTGTTCTTCATAGCAATCTTCAAAATTACACGCACTTTGAAGGTAAGTATGCGTAGCTTTTCAGGATGTTGCATGTCCTATGATGGTGAGAAACACAGATTACGAATTAGCGTTTCAGATACATCACGATTACTTTCACTGTATACAATATTTGTAGCGTGTGAGTTGTTTGTCATTTGTAACTCGACCGGTAACTTAAATTTCTCTCAACACCAAACTAACAAAACCAAACTGAGTCTCATCATGTTTCGAAGCCCAGTTCTGCTGATATATTTTGGTTCTGAAAGTAGCCATCAATCGAAATAATTAAGAACTCAATGCGAAAATTGCCTGCTTGCAATTGTAAACCCAATGACTTCAATGAACTGGCTTTATTCGTGAAAAAGTTAAGTACATGAATCATGAGTTGAAATGCTAGGTAGAATCTGAGTAATTTCTAACCTTAGCTAAGGTTATAACACTAAACGAAAGCTACATGTGGTAATTGTCGCTCTTGATTGAAAAGAAAATTAAAACATAGAACCTTCGGACTCTTGTGTTTAAGTCTATGAGTGTAGTCCACAGTTTATGCCGTCTGTCTAAATATTATTCTCTTTCAGAAATTGTTGCTGTAGAGCAGAGAAGAAAAAGGAAAATAGAATCAAGCAGAGATGAAAAGCGTCGGATTGGTCTTGTTGTGTGACTTGGAAATGTTCGTGCCACACTTTCGGATAACCTGGAAATTTCAGTGCCACACGTTCGGATTGGTCTTGCAGTACGTGTGACTTGGAAATTTCCAAGCCATACTTTGTGATAGGTCTTGTGGTGTGACTTGGAAATTTCCGTGCCACATTTTGGAATTGGTTTTGTGACGAGTGTGACTTGGAAATTTCCAAGGCATACTTTGCGATCGGTCCTGTGGTGTGACTTGGAAATTTCCAAGCCATACTTTGCGATCGGTCCTGTGGTGTGACTTGGAAATTTCCAAGCCATACTTTGCGATCGGTCCTGTGGTGTGACTTGGAAATTTCCAAGGCATACTCTGCGATCGGTTCTGTGGTGTGACTTGGAAATTTCCAAGGCATACTTTGCGATCGGTCCTGTGGTGTGACTTGGAAATTTCCAAGGCATACTTTGCGATCGTTCCTGTGGTGTGGCTTGGAAATTTCCAAGGCATACTTTGCGATCGATCTTGTGGTATGACTTGGAAATTTCCATGCCACACTTTGGGATTGGTCTTGTGGTGTGACTTGGAAATTTCTAAGGAAATTAGGACTTTGTGGCAATTTCCAACGGCTGGACAATTTTTGGTACACATTGCTGAAGTGAGGCGAGTTCTTTCTCGAAACACTGGTCTTTGCAGATTTTACGCAAATATTCGTATTTCTGACAGAGAAATTTGTAATTTACTTGAACAAATTAATTCATTATTTAGTTTTTTTTCCAACTGCGAGTAATATGTGCATTTTGGAAATTATGTGCTGATTTATTATTATATTAGAAACCCATCATTTTGGAATATTTTCTATTTATCCAATATTTTTCTATACTCATTTAAGAAATAGTTAGACAAATGGTCATATCAGAACATTTTACCATTTTTGGGAAGGCTAAGGGTAATTTTTAACTGTTTTTATTAAATATTTCCAGAATGAGCAACTTTGGAATATCCAGCGTTGCTCTGGAACGTGTTTAAGGCGAATCTCAAGTCTCATGAATTTCAAATTAACCGACCTAATGTGTTCAAAAAAGATAATGATGTCCATCCTACAATGGCCATTCTGGGCGATGGCTCCGATGGTTTTTCTCCGGGTTGACCGGTTTTCCTCCTTCCGAAAAACCAACACGCTAAATTCCAATTCGATCTGAGGATTAGCCGGGTCATGGCTTTGATCAGCGTTGCGGGTTGTTTCAGGTCTCGTTAGAAATTCACAGTATTCAACAAAAGTTGAAAACTAATTCGTAATGATGATTATCTATACTATTTACTTTCATGCGCCTGTCTGAATGTGCGTCTGTGTTGTTCAAGCGATATGTTTGGTCTAATAACATTCGCCGTTCAGCGATTTGATTGGTCCAACAAACTCGTAAACTAACAATACGACTACGAAATTCAAGCTTAGCTGTCTTTCTTTTTTCTTTAATCTAACGCTTCACAAATCCTCTTTAGCCTGTAAATTACCTAAGTATGTAGAAACATACTTATAATCACTTTTTGTATTTAATTGTAGCAAAATAATTAAATTGTTACCCATATGTAAAAGAAATGCCAGTCAAAAGGTTATCGATAACAGACTTCCTTTATTACCTGATGGCTTAATAACGATCATTTTCTCATAGATATTGACGATTGCAAGTCTAAACCCTGTCAGCATGGTGGTACATGCCTTGACGAAGTGCATGGATACAGTTGTACATGTGCGCAGGGATACACCGGGAAAAACTGTGAAACAGGTAAGTTGTACAATTTTAAATACTAGGTTTATACATAATAGTGAAGCCGGCGTGGCGGAGTGGTTAAGCTCTTCGCCTCTCACCTCTGTGGCCCAGGTGCGGTTCGCGGACGCGGCGCCATATGCGAGTTGAGTTTGTTGGTATCTCACCCTTGCTCCGATGGTTTTTCTCCGGGTTCACCGGTTTTAGTACCTCCGCAAAACCAACACGCTAAATTCCAATTCGATCTGAGGATTAGCCGGGTCCTGGCTTTGATCAGCCTAGCGGTTGTTTCAGGTCTCGTTAGAAATTCACAGTGTTCAACAAAAGTTGAAAACTAATTCGTAATGATGATTATCTATAGCATTTACCTTCGTGCGCCCGTCTGAATGCGCGTATGTATTGTTCAAGCGATCTGATTGGTCTAATAACATTCGCCGTTCAGCGATTTCATTGGTCCAACAAACTCGTAAACTTTCAATACGACTAGGAAATTCAAGCTTAGCTGTCTTTCTTTTTTCTCTAATCTAAGGTTTAACAAATCCTCTTTAGCCTGCAAATTACCTAAGTATGTAGAAACATACTTAACTAGTATTCTATATCCACATACAAAGAACTGTTCTGCTCTAAAGTGTTCAAATCAAATATTATTTTGATGTTTCAGATACCTGTTGTTTTCTCTTTGCTGATAAAGTTACATTTTTTCAGTTCGACAACTGAACATGGTGAACAATTGCTTACAAGAAACAAGATTGAAAATGTTTCGCTGTTAATTTTGCAATAATGTGCTCCAAATGTTTGAGCGAATACATTTTATATCTTGGAAAGTCAATCTAAAACGTTCTCATATACTTTCAGATCAATCTTTATTCTTCTTATATCCGCCATCTTGGATTTTAGTAACCTCGTTCCATTGTATACTCGCTTCCGTCCATGATGAATATATCGTGTCTTCTAATTGGTCCAAAGCGGAGAATTGCAGTTATATATAACAAGAATTCTCATCAGACATTCCCTACCTATCTATCAGAGAATAGATAGTTAATGGTGGAACAATCAGAATGTTGGATTAACGATAGCATACTAGTATGTTTCTACAAAATAAATAAGACACAGAAACGCACATGTAGATAGATAGACAAAGATCTACTTTTTCGTAGATTGATTGTTTATAGAATTTTATTCAATCCGAACACTGATAAAATGAAAACAACGTCGCTCACTTTTTGCATTTAATTGTAGTAAAATGATTAAATTGTTACCCATATGTCAAAGAAATGCCAATCTAAAGGTTATCGTTAACGGTTTTCCTTTATTACCTGATGGCTTAATAACGATCATTTTCTCATAGATATTGACGATTGCAAGTCTGACCCCTGTCAGAATGTTGGGACATGCCATGACAAAGTGCATGGATACACTTGTACATGTGCGAAAGGCTATACCGGGAAAAACTGTGGAACAAGTAAGTTGTACAATTATAAATACTAGGTTTATTCATAATAGTGGAGCCGGGATGGCGTAGTGGTCAAGCGCTTCGCCTCTCACCTTTGTGGCACGGGTGCGGTTCTCGGACGCGGCGCTACGTGCGAGTTGAATTTGTTGGTGTCTCACCCTTGCTCCGATGCGTTTTCTCCGGGTTCACCGGTTTTCCCTACCTCCGCAAAAACCAATACGCTAAATTCCAATTCGATCTGAGGATTAGCCGGGACATGGCTTTGATCAGCCTTGCGGGTTGTTTCAGGTCTCGTTAGAAATTCACAGTGTTCAACATAAGTTGAAAACTAATTCGTAATGATGATTATCTATACTATTTACTTTCATTCGCCTGTCTGAATGTGCGTCTGTGTTGATCAAGCGATGTGATTGGTCTAATAACATTCGCCGTTCAGCGATTTGATCGGTCCAACAAACTCGTAAACTTTCAATACGACTACGAAATTCAAGCTTAGCTGTCTTTCTTTTTTCTCTAATCTAAGGTTTAAGAAATACGCTTTAGACTGTAAATTACCTAAGTATGTAGAAACATACTCATACTCACTTTTTGTATTTAATTGTAGCAAAATGATTAAACTATTACCTATATGTATAAGAAATGCCAATCTAAAGGTTATCGTTAACGGTTTTCCTTTATTACATGATGGCTTAATAACGATCATTTTCTCATAGATATTAACGATTGCAAGTCTAAGCCCTGTCAGCATGGTGGGACATGCCATGACAAAGTGCATGGATACACTTGTACTTGTGCGAAGGGCTACACCGGGGAAAACTGTGAAACAAGTAACTTGTACAATTATAAATACTAAGTTTATACATAAAAGTGGAGCCGGGGTGTCGAACTGGTTAAGCGCTTCGGCTCTCACATATGTGGCCCAGGTTCGGTTTCCGGACGCGGCGCCATATGCGAGTTGAGTTTGTTGGTATCTCACCCTTGCTCCGAGGTTTTTTCTCCTGATTCACCGGTTTTCCTACCCCCGCAAAACCAACAGGCTGATTTCTAATTAGATCTGAGGATTAGCCGGGTCCTAGCTTTGATCAGCCTTGCGGGTTGTTTCAGGTCTCGTTAGAAATTCACAGTGTTCAACAAAAGTTGAAAACTAATTCGTAATCATGATTATCTATACTATTAACTTTCATGCGCCTGACTGAATGTGCGTCTGTGTTGTTGAAGAGATCTGATTGGTCTAATAACATTCGCCATTCAGCGATTTAATTGGTCCAACAAACTCGTAAACTTTCAATAGGACTACGAAATTCAAGCTTAGCTGTCTTTCTTTTTTCTCTAATCTAAGGATAGACAATACACTGTAAATTACCTAAGTATGTTGAAAAATACTCATACTCACTTTTTGTATTTAATTGTAGCAAAATGATTAAATTGTTACCCATATGTAAAAGAAATGTCAATCTAAAAGTTATCGTTATCGGTCTTCCTTTATTACCTGATGGCTTAATAACGATCATTTACTCATAGATATTGACCATTGCAAGTGTAAACCCTGTCGGCATGGTGGGATATGCCATGAGAAAGTAAATGGATACACTTGTACATGTACGAAGGGCTACACCGGGAAAAAGTGTGGAACAAGTAAGTTGTACAATTTTAAATACTAGGTTTATACATAATAGTGTAGCCGGCGTGGCGAAGTGGTTAAGCTCTTCGCCTCTCACTTCTGTGGCCCAGGTGCGGTTCTCGCACGCCGCGTCATATGCGAGTTGAGTTTGTTGGTATCTCACCCTTGCTCCGATGGTTTTTCTCCGGGTTCACCGGTTTTACTACCTCCGCAAAACCAACACGCTAAATTCCAATTCGATCTGAGGATTAGCCGGGTCATCGCGTACAATTGCCCCTAAAATCAGGTCATGACCGTGTGGAAGACTGAGAATAAGCACACAACAACTCTATTGCTTTTCTCCGTTTTAGTAAACTGGTTTTGTCAACAAACTCGAATAAAATTCGTATATTTACTATTGAAACAGGGAAGGAACATTTTTCACGAGCGAGAGAAAACTATTTTATTTCCCGCAAAAAAAAAATTGGACTCAGGTCCCACGCGTCCAAGTCGCCAGTCCTCGGAAGTGCTCTTTGGCTGAGTTTTACCGTGTTTGAACTTGACACTAGGTACGAAGCAGCTCGGTTTCTGTAGTAACGGAGGCCTGGCTACTATATTTTCCAATATGGCTGACGAAGAAAGCCTTCTGGCAAGAGAAAAACGCTCGCGAACTTGGGCAATTTGGGGTACTTATACCGTTCTGTCTCATACAAACGGCCCCTACAGCGACCCCAAAAAACCTTGAGAAATCGCATAATACGTTTAATTTATTGGCAAACAAATACAAGTATCTTGAATGGCTTTAGAAGTACATCAGATTGCCGATGTTAACTATTTTATTGTGGCCCTTCGTAAAGCACAACAAGCTGGTTTTCTTCGCGACGGACTCATTTCCATACAAGACGCGGCCATTTCGGGGCCATATTCATGGAAAGAAAATCGCTAGATAGACCTACAGTACAGAGGTAAGGATTAAATTAAGTTGTGTTATTGTCGTAATGATTTTATTTCCCGATGTTAACTTTTCTTCGATACGTGCTGTTATCTTGCCATACGTTTATGAAAGTACGGCTGCACGCGTGTTTACTGTAAACTTTCGGAGTTAATGAGCTTGAAACTTGAAATTTGACGCCAAGATATTGTGCAAATTAGAAAATACACCGGAAATGACCTCCAATTTTACGCGATGTCCTGGCTTTGATCAGCCTAGCGGTTGTTTCAGGTCTCGTTAGAAATTCACAGTGTTCAACAAAAGTTGAAACTAATTCGTAATGATGATTATCTATAGCATTTACCTTCGTGCGCCCGTCTGAATGTGCGTATGTATTGTTCAAGTGATTTGATTGGTCTAATAACATTCACCGTTAAGCGATTTCATTGGTCCAACAAACTCGTAAACTTTCAATACGACTACGAAATTCAAGCTTACCTGTCTTTCTTTTTTCTCTAATCTAAGGTTTAACAAATCCTCTTTAGCCTGTAAATTACCTAAGTATGTAGAAACATACTTAACTAGTATTCTATATGCACATACAAATAATTTTTCTGCTCTAAAGTGTTCAAATCAAATATTATTTTGATGTTTCAGATACCTGTTGTTTTCTTTTTGCTGATAAAGTTACCTTTTTTCAGTTCGACACCTGAACATGGTAAACAATTGCTTACAAGAAACAAGATTGAAAATGTTTCGCTGTTAATTTTGCAATAATGTGCTCCAAATGTTTGAGCGAATACATTTCATATCTTGGAAAGTCAATCTAAAACGTTCTCATATACTTTCAGATCAATCTTTATTCTTCTTATATCCGCCATCTTGGATTTTAGTAACCTCGTTCCATTGTATACTCGCTTCCGTCCATGATGAATATATCGTGTCTCCTAATTGGTCCAAAGCGGAGAATTGCAGTTATATATAACAAGAATTCTCATCAGACATTCGCTACCTATATCTATCAGAGAATACATAGTTAATAGTGGAACAATCAGAATGTTGGATTAACGATAGCATACTAGTATGTTTCTACAAAATAAATAAGACACAGAAACGCACATGTAGATAGATAGACAAAGATCTACTTTTTCGTAGATTGTTTGTTTATAGAATTTTATTCAATCCGTACACTGATAAAATCAAAACAACGTCGCTCACTTTTTGTATTTAATTGTAGTAAAATGATTAAATTGTTACCCATATGTCAAAGAAATGCCAATCTAAAGGTTATCGTTAACGGTTTTCCTTTATTACCTGATGGCTTAATAACGATCATTTTCTCATAGATATTAACGATTGCATGTCTGACCCCTGTCAGAATGTTGGGACATGCCATGACAAAGTGCATGGATACACTTGTACATGTGCGAAAGGGTATACCGGGAAAAACTGTGGAACAAGTAAGTTGTACAATTATAAATACTAGATTTATTCATAATAGTGGAGCCGGGATGGCGTACTGGTCAAGCGCTTCGCCTCTCACCTTTGTGGCACGGGTGCGGTTCTCGGACGCGGCGCCATATGTGAGTTGACTTTGTTGGTGTCTCACCCTTGCTCTGATGCGTTTTCTCCGGGTTCACCGGTTTTCCTACCTCCGCAAAAACCAATACGCTAAATTCCAATTCGATCTGAGGATTAGCCGGGTCATGGCTTTGATCAGCCTTGCGGGTTGTTTCAGGTCTCGTTAGAAATTCACAGTGTTCAACATAAGTTGAAAACTAATTCGTAATGATGATTATCTATACTATTTACTTTCATTCGCCTGTCTGAATGTGCGTCTGTGTTGATCAAGCGATGTGATTGGTCTAATAACATTCGCCGTTCAGCGATTTGATTGGTCCAACAAACTCGTAAACTTTCAATACGACTAGGAAATTCAAGCTTAGCTGTCTTTCTTTTTTCTCTAATCTAAGGTTTAAGAAATCCGCTTTAGACATAAATTACCTAAGTACATTGTATGTAGAAACATACTCATACTCACTTTTTGTATTTAATTGTAGCAAAATGATTAAATTGTTACCTATATGTAAAAGAAATGCCAATCTAAAGGTTATCGTTAACGGTTTTCCTTTATTACATGATGGCTTAATAACGATCATTTTCTCATAGATATTAACGATTGCAAGTCTAAACCCTGTCAGCATGGTGGGACATGCCATGACAAAGTGCATGGATACACTTGTACTTGTGCGAAGGGCTACACCGGGGAAAACTGTGAAACAAGTAACTTGTACAATTATAAATACTAAGTTTATACATAAACGTGGAGCCGGGGTGTCGAAGTAGTTAAGCGCTTCGGCTCTCACATATGTGGCCCAGGTTCTGTTTCCGGACGCGGCACCATATGCGAGTTGAGTTTGTTGGTATCTCACCCTAGCTCGGAGGTTTTTTCTCCTGGTGCACCGGTTTTCCGACCCCCGCAAAACCAACACGCTGATTTCTAATTAGATCTGAGGATTAGCCGGGTCCTAGCTTTGATCAGCCTTGCGGGTTGTTTCAGGTCTCGTTAGAAATTCACAGTGTTCAACAAAAGTTGAAAACTAATTCGTAATCATGATTATCTATACTATTTACTTTCATGCGCCTGTCTGAATGTGCGTCTGTTTTGTTGAAGCGATCTGATTGGTCTAATAACATTCGCCGTTCAGCGATTTCATTGATCCAGCAAACTCGTAAACTTTCAATACGACTATGAAATGAAGGCTTAGCTGTCTTTCTTTTTTTTCTAAACTAAGGTTGAACAAATCCTCCTTAGACTGTAGATTATCTTAGTATTTAGAAACATACTTAACTAGTATTCTATATGCACATACAAATAACATTTCTGCTTTAAAGTGGTTAAATCAGATATTATTTTGATTTTCAGATTAAATTTATAGTCTTTCCCATATTGACCTAAAAAGAGAAAATGCCGGGAGTACCCACGGTTACGTTCCACAATGACACCATCAACTGGCTGCGTTATCAGTGTTGTTGATCCTGATGGTGTAGTGGAACACAGCGGACTAGTATGCCGAGGCCGTGGGATCCAATCCCACTCAGGGCACATATTTTCTCTTTCACCTTTATTCTGATCATATACATTTATATACAGTCAATTGCAGAAACGTTGTCCAGCAGATATCTTTTATACCAAAACCTAATGAGATGCGTAAACATATAATGAGATTCATGAGACAACAGACCTCAATTGCGCTTTTCTTATCAATCAATGAGTGTGACTGCAATTAACCCGTGCAAAATAAACTCTTGTGAACAGTAATCAAAAGAAAAAGATGGAATTAGTGTATAATTGTATGTAATAATAGAGTGATTCATTTTTTCACGCCGGAATAGTCTAGTAATTGTTTTACGGGTTTATTGCAAGGTTTCTTCCACCGTATAGTCCAGACTTCAACCCTATTGAAGAGTATTTTAACCAGGTGAAATATTTCATTCGTCAAAACGACTTGGCGTTTCAAGCAACAAATAATCCTTCTGCTTTTATTCAATATGCGATGGTACAGGCCTAAAAGATGCAAATTATTTTAGGCATGGAAATTATATTAGTCGTCAGTGTTATTAGCCTGATTTTCAGACGGTACGAGGTCGTCCGCTCACTTCCTCCTCCTCCTTCAGTTGTTGTTCTTCGACATGAATGATCTATGTATTTTCAACTGAGAAAATATTAAATTGAAAAACTCACATTATTATAACACTAGCCTAAACTCAGCTGGTATTTTCTGCCGAGTATTTACCTTCTTATAGGTGAATCCCAAACACCGCAGAGCGCGACACAATGTCGCTACGTGGTAGGTATTGCCAGTGGTAGACCGTATTTCCTTTGCAATGTCGGACAGCTGAATTTGCGCAGTTTGTGGTATTAATTCTATAAGGATGTATTCTTCATGGGGCAATAATGTTGACCCATCAGGTTTTCTGCCACATTTCTCTGGGGTCACATTTGCAGTAGCGAAAAATAACTCTAGGTAGCGACGAACGCTTTTCGGACAGATGAAAAGAGTACAAGCAATTTCCTCATCTGATTTACCGTAAAAAATCTTGTTCCATACCGTATTCCAACGAAGATCCTCGGAGTAGGCTTTTGGCGTGTTCAATCAGATCAGTCACACTCACCTGGCCTTGCGATGTCGAGTTGGATTGCAATAAACCAGTAAAACAATTACTAGACTATTCCGGCGTGAAAAAATGAATCACTCTATTATTACATACAATTACACACTAGTTCAATTTTTTTCTTTTGTTTACTGTTCACAAGAGTTTATTTTGCACGGGTTAATTGCAGTCACACTCATTGATTGATAGGAAAAGCGCAATTGAAGTCTGTTGTCTCATGAATCTCATTAGATGTTTACGCATCTCATTAGGTTCTGGTATAAAAGATATCTGCTGGACAACGTTTCTGCAATTGACTGTATATATAGGTTGATATATATATATATATATATATAAATATATATATATATATATATATACAGCCGTTTGCAAAAATTCTGACCCCCCTCACCATATATAAATATATATAAAAAATGTATCAGACATTATGGGATACCTCTTCCTATATTTTTTTCTGAAGCCCTTGATGATAGGCAACTTGAAAAAAATATCAGCAATGACATCCCATAATGTTAGATATATGTTTGATATATATTTATATATGGTAAGGGGGTCAGAATTTATGAAAATTGCTGTATATATATATATATATATATATATATATATATATATATATATATATATATATAGGTTGAAAGCTTAGTTCGGAAGTTATGGGCTTTGCCGTCCCGAACCCGAAAGAGAAAATGCCTGGAAAAACTCACGGTACCACAAAAACCCAAAATAGGCTGCGTTTCCAGCGTGGTCGACCTGATGGTGTAGTGGTTAACGTATTGGACTAGTGTACCGAGGCCGTGGGTTCGAATCCCACTCAGGGCTTATATATTTTCTCTTTCACCTTTATTCTGATTATTTATATTAGGGACGGGTTTCTTCTCTCTATATACTTAATATATATATCCGTTCATTCATTTATTATACTTGCCCTACCACGATGGTATTGAGCACTCTCTGACACACCAATACAAAACCTTTTCAGATAATATCTATATACAGTTTATATATATACTGTATATAAACCCGTTTGCAAAAAACAATGCACTGACAATAGATATATACCTTGTCAAATTTGACAGCTAAACAATGGAGAACAATATATATATACTGGAAGCTTATCGTTGACCATTTTTACTTTTTATTTTTTAACTGAAGAAGACAGAAGGTCGAAACGTTTTTAACAAAAAATATTGGACCCGTCATATGTTGCCTGCTCTTTATTTCTTCCTAATATAGGTCTTACATATATATATATATATATATATATATATTATAACAATTACTGTGGACAAGAACTGGGAATCAATTTTATTGATCCTCTTGGCTGGACTAGCTGTTGGCCTGAAGACATTTGGACATTATATACATACTATATATATATATATATATATATATTATGTCTTAGATATATATATATTATCTGAAGAGGTTTTGGATTGGTGTGTCAGAGAGTGCTCAATACCATCGTGGTAGGGCAAGTATAATAAATGATTGAGCGGACGTAGTTAAGTTTTGACTTCGGTTTACGTACAGGTCTGTTTCATACAGGTTTACAGAGTGAATCTGCACTCGTCAGTGCATAACCAAGAGTGATTTTAGACACACATACATGTAGAAATCAATAAAATGAAGTAAAAACCGTTCAATTTTAATTCAATTATAGCAAAATGATTAAATTGTTACCTATATGTATAAGAAATGCCAATCTAAAGGTTATCGTTAACGGTTTTCCTTTATTACATGATGGCTTAATAACGATCATTTTCTCATAGATATTGACGATTGCACCCCTAAACCTTGCAAGAATGGTGGAACATGCCATGCCAAAGTGAATGGATACAGCTGTACATGTGTCAAGGGTTACACTGGAAAGGATTGTGGAACAAGTAAGCGGTTTAATGGTTATAAAGTAACGTTAACGCTTTTGTTGAAGTAAGCCGTACTTTACCCCGAAATAGAATACCTTGTTTTATGGGAATATTTTAGAACAAAGTCGACCTATTAAAGGTTTTGTTTTTAAAGTACGTATATGCCTAGACTGCGAATAGCCCTTTATTTTAAAAGGATAAGGGTTTGGACCTCGTGGCGGAGCCTCCCCATATAAAACTTGGTTGGTTCTACCTGCCATCCAACATGGCGGCGTAGCAACAGTTTATAGGAAGTCACGCGATAGTGCAAAACCTCTATATCTCTCAAAACTCGTTTCGAAAGCTTTCGCTTTCAGGCAAAAGTCGTTGTACTTTATCTGTTCTTCGCTAATCCTTCTCAGAGGCACGATTACCAGGACCGAACGGCTTTGCTCTGGTTGTTGTTCTGTTTGCCGTGCAAAAAACTTTGATAAATTAAGCTTTTGCCCGGCCAACCCATCTTTGTTTCGTAAATTATACGATCTCAATGGCTTGCTTTTGTTCATCCTTTAAAATGAAGCCACCAAGCTGACGAGAAAGCTTCAAAAATTGGATAAAAATCCAAAGTGCCGTCAGATCTCTCTTGAGCGAAATGAAATAACTGTCTGACATCTCTATTGTTTAATTGACCAATCACGATTTTCAGTTGCTGGGGCGACTGAAATAGCGCTGCGCACAGTTTCTAAAAATAGATTGTCTGAAACGAGACCCCTCGCAAAACTCAGACAAACACACGCGGCTGTTTACAGTATTTCAGTGACTTTGAGAGTCGTGTTAGGACGTGATTCATAGGTTTTTCTATCAAAAAAAAAGTAATAACTGAAATAAGATTCCCAGTCATTTCAGTAATGGTAACTAGCAAGTACTGTTGCTGGGGGAGATGTAAGAGTGACTCTAGATGTATAAAAAACTTTCATAAGTCGCTCAAAGAGATATCCTCTCAGAGATGGAAGCATCGATTGGTACACAGTAGTATAGACAATGGAGGTTCTGGGCCACCCCCCTCTATTTCTTGCTTTATACCCCGTATGTACTATGACAAGCTACTGGCCACTTTCCTCTAGGAGCCCCCTATGGGCACCACATAGTATACCACGATGAGGAATTCTCCGACATACATTAATGTAACCATGAAAACACCCATTAGAGAGATAGCGCCGCGGTATTATAATCGTAAACACATATCGGAAGTAGACTATGACTAACTATGACAAAGAACGTAGAGTATGCAGGCCATGCATCGTTTGCAAGCATTGCTTCGCCTTCAAAACGTCTAGGCGATATAGCATCTCTAGCACGCTACAAAAATGTAGACCAATAATTCCGTAGACAAGTCCTCCTATTTGGTTTTAGGTCCGCTTATGTCGATAACAAGCGAGACAAATTGGCTAGGATTTTCGGTATTTCCGCCAGGGACGTAGGCGACGACGATAATTTTGCACTACAATTTACATGCAAAAACGGCCACCTCGACATTGCTAAGTGGCTTGTCGAACACTTCCAGCTTACCACAGAAGATGTGCGTGCTCACGATAATCAAGTCCTATGCCTTGCCTGCGGAAATGGTCATCTCGACGTTGCTAACTGGCTCGCTATAGAGCATATATGCGATTGCGAAAACTGGGAGCTGGCGATAAAGCTTGCCTGCAACAATGGTCACTTCGATATCGCTAAGTGGTTCATTGAGCATTTCCAGCCAACTGTGGAGGAAGTACTATACATTTTCTTACTGTGCATTTACGCTAAGCCTTGACGTTGCTCAGTGGCTCGCTTGTTTAAGAATTTAGTTAAAGAAAAAAGAAAAACTGGCGCTCTCCAGAACCTCTCTAGGAACCACTTTCACCTTTTTCCTTACTTCTCCTTTTCGTTCCTAGAGAGGTTTTTGCTTTATTTTCCGGGCCCGGCTTACTGTATTTGTTCTACTGTATTTGTTCTACTGTATTTGTTCTACTGTAGTTGTTCAGCTTCTGACCACATTTGGTTCTCACACAGGTATCTTGTACTCTGGTCGCTGATTTTCTACTTTGCTTTGCTCTACCACATCGGCAGACGCGCTACGACTTGTGTGGAGCTGGGAGCTTTTTACTCTACACAAGCCGGCCTACCACATGTGGCCCGCCGAGGTTTGAACATCAGACTTGTGAATGGCTCCCATTTAAATCACAAGCCCAGCGCTAAACCCGTTGGGCCACATGTGCTAGACGATGACGTAGGGAAACAAAATCATATTTATGTCTTCCACTATGCTAATTAGGCCGTGACAGAAATTTGCATACGAACCCGACATACGAATTAATTTATACGAAGATCTTTGTAAAGTGAAAATAAAACCCATGCTTATTTCTTTCGTAGGACCTATCGATTCTTATCCCACTAGACTGCCAAGCTGTGCTCGCATTTCCTGCTTGAGTTCGGCCCGAATTTGTTCCAAGCTTTTTTCACCCGAACTGACTGAAGTTTTGTGGCGAATTTCGACCTTCATAGCCTCGTATTTATTCGCTTCAGCGAGGACGAGATCGTATTCGGCGTCAGACACCTTTTCGTCACGTAGGGCCTTTGACACGAGATCACGAATCGTATTAACTTTCGATCTCGCCAACATAGTGGTGTTCTCATGCTTAGAAACTTTTATTCCGAGCTTTGTAGCCCCAATAGTCGTAGAGGCCGAAATTAACCCACAGAGTCCGCCAATAACGCCAGAGGCTGTATTCAAGTGGTTCGAACCCACTTCTGATAATGTTAATTTCATTGACCGTGGGATGGCCCACCGCGTGTTCACAGAGGCAGGGCCTCCTACGGCGGATGGAGGAGGTAAATTAATGGGTTGGCTTGGGACCACAGGTAAAGCGCTTGACATAGCCCTTGGTAACAAATCAGTTTACCTGCTGGTACTAGATGAGCGACAGTGTAGGACAACCGAAAAACGACAGACGCAAACCGATAGTGCACCGGTTGCTACGCAACAACGAACCCCCGGGGTGGTTGGGGATTTCCCATTCCCCTTCAGAAGAACGGATTTTAAATATCGAGTTCCAGCTGTTCCCCGGGGAGCGACACCAAAGACATATACCCCTTCCTAAGAACTCTAAAGATTTACGTAGAAAGGGATAGATTCTTCATGTTGGAGCCGCAAGATGTCTTCAAAGAGCTGGAGCAAGTTTTCCACAGCGCAAAACAAGCACACGAGTGGCTCGATGCTCCACCGATGGGGCATTGGCGACAACAGCTAGGCTTTGCCGTTTGGTGCGCAACGGCAGGCTGTGGAGTGTCGTTTGATGACCATCTTTCGGATGACGCACCAATCACTGATTACATTCGTAGCTTTTACCAATTCCATGTGTACTACACAATCATGCGATTACTGTTTGAATTGGGACTCCCCCTCCCCAGAGAAAACATTTTTAATAAGAACAACAACGTTCCATGGAATTCCGTCGCATATGACAGGCTCAGGAGAGCGTTTGGAGTCACTAAAGTTCACTTCACCTTACGTCTGGGGGCTAATGGAGCCTTAGGGGATATATATACGTACTTAGTTAATAAAGGAACTATTCGTAATGCTGCTTATTACCACAATGAAGAAAGTTTAGGTTGGCGAAACGATAATGGGTATAAGTTTCCAGACGAAGAGAGAAAATGGCATATTTCATACATCAAGAATCCTCGTGCTGAGAAGCAGCATAATTGGTTCGTTCCGCAGCAGGGAAAGTGGCTGACGAAGGCCGGGCTAGTCCGAATGAACACATCTATAAAGGTCTACGTGTTTTGTATCCTGGGAGCCCAGGGTGTGGGACTGGTCCCGATCGTAGGGCCGTCAGCCGCGTCCCTCCGTGTCCAAAAAGCCTGCGGTAAACTGTTGAAAGATACCACCATGGAAAAAGATTGGGATAGTTTAGTGCAATATAACGCAGTTCTGGATAACACACACGCTCGTCTCGACCTAGCAGTTGCTAAGGGTTGTCTGTTAATACCCAGTGACATGAATATCAACAAGAAGACCATATTGGGTTATAACAACAACCTGAAAATTGCAAATGCGCCCGGCCTCAGGTTCGGGATAAATGACGATATCAACCTAGATGAAAAACCCCTACCACCACCACCTATGGAAGGCCCAGCACCAAAGGTGAAACATGCTGCGAAGCAACCGCCAAAGGTACCCAAACCTACCACCAATCCGGAGCAGGTTGATAAGCCATACCAAAGTACATCACCAACGAGCCACGAAACCAACTTAGCAATTGTGGCTATTGTGGCTGCCGGAGCCTCATGGGTGATGTTTCGTTAGCGCCGTCATTTCGACGATTTATACTGCTCTATTACGAATATGACCACGGCTACGATGGCCAAGCATTCTTGATAAGGAAGGGAAAAACTTCATTTGCGATCCGGAATATGAAACTCGCAATAGCACCTAACGCCGCAGGTAGTAGTGGGACCACCTTATCTTTGAGCTTATCAAAAGCCTCTTTAAGTTTATCCACCGCCTTTTTCAGCAAACCAGTGAAAGTACTAATTACGGCACCTACGACAGCCACCACTCCAAGCGCTGTAAACCCATACTTCTTGAAGATGGATTTTACGCGATCCCGCAACGACATACGATCTTTGATGACCTCGTTTTCTCGCTCGAGAGCCTGTTTCTTATTCTCTAGTTCTATTCCCTTCTCTTGTGCTGCTTTATATTCTGGCGACCCGACTTTTTGGGACTCCATATCGTTTGCGTTCTCAGTTTGTTGTTTATTGATTTCGTCGACCTCGGCATCGTTTTCACGTACCACCTCTTCCGCAGGAGGTCCCAGAGTATCTACAATCGTTTTAGGTAATCCTCTATTGAGATTACCGTTTTCGTCCAAAAACAGTTTGAGTTGCACCACAACCCTATCGTATGCGTCTACGCTAACAGTAAACTTAGAGGTCTGCGGGTTTACTTTTGGAAACTTTTTAATAATCTGCTCCCAGGCTTTGTCTCTTTGTTTTTCCATTTCAGCAAATGACGTTTCCGCAGTTTTGCCGCCCATTTCGGCCATTTGGATGTACTCATTTTCGCTGCCCCGACTACCCTACAACTTATTCTTGAAGCTTTCTGTCGTGTTGTTGAATCGGTGCCTCACCCTACTCCACCAACTATCTTGTGACTCGTTCTCATTAGGTCGAGACTTTGCCCATTCTTCTCTAATACGCTTCTCCTCCTCCTTGATGCGTTCTTCTTCAGATCAGTATAGTTTATTCTTCCATATTGAACGTTGAATATCCCTAGTAGTTATACTACGGCTATATATTCAATATCAGTTTGTGTGGCAATATGATATCGCCAACTCTCCATCCGGACTATGCTCCTCGAGCAGGTAGATCTCTCAAAGCCAGACGTGTGTTCCACCGCGTAACTTCCACCCCCTCAGCGGCCAATCCAGGGGAAACTTTGATTGTCGATGTTCGCACGATAGGTGAAAATAGGCTTCTAGTACCTGGTAGGCTAGCCCTCAGTGCCAATATCGCTCTATCTGGTGGCCATGCAAACAACCATGTGGTGGCTAACGTTGGACGCTGCCTAGTCTCAAAGCGAGTTGTAAGAATGGGCACTACTGTCTTAGAAGATTGTGGTCGACCCGATCTACTGCAGGTATATAGTGATCTCTACCTATCTGCCCCAGAACGAGAGAATCGCATAGAGCAGGGTATTCAATCCGCCAATGTTAACAAACTTCGCTCAAAGGCTAAAGATGCAGTCGATTCGATTGCAGCCGATAATGCGACACTGGTTGCATATGGTAGCACGTATAAGATACCTATTGATTACGATGTTATCACAACTTATGATGCCTTTTATCCGCACGCGATTCGAGAAAAGATGTCATTCCATTTGACGCTGGCACCAGCCACAGACATAATAGTCGGATCTGACACCACAAAAGTAGGTACGTATAAGCTCTCAAATATTGAGCTCGAATATGAAGTCATCGAAAGTCTCGATCTTGCGGTGCAGGCCAAGGGAGTATACGAAAGCGGAAAAGCCTTCCTGTACGACCACGCTGAGTACTTCAAAACCATCTCAGTCAACCTAGCAAACGACACACTCGTATCCGAAAGCATAAACATACTTCGTCTCTCTTTTAATGGTATCCTTCTTCTCTTTGTGGATCCGCATGCGGCAGGTGCCCGAGACAGTGAGAAGTTTATAAATCCAGGAATCACCAAGGTCGAGGCGTATGTCAACAGCATCCCAAACGCTCTCTATTCTTTTGGGATGCTACCAAGGGATTTATGGAAGTCAGCAAAGCATTGGTTTTGTACAACGGCAGGACGACAACACGGCGCATCAACTTCATCCATGACACATAAGAAGTTCTTCGAGAACAAGTTTGCTGTACTCATCGATTGTCGCACTTCTCAAAACAGTCTAGTTCATGGAGATGGTCTGGCCCAACTAGATACTGGAGCAAATATTCGCCTGAGGATTCATCGCACAGGTGGCACAGGGTTGTTAATATTCATATATTCGTGCTTTCTGATGCTCAGGCAACTATTGAACATGGGATGCTGCAAAATGTTTATAATTAATGTGTCCATTCGTTATAATGGACACCTTAGTAGAGCAAATTCTCTTTAACGCATTGATAATTGGCCCCACAAACTGTGGAAAAACTCAGTTTATAGTCGATCAGTTGCGGGATCCATTTCGTTTTAAGTTCGATTATATCGTGTTGATTTGTCCCACCTATGCTCACAATAAAACAAGGTTTTGGTAGTGGAGATCCGCGCTTCATTCGTATAGCGGCTTCGCAGAATGCTATCGATGCCACCCTGCGCGAATGTGCTTGTTTATTTGAAGGATCTAACACGATTTTTATCCTTGATGATTGTGCTGCAAGCAAGGATGTTAAGGGAAGGACCGATAAACTATCTGACTTAGCCTTTTCTGCACGCCACATTGGTATTTCAATTTGGGCATCGGCACAAACGCAAAAGAGTATATGCAAGGACTTCCGTGAAAACTGCGCAATCGTTGTGGCATTTCGCATCGCAAGTTCACCGGGATTAAAGGATTTGTTTGATGACTACGGTGCTGGCATATCACTAGATGACAAAAATATATTTATTTCAGAACTTGAGACTAAGTTCGCACATATCTGCTTCTGTTTGCGACATCCATTTTCCACCGTGTTGGAGATACCTTCACCTGTGATACATGTATGTCACGGCACATTGAAGTAAAATGGATGGAGAATTCGATGACGTAATAACTGGTATACTAAATGAATCATCTGAAACAAACACAACGGGTGTGGCAAGCTGCTCGTCGGAAGCCAGCTGCTCCGCACACGCCGGGCACAAATGAACGTAAAAAGGCCGGGGTTTCTATATTTTAAAAAGTGTTCGGCGTAGATATATGAATTTTGGTAGGTGTATAAATGAGTGCCAACAAAACATAATCTGATAAGTTAAGCTAATGTAGCCATCATTATGACGTCACAACGACGTCATTTGTCCATTTCTAATAGGTTTCCTCTAAATTTTTATTACCTCTAAAAACGTTTTATTATATCTTTTTAAAATCTCTTGTTCATGAGAATGAAGGAATCGAAAACCCGTTCTCGATTGGTAGAGGTAAACAAAAGTTATTCAATTTTAAATTTTGGCAATTTTCCCGCCAAAAATTGGCGGGAAATAAATAGCATAAAACCATTTATGAAACTATCGCTTGTTTTAACTTTTAGAGTTCGAAATATTGGTACATCATATTTTGCACAATAATAAAACTCTTTATTGATAACAACGTGTTCTTTTTAGAATTTTGATTTTTTGAGTATAACAGCTTAGAATTGAAGCCTTATTTTTGGTATACGTCATTATGACGTCATTAATATATTTTGGATGTCCTCAGAAAATAGTCAGTTCAGATTTTTTTGAATTTTATCGACGGAACACCTTTGTCTAACACGCAGAAGTCATAGTATTTCCTTTAGTGATATTTTTATAGTAGGCAGTCTGATTTATGCTTGAAGCCTGACGTCACTGATAATGACGTCACAGAAATAGTGAATCATCCATAACTTTGGATATATTTATCGTAGAGAGTTCAAATTTTTGCTAAATGAATATATTTCATGAAGCCATTTTGATCACATAATCTGTTTTCAACGTGTCTTAAAGGTTATATTTCACCAAGAAAGGAGACATCCCTTATGACGTCACAACAACGGCAGAATACATAAACAATTATCCCAAAAAATGAAGTTTCACTTTGTTACCAATCTGCCAAAATTTCTTCAAATTTAGAGTAGTCGTAAAGAAATGGTGTTAATTTTATTTTTTTGTGTGCACTCAACCTCGGCCTTTTTACGATCGTTTGTGCCCGGCGTGGCAGCCGCCGATATATTGGCTGAAAATCGGGAAGCACTCGCTATTTTTGCCGCAACCGGTACAAAAAAGGAATATCTTGGGAAAGCGTACTCTCTAGGAGATATCCATAGATTATCTGAGAAAGACATAGAACTACAACATAGAAGGTATCAGGCCGTTGTGGCTCAACAAGTAACAGGTTGTTTAGTCGATAGTACGATGGCCCTAGCTAATCGCGTAATTGCGCACTTTTTACCTATAGATTCCCAACCAGCACTACTAAAGGACTTAAAAGAAGATCGTATAGTTTGCAACGAAATATCTTCTTTGGCTGCCTTGTTATCTCTTAAAGCAGGGCGTTTCGTAGCCCTAGCTAGTGCTGCGTTCCATGTATCTAACCACATAGAAGTTGATAAAATGTCATGTGACCCATCATCTTATCGGGCTGACGCAGTAATTGAAGAAACACCAACTACCAATATATGTAACGATGTCGGAGCATCAGAATTGCAACGTAGAAAAGAACGCTATCATTCATGACTTATCGCAATAGTTAGCGCAAGTAGAAGAAGAGTTGGAAAACTTAAACGACAGTACCACCCCTTACGTGCTTTCCGTAGCCGGACTAGCCATAGCAACGTTAGGGTTGTCATATATTGGCTACCTCTCCAAGATAGGACGGAACCTATTAGATGACTGGCGCGATAAACGTCGTACTATAGCAGCACTTACTTCGTCCATTCCGGTAGCCACCTCTGGGACACAAACTACACACTGCGAACCCGAACCAGCAGGATTTCTTCGCGACCCAGAAATTGCCATAGCTAGGTCGGTGGTTGCTCCAGATAGTTCAGTAATTAATTCACCAATTGATCCACCAATTAATCCACATAGTTCAGTACTTGCTCCATCTAGTTCAGTAATTGATTCACCAATTAATCCACCAATTAATCCACATAGTTCAGTACTTGCTCCATCTAGTTCAGTAATGAATTCACCAATTAATCCACCAATTAATCCACATAGTTCGGTAATTAATCTGCCCAGTTCAGTAATTAATACGCCAATTACTCCCACCATTTCGGCAAATAGCAATACCACGATTGAAGTCATGTCGCTTACGAACGTACAGCAAGATGGAAGTGTATCCTCCGAATGACCTAATCACAAAAGAACCACCTATATCTAAAAAGGAAAAAAATCCAAGCTCGTTGCTGCTGGTAAAGCCATAGTACAAAGAATAAAACTAGCTAAATAAGCCCTAGCCAATGCAGCTAAAGACGACCTAGCCAATGCCTCATCGACGGTGCTGGTAGACAGTCAGGATGACAGTAGGGATGATGATCCAAGCTGGATAGCCAACAGCATATCGGCAAATACCGCACTTGCGGCAGTTGGAGTAAGCATAGCACTGGTGGGTTTGTACTATCAGTATATGCGCTACGCACACCATGATCGGCTTAATACATGTTGTTCATCAGTCGGAAACGATAGTAAGACGGAACGACAATTAGAAACTGATGCTACCGAAGAAATATTCTCCATAACTGGAGCCACCAAAGGTAGTGAACTTAAAACTAAAGGTATGATATACCATTTGAAGCCATACCATAGTCCATGTACTATCGATGATACTTGCGATATGTAATTATGAGTGAGGCCAAACTTATGAAAACATTAAAGGACGCTGCTATATTGGTTGGACTTGCAGCAGGCATCGTTTGGGTCGGAAAAAAAGCCGTCAAAGAACCTCTGACTAGTGATCCTTCATCTAACGTTTTGAACTAAGCGAAGTGGGTAGCCGTGTTGTCTGGTAGCCTTGCTGCTAAGAAATACCTCGAGGAGAAAAAGTATATACCGACCACCGAGTAACGCGACATGGCGTCGATACTTGCTGCATCTATTTTTGGTACTGGTATAAGCTATGCCGCCAAATACACCGAGAAAGGGGCTTCTGGATCAGATGCATTCGCGGTAGAGACGGAAAGACACAATAGAGCTCAGGAGAAATTTAATGCCGATATTGCCGCCTACGAAAAACAACGACAAGAACGACTAGAAGCCATAGCCAACTGGAACCACTGGAAATAAGAGAATGTAAAGATTTCGGTTACGGATCGAACCTATGTGTTGCGAAAACTTCAATTATATAAGTTATTACACGACAAGATGAAAAAGCCTCATTTCCCAAATTATTATCAACCATCTAGTTCGAAGAAAACTGTTGAATTGGTGGCCCTAAGTGGTGGGGTGTTTACGGCTGGATATGCTGTAAGCCGATTTCTATGATGTGTTCCTAGAGAAAATTACTATATCACTACTAGGTCATTACTAGATTACTACTATATAACTACTAGGTAATTACTAGATTACTACTATATAACTACTAGGTAATTTTTTCTGCATGTTGAAGATTTATAGCAAAACTATATCGCAGGTTCGTTTCGAAGCAATGGACGTTCCAAAGGAACCGAGACCGTCAAAAGTATTCGCAAATACTTACTATAGTCCTCAAGGCTATTGGAAAGGACTTGCGGCAATCAAACATCTTGCCACTGCAACAAAGATTGCCACTGCAACGAATGTATCCGAAGATATGGCTCGGATGTGGCTGGAAAAACAAGCTATATGGCAGATATATTTGCCAGCACCTCAATATGTACCACGGCCAAAATTTAATGTATCTACGCCGAACGAGGTTCATCAGGTTGATCTGCTCTTCTTTCCACACGATCATCCTGGACGTGGACGAAAGCTATATAAGTATGCGCTCACAGCCGTTGACGTAGCATCCAGATACAAAGAAGCCGAACCATTAGCCACTAAAGGGAAAGGACGTTTTCGGTGTTGCTTACAGCACTCGAATACACACCTCTTACCACAAATAGTTGGCCTGCCAATTGTTAACCATCGACACTGATTGTATCCGCGCATGCTATGGTTATAATATGGTTGTACTCTTTCTCTAATTGGGTGTTTTTATAGTTACATTAATGTATGTCGGAGAATTCCTCATCGTGGTATACTATGTGGTGCCCATAGGGGGCTCCTAGAGGAAAGTGGCC
Source organism: Actinernus sp. WN-2022 (assembly GCA_030867875.1). Lineage (NCBI taxonomy): Eukaryota > Metazoa > Cnidaria > Anthozoa > Actiniaria > Actinernidae > Actinernus > Actinernus sp. WN-2022. Next base: position 29,073,202 of record JAOWCC010001368.1, read on the forward strand.
AGTGGCTAGTCATAGTAGATACGGGGTATAAAGCAAGAAATAGAGGGGGATGGCCCAGAACCCCCATTGTCTATACTACTTACACTGCCAGCAGAGTTTCTCATCTTTTCTCAGTGCTTTTCCATTCCAAAACTCAGTGAGAAATGTCAGCGTTGGATAAATGTTTGTACAGGAGACTTCAAAAGCACAGAATATTAAATAACGAGACAAGTGCATTGAAATGCAAGGGGGAGTTTGTCTGAACAATACACTACTCGCCAGTAACACAACGAGAAAGAATTACAGTTCAACCATAGTTTGCTTGAATTTATGGATTTGAAATAATTTTTTGAAGCGAACTGACTCATGTACATCTATAATGCTTTGATTTAATTTACGAATACAAAAGAAGTTTTAAAATTTCTTTCCGAGATGTCGCACGGAATGGGTATCTTGCAGGTAATTTGAAAACTCTACAAATGCAAAACTTCAATATAGTAGCTTGAAACAAGGGCACCCAACGAGTACTTTTTGAAATTCGTTTGAAACCAGTTGTATGCAGCTCATCTAGCCATTTTAAGGCGCCTACTATGTCTTTTGACGTATTCTAGAAAGCCATTAGCTGTTCGGATTTTCTAAGTGGAAATCGCGTCAACCGAAAATACTATGGCAAAATATTCCCGGCCTATGAATTTGTTAGTAGTCTAGAACATAAACAAGAATTTTCTAGCCCAAGTAACTTCATGTTGCAAAGTTTTGTGGAGGTACGAATTTTTTAGGGATTCTATTTTCCTTTAGGCAATTCTTAGGGAATGAAAATGTGTTGTTCTGACTCTATTGATCAGACGAATTGGGATGTACGAATAGTTTAGGGGAAATCTTTTAGTCTCCTTTTCTTCTATAAATTTCTAGGGATTAAAAAAAAATTCTAGCCAGTATTTCAGAAAACAATTTTCTAGGGACAATTTTTTCAAATCCGAAAGTTTTAGGCTAACTTACTCTCCCGAACAGCTTTTTAACCGAAAACTTCGTTGGGTGCCTTTGTTGAAAGAGCACACCAAAATATAAAGCAAGACTGCTTAATTTTAGGGTAATATTTTTTCTTACAAAGCTATAAATTTGCAAACAAAAATATCATTTGTACAGAGAAATAATACAGAGAAAATTCCTGGCACATTAATATTTGTCTGTAAAGAAATGATTAGCTCGTACCTTTGTTAGTTTGTGTGTACAGTCTATATTTAAAATATCTGTTCAAAATCTTGCACAGTTGGTATCTATGTTTCAGCCATTACATTAGCTTTGGTCTCCGATGAATTTAATTTTAAAGCATTTCAAATATTAAGTAACCTGCTGGCTACGATATATAGTCAATATCCCCATTCGCCGATCAATCTCTTAGTCTTACGGAAAACCTGATGACTTTTCAAAGTTTAGGTGAAGTTCAATGGGAAAATATAAGTTTGGGATTCAGTTAGAGCTTGACTATATTAAACGTGGTTTACGGCAACGAATAGATCAGTCCAAGATAATTTCCACCACTCTATCTTGTAGGAGGGGAAACATGGCGCGAAATACAGTGTTTGTATGGGAATCCGATGCCAAATAATTTCCGTAACATCGAATTTCTGAAATATTCACTGTCTGCAAACTTAAGGGTGCGTTTACCAATTTCGTCGCTAAGCAGCGACGTTGCTATGAAGGGTCGGCGCGCGCGCGCTCGTGCAAATAGCGGGAAAACCTACATACGGTTTAGTGGAAAAGCAACGCGCGCCCGTCGCGGTTTTGTTTACATTTTGTAAAAGTTACGATAAAGTTGTTTTTGCTACTTCAACCCGGGTTGTTTTACTTTCCATGCTTCAAGTTTACTTTATAAAAATGCCGAAAAAGAGCGATAAAACCGAGAAAGCCATTCTAGCTGCGGAAGGTCGCTGGACGAGGGAAAATTCCAGGTCGGGTGTCAAGTGCAAACTAATTTTCTTTCGGATTTCGACAAAGAAAGTTTGGAAAGTGCTCGGAAAGAGCTTGTTGACAACGAAGGGAGCCACTATGTGGTTACAAGTGTCACAAGTGAGCAGCTAGACGTGAGAGAAGTCTTCGAATAGTTTGGTTTTGAGCCACTTTCACAAGAAATTAGCGAAGAAAAATTCAGTGCCTACGATCCGAAAGAGAAATCAACTCCATTTTTACGGCGGCTCGTCACGATACTAGGGACTTGACTGGAAGTAATTGGTGAATAATGACCAAAACGTTTTCATACCAGAGTGTTCTGATACCCTGGCACTATTTCTAACTATAAAGAAGCAATACAACCGATACAACGTAGGACGTAGATTGCCGTTCACGGTTGCTTGCTTAAACAATTCGTCAACTATTTCTAAGGCCGAAAATGTCTGTGAAAAATGCGGAAGTCAAACATAAATACGGAAACGAACGCTGGCAAGTTCCTGATAACTTGCGATGATTGCAATTGGGTCCGAACCATTCTTTTAGGGCGAACAAAGCCTAAGGTCTAGCTAGCTACTTGCCGAATTTTATTATTATTTCGTTTTGATCAATGGAGAATATTATAAGGATTACGAACATGTGCGAATATTTTCCCTTTTGTAAAAATCGAAAACTGCCGGGCATATAGTAAATTTGAGACCGTTCCGGGCTGCCGGGCATATAGACACAGCGATGATATTACACATTATAGCAAGACATTCCTCTGGAATTGACATATTCAGCAGTGGTTTGATTGCTTTAGGATAGAAAACTGAATCAGATTTTGATGTAGCTTACCGTAAGTTGAATAGGGTTGTTTCTCCTCATCGCGACGTAAAGTATTAAAGTAAAGTAAGTGACTTTATTTAAAGGGATACCCGAGTGAAAAACACATTGGGGCTCAAAAGAATCTTCAACATGTTCTTTGTTCAGAAAATGTATTAAAATTTGATCAAACGTTTTTAGTATTAAGAACGAGCACCTCAAAGTTGGCCCCACGAAGACATGGGCGCCGCCATCTTTGTTTGCATTTACGGAAGTGACGTCACTTCGTCCCACCAGCGTTCTCACTCTCACTTATTAGGTGTTTTTAGGATGATAAACGCCTTAACTGTACCTCACATACATTGTAGTTCTTATACTTATTCAGAAGTCACTCGAGTCTTTTAAGCCATGTTGTTTTGCTGTTATTAAATGGCAGTTACGAGACCTTGTTGTTGGTCTGATAATTTCTCGTCTTCCCAATGCTTTTCTTCCTCCTCCCAGTCTTCTGAACTTTTCTCATAATGTCGTCTTCATCATAATTCCGGTTTCTGTAAGAATTCCTCTGCAATCTCGATGAAAATATATCCATTTTAATTCCGAGAGTGTGAAAATCATACAAAGACAAGTAGGCGCGATACGCTGGTGGGACGAAGTGACGTCACTTCCGTAAATGCAAACAAAGATGGCGGCGCCCATGTCTTCGCGGGGCCAACTTTGAGGTGCTCGCTCTTAATACTAAAAACGTTTGATCAAATTTTAATACATTTTCTGAACAAAGAACATGTTGAAGATTCTTTTGAGCCCCAATGTGTTTTTCACTCGGGTATCCCTTTAAGTGTCAATTGCAGCTAATTGGGGAGACTAGTCCTACAATTTCTATACGTTGTTATCCGAGAAGACGTGAAGTATTATGTAAAGGCAGCACCTCCTACTCAGTTATTTTAAGATCCTGAGTGTTGGTCCGGCCGGGGTTTGAACCTGCGACCTCCCGCTCGACTGACCGGCGCTTATTACAATTGGGAGGCGGTTAGCTAGACGTGTGACTGATTATTGTGCAGATGGCCACAAATATACTTTTTTGCGTGAACAAACCACTGGAATTAGATGTCTGATAATGCAGCTCTGTTTTAATTTCACTGATTTCATTTCCTTGTCCAATGCCTTTAAATAATTATTTGTAATTTTCCAATTGCTTTGTAACCACCCAAACGCGGCTGCGCCCCGTGGGCCCTGATAACAATATTATACTTCCGGTTTCACATAAAATGAAACTGACTTCGTGAAACAAAGAAAAGTCAATCCTTTTTCACATAAAAATTGTCCTGAAGTCGCATTGCACAGGGCCAAGCATGGGTTTAGCGAAAGAAATAAAAACGCGGAAGTTATGACCATCTAATTGTTAAAATTAACGGGAAAAAAATTCTAAAACAATCAATTTTTGGTATATCGTAAAACCCATGCTACACCCTTTGTGCCTAACCCAGACCAATGATATATGCAAATATGAAAGCACTATCCCAAAGAAATCAAGAGTATAATCAAGAGAATAATGACGTCATACGATGACGTCATCAAAATAAAAGGGTCCGTCTCCCAGGAGTACCTGAGTGATTTATTAATTATTTTACTCAAATTGTTGGAATTTTATGGCGTTTTAAATTCTACTTAGCAACGGCCCAAAACAATTGGTAAACGCACCCTTAAGATACCAGGTAAAAGATTAACTGATCCAAATTTGAGGGATGTAGCTATGGTGGAAAGCGTGCAATCGTGTTTTCAGTTTTCCAATTCCATACCTTTGTCTGTAAATTTCCCCGCGGACATTGACTCGTTGTTACAGCCATGGATAGTAAAAAGTTACAGCCGAAATGTATGGGAAACTGAAAACACGATTGCACGCTTCTCAGTACAACTACATCCCTCACATTTTGATCAGTTAATCTCTTATCTGGTATCTTAAATTTGCAGACAGTGATGATATTTCAGAAATTCGATTTTACGGAAATTATTTGGCATCGGATTCCCATACAAAGACTGTATTTCGCGCCATCTTTGCACCCCCAGACGCGAAACTCGCTTGATAAGATCGCCGTTTGTCGCTTTGTTTCAATCCTCTGTATTGTAGCCAACGTTTAAGCTGTTCGACAGTACAATCATCAGGTTCTCTTTCGAAATATAATGCAGGAAAGCCGTCATTTCTGGCAGAATATTCAGACGACGAACCGAAGTGCTGGTCAATTCTTGTAAGTTCTAACGCGAAAAGTGGTAAATATGTCTGAGTCTTGGCGGGGGATCTACATTTTGTGACGTCATCTGTGCGCAACGCTATTGCTGAACGTGCGCCAATAGAAAAAGGCTGCAATCCGCGCTTGGCCAGAACATCGTTTTTCGAGTTTTTCGTGAGTAGAGACCAAGAAAAATAAAGGGATTATTCGCAGTTTATTATAATCCCTATCCAGAACTCATTTATTTGGGTGCAGTAAATACAGATTACTTCATGGAAAGTGCTGACGTATGGTATGAGTTTGTTTTCACAAAACGAACGAGGTACGAGCTAGTGCCGGCGTTTTGTGAAAACAAACGAGTGAGTAAATACCATACAAAAAGCACTTTCCATCTTGTAATTTAATAAAAAAACATTTTATATACATACTGAGATTTTTGTCCAATATCAAACAAGTTTGATTTACGTCTAATCAGTGATGGCGTAGCGTTGAAATTTTCAAGTAGTTTGCATTTCATATCCGACTGAACGCAGACTGAATTGTATACAATACAAAAATAGAAAGAACATCTTGCTTTAATTTAACTAAAGTGACATAAGCTTTGAAAATGGCTTCAATTTCAATTAGGAACTATCTTTGATTCAAGAAATAAAGTTTATAGGTTCATATCAAAGTAATTGCGTACAAAAGCCTACATATCGAAATCCGGTGACTCACTTCCAGTATCGGCCCAGTCATCTAAAACATTCTAAAACAAATAAAATGATTTATGAAAAAGTTATACCTTCAAATCAAAGTTACGTAACATCTAATCTGTAACTGGTAACTGTTTGAAGTGATTATGCTATGTTATAGGCAGTTTAAACATACAGTTTAAACATACAAAATGCCCGTGTTAGTGGCTGCGTCTCAAGGTCTTTTTTTCGTTTTTTCTTTGCTGTGTGCAGCCAGTTCACATGGAAGTATAGTATGATGGTTGCAATCAGAATACAGGTCTCGATCGAGAGGTTCCGTGATACTCCCAACTTTTCGCGAACAAGCACCGTGAACTAGTACAGTCTCACAGCTATCCTATGATGCAAAATAAAATGAAAACCAAAACATCGATAAAAGGATATTTTGAGTTTTGCAATATATAAAACACAGCAAAGAAATACAAGCAGGTAATGAAATATAGATACCATTCTTTACTACTGTTTATCTTGGATGTAGGATGAAAAAATCCTACTAAATCTCGTCATATACTGTGCAAAACTATACTATGTTTAGTGTGGCGTTTCCGGTCATTTATTTTGATAGACAGTCAAAAGCTCAAACTTTCGTGGCGCCTCTCAACAAACAGTTTGAAAATCCCGGTACGCCTTTTGACGGGCGTTTACTGATTGGACAAAACGATTTTCGCTCGTGTGAAAAAACCGTTTCGTGATTCTGATTGGCTAAGGAAAATTGTGAAGGGCATTTTCGCATGAATGATTCCATATGTAAATCTCAGTATGTATGTAATAAAGTGATTTAAATCTTGTTCAACCATTTTTGGGAGATTTATTGTCGTGATATTGCTTTAAAATGCGTTACAAATCATTACGACATGCGCTCGGTCTAAATGTGTCTTTAACTATTGTTTTCATTTTCTTTTGTTTTTATTAAGTCACGTGACTTTGATCACTGGGTTAGTTAATGTCTTCAAAAAGGCAGAATGGAGTCACTCCTAGTCCCAAGAGGGTCTAGATGAATAGGGCTTACTTGACAGACAGGTTTATTTGAGCACGTAATTAAGCTGTGCCGGCCGGGGAGAAACTTGCTGAATGAGTAAAACATTTCACACAATTTACACTCTTTGTGTTAAGTCGTTTTGAAACACTTCCCTACACGATCTGTCTCCTCGATTTAATTTCTACAGAAGTTACTAGCTCAGTAACTGTAAATTAATTGGTCTTATAAGCAATACATTTTGAACGAATTTTATAAAGTTCAAGAGGCTTAATTTGTTGTTCTAGTCAGTTTAAGGGCCCATTGACATATATAAATCGGCCGTTACAAGGGAAAGTTTCCAGCCTCGTCAAATCCGGAAAATTAAAGAGTGAACAATAATTATTGTCAAGGTTACTCCTAGGTTAAAGTCCTGTAGTCTGATGACGTCATTAATTGACGTCATGATGACGTCATCAAAATCAGAAAATTTCTAAACTCTCCAAGGATTTTTGATCTTTGATCCGAACCTACGAATTAAGGCGCATAAAAACGAGCATGCGTTTGCCATTACGACAAAAAAATAAAGATTTACACCACTTTTCAGTCCAATTTTAAGCTTTTTTGGCGAATGAAAACCCATAACTATGGCATTTATTGTCGGTTTCCAAAATCCTTGCTCGATTTTGTGGAGAACGTGGTCAATAACATTTTAACGGGGAAAACTTTGGTGTTCAGTGAAAGCGCGCTCAATGTTTAGGATTTTTAGAAACCGGAAGTGAATAAATTAACGCATGCGCAAAATTGCCTGTTTTGTGGTCGTGAAATAGTCGCAGACTCGCAGAACTGTTGTTGCAGTAAAGTCTACAATAATTGGTTGAACAGGACCGGATGTGCATTTTCTCTATTTCCTCCGACAATGGCCAGTTTTGGTACTTGGCTGAATACTCCAGTCTCAGGAGCCCATTACCAGGAGCGTCCATCTTTCCCACTGTGTCTGTACCCCAGCACAGAGGTAGATGAGGCTATTTTTAGCATTGCGTTTCGCGCGAAAAAGAACAAAGGTAGGCTATTCTTAGCCAATCAGATAGCTAACGTCACTTCTCATTATCATTCTTCTCACTTTCAACGCGGGAATTCGAATTGCTGGTTTTCACTCAATCCCCAGAGATTCAAATGTTGGTGCCCCAACAAAAGAAGCTAACGAGGAATCTATTGTTTAAGGGCACCAACCTCTTTTCGCGGGAATTTCGAATCTAAAAATAGCCTCATCTACTCCTGTGCTGGGGACCCAACCCATAACAGAGGAACGCTCCTGGTAATGGGCTCCTGTCCAGTCTGCAATGGGCTAGCATGATTGTCTGCAATGAGCCGGCTTTGGACTGTGTGGCCATGGAGCACATGCCAGGAACCCATTTAGCGGCAAACCGAAGAGCCAATAGAAATCAAATTAAAATTAGGCCGAGATTCGACAACCTTCACTTGAAGTTTATCTCCTGGCGCTCACAACAGTTTGTTTCCGACATCAAAAATACTATTTTAAGGATGAAAACTGACCTGTATTATAATTAGTTGCACTGATGTTCAATCACAACTTTACCAAGGACCCGAAAGCATTATCTGGAGACAAAGGTGTGCAAGTTTGTGAAGGATTTGAGTTGAAAACCTGCCGGTCGAAAATCACTTGACTTCTTGCAGTGTTCTTGAGTGACAGTACTTTTCTTCATGTTTTCACAGGCAGCCCAGACTCGACATATATTTCCCGCTTTTTGGGTTACCTGTGCTATGTTTCATAAGCGATCTCGGAAGAGTTTATATAATTGCTCCTTGTGAATTCTCTTTTCCGATTCCTACGAAATAAATCTTCAATAATAAAAGATTAATACTTAATGAAGTTTCGGACTTCTAAAGCAGTTTATTAGGCCTCGAAAATTAAATACAGGTAAGTGTGCCGTGCTCTCTTGATAAGACCGAGCGCATGTCGTAATGTACTTGAAATGACGTCATTTACGTCAAATTATGTAAATGAGTTGAACATGAATTGAGCCATAACATTGATTATGTTTATTTTTTCAGTTGTTTTCAGGCGTCAGACGTTTGATCCTTGCAATCTTATTGAAATAATTATCTTTTAATAAGTGGAGCTGACATAAAACAGAGCAAAATGAACTAAAATTAGCTTTTGACTTACATGACGTCAATGAAATTTGATTCCTAAACAAACAAAAATGGCATATGCTAATAAATTGCTTTTCTATGTCGGTTATTTTGTTTTCCATTTTGACCTTTAAATGAATGATAACTGGCGAGGGCTCGTATCCACTAGCATTAGCGGCAATCTGATAGAGTCTATTGAACTTCTGCAATATGTCAAATAAATCCCCAAATTCTGAGGTCGAAAGTCATGAACCTGGAAGAAGAGTAAATGTTAATTGTGGCATTTTCTTCAAAGACAAGCCATCACAATTAACATTTCTTGGTATAAATATGGACTATCGTCGAATTTTTGTTTGTATATTTACGACTCCTCCCCACCCCTCACCCTTAACATAATAGTTCCACTCAAATTTCCTCACCCAGATCGAGAGATATTGTTTATCAAACCTTATTTACGTTGCTACAACAACAACAAGTTTAACTATCGAAAACTACTTTTAATACCTTAAAAACAGATTTTTTAATCATTGTCATAGAAAAGTGAAAAAATGGTAACAACAGCGTTGTGTTCCGTTTATCTTGTTATTTGTTTAGACAACCTTGATGCAAAGTGTACGTCATCAATAAAGTAAAAGCAAAAGATAAAAACAGTATATTTGTTCTAATTACAATTCTCCTTTGATTTTCTTCAGATATTGATGAATGTGCACCTAAGCCTTGTAAGAATAAAGGAAGATGTGTGGACAAAGTAAATGACTACCAGTGTGTATGCACTGTCAGTTTCGGTGGAAAGAACTGCGAAACCAGTGAGTAACGTACGGTGGCCCAGAAGGGCAAAACACAACTTCACAAACTTTCAGAAAACACCACAATATTTCACGAAACACAACAATATTTCAGAAAACTCCACAAACTTTCAGGAAACACAACGATATTTCACGAAACACAACAATATTTCGCGAAACACCACAAACTTTCAGGAAACACCACAATATTTCACAAAACACCACAATATTTCACGAAACACCACAATATTTCACGAAACACCACAATATTTCACGAAACACATCAAAAATGGTAACTAGCCCGGATGCTCCTGAACGGCAAGAGCATGAGACGAGTAAAGATCACGTGATCCAGGTTTATATCCGCCATGTTTGCCAGAGTTGTGGCGGGTGGATGAAGAAGGATTACAAACTTTGTCCTAAATGTGGGAAAACAATTAATTCTACTTCAACTACTTCTGCACCAGTATCTTCTGCATCAGTGTCTTCAAATACTTCAGTGTGTGACTTCAAGGGCTTTCTGGCTAAGAAGTCAAAAGAACGACAGACTTCGTTCAAAAGATACAAGATGGATGAATTGGTTTCGATTACTATTGGGATTGGTACAACTGCGAGTGGAGTTTTTAAGGGAATGAGAGGGAAATCGCATCCCTAAAATCTAACATAACATGCCTCAGCAAAGACGGTGCTTGAGGAAGCATTACGGAAGAGAGCCTCGTATGATCAAGCATTTAGAACTGACAAGTCGTATAAACTCCGTTACCCCGATGGTAGTGAAGTTATTACTTTATGCACTAGTCAATTTAAACTCCGGGTCTCCGACCCCCGGGACATAGCGGGAAATGTAGCATTTATACAGTGTTACATTTTGACCTTTTCCCCGCCCATCGGGGGCAGTTGGCTGTTACAATACCCGCCCCTATGGCCCTGACATGTGCTTCAGAATTTTCAATTAGGTGGAAGCATTGAGAAATTGAATATACATAAGCTTCAGTATCATATGACCCGTACGGCGGCCCGCGCGCGCTTTCCTTTCAAAACCATTTACAAAAGTCACGTGATGATGCACTTTATGTTATACTAAGAAAACAAAACAGGATGTGTATGGCGTGAGCGGCCGGAAAAAGCCGGCATGGTCCGTACGTCATCATGACCTCCAGCCAAATAGTTTCCCGTCCGGCCCTCCTACTCAGTCAATAAGTACCTAATCTGTTCTTCCATTATTTGAAAAAATTACATTTCTGAAGCACACTTTTTATTACTATATTGTCTTATTACTATCGTCGACATCGGTCCGTTCGCCCCAGTCTTCGTCAAATCTTTGCAAAAACACCGCATGTGATACACCCAACGCTTGGCTTGCTTGTGACAAAAACTCACTTATAGTGAAATTTCTATCCACAACCACAACTTTCGTACGATTATTGTAATGAAAAAGCACCTGATATGAGAAGTAAATACATGCATTACAACCGAAGTTCGTGAATAATGGCGACAGCGATCTCATAAGTTTGAATATGTATGATGATTGAATATTTATAAACTGATCACTACATGAATAATTCATGTGGAAAACGAATTGTTACGGAAATAGAGAGCAAAAAATCGGGAAAATAGTCTTTAAGCATTAATAAACCAAGCGCGTTTAGGACTAAAAATAGCGATGGGTAAAAAAGGGATGATTTCAAAGGATGCAACTTGTCTTTTCCAGGGTTGTTGATGCTCGGGCCCAGTCCCGCTCTGTCGTGGCTGGCGTTACAGCCACTGCTGAAATCCCCGCAAATCTTTCCCCGTTCCACCGGAGAAATGAAGCGTTAAATGTGCGTTATTCCACGGCCATGTCCCCGTTAATGTCCCGCTATGTCCCGGGGTCGGGGGGCCGGGGTTTCAATTGACTAGTGCATTACCCGGAAGCAAAGAGGCCTTTTCTTTGCAAAAGTATAAAGAAGACTTGGGAAAGACCTTCGCTAGTATAACCCTATTCTTGTATATACTTGAAACAGAATCGGATCAGTCAGATCCGGGTTCAGATGACGAGAACGATGAATGGGTGCTGAACGACATCCTGGACACAATGGTAGATGTTCCTTCATCAAGTCGGCTACATGTCTAGGAACCCGGACGTTTTGTAAGCGTAGCGTATGCCACATGCTCCTATATCCTCCCTTGCACCCTGGTCCACTGAGCTCATTCATAATTCGATCTCGAACAGTCTCTATGTCGTAAGAAGCTTTTTTCTCCTTAATTTAAATTGCCGCAACCTATTTTTCAAAGTAATGTTCTAACACACATCGTAACACCATGAAACTTGGCTAAGAATTTGACGATAGCCTCGTATCTATATCCTCTTGAAAAGTAATACCAGATAATGCTTTCTTCATCTGCGAGATAAACTGTACCCGAACTAGAAGACGCCATGTTTGCAATGATCAATCACGTGATCTTTACTCGTCCCATGCTCTTGCCGTTTTGCAGGAGCATCCGGACTTGTTACCATTTTTATTGTTGTTCCCTGAAATATTGTTGTGTTTCGTGAAATATTGTGGTGTTTCCTGAAAGTTTGTGGTGGTTCGTGAAATATTGTGGTGTTTCGCGAAATATTGTGGTGTTTCCTGAAAGTTTGTGGAGTTGTGTTTTGCCCTTCTGGGCCACCGTAGTAACGTAGTAAAAAAAAGGTCTAAGATCTCAATTTAAGAACTTTAAAAACATTTTCCGTTTTTCCATAGGGTTATATTGCATATCAAAGTTATTGCGTACAAAAGCCTACATATCGATATCCGGTGACTCACTTTCGGTATTGGCCCAGTCATCTCACTCAAAAATACATGGTTTTGGGAGCTATTTTGCCTTCTAAAACAAATAAAATGATTTATGAAAAAATTATACCTTCAAATCAAAGTTAAGTAACATCTAATCTGCAACTAGTAACTGTTTGGAGTAATTATATTACATTTGATACTTAAATAAAGTTACTTACTTACTTACTTTTATTATGTTAAGATTTCAACTGAACAAATTTGAATTTACTTTAGCGAGTGAAGTGAATTTGTAGAAGACGTTACTAGTTTATAGACGACCAAGCAGAAAAAAACTGGGTTTAGCTCGAATACGCATGTCTGAACTGACTTCCTACCGCTGAATTCAGATAGGAGAATACATTTTCAGTTGTTTGATGTATAGGTCATCGAGGTTTCTCGAGTTTAGAGTGGTATAAATCGCTTAAGTCGGTAACCTAATTTAATCGGTTAAATTTCCATTTCGTGCAATTTTTTTCTTGTGTGACCTTTGTAATGGCGGGAGCTGCAGTAGGAGAGATTTTGGAGGGGTCAAAACGAAAGCAGAGAATTCTTCTTCGTATAGTTCTGGTATCAACAGGTAAGCCATATTATAAACTGGCAATGTGACTGAAGTTGTTATCTCTCTCAAATAAAATCGCATTTACTTCAAAGCGATGACCAATACCAAATGTCCTCTTATGTGTGCAATGATTTTTGATATGGAATAGCGACACTTGGGGAGTATTTCTCCTGCTATTTCGAGTTATTTCAAACTTCCACAAATGTTTTCGTAACTCTATAGAGTGCGACCATTGCACAAAAATAACCTTCATTGTTTAGGAATATTTAATCTCACATTTATGTGAAAACGCATGTGTGGCAATGTAGGCACGAGGCTAAAGTCTTCACGGCAATACCTATTTAAATTTGACTATGGGAGCATGGAAAATGTTTTATATTCCGTTAATAAATAAAATGAATAATGCCATGATCAGCTCGATTTTCTTTGTTTTCCTGAACAGCATGGATACGTTTTTTTTTATGAAAAAGCTAAGTATGAGAACATTGCACTGTCCCTTGGCACACCGGGTTATAATAATAATAATAATAATAATGTCTTTATTATAGTGGTAAAAATACATACCAATATTTACACAAATAATAATTACGTAAAACTATATCTATTTATAATTTATAGATATAAATATACAGTTTACTATTTACAGAGCTAAATGGTACTTAAAATACAATCGATTAATAAAACTGGCTTTGAAACGCTCGGTGCTTAATCTAGGTAACTGGCTGGTTTGTGTTCTAAGCCTCTTGGAGGACTCCATTACTTTGGGTAAAATTAAAGCTTATACATAGGGTGGGTAGGCTTCCTGCTTGTTTTCCTGTAGACGGACCTGTCTGTTCTTTCTAATAAGTCATATTTAACAATTATTCACCAATAGTCACTGAGACTGAGTGAATAATTGTTTTAGTATAATTTCATCAGTGAATATCAGAGAAATTAAAACTAGACAATATAATAATAGTCTGACTTCCGACCCTTTTATAAGTTTTACAAGCGCGCGTGACAAGATAGTTTTGTGACAAACATTTACATAATCACGTGCCGATACGCACGGTTCATTGCACAAACCGACTCGACACCAGACTGGCAGGGACTACAAGAATGGATTTTCTAAAAGTTTAGAAATACAAAAAAAAAAAACAGTACAAATGCACACTACAATTCAAGTTGAAGCAGCAATCTTCCCTTTTGAGACCTTGTACCGTGTTACAAAGAGAGGAAATGCAGCAAAAATGAGTAGAAATGGACAAAACTGAAAGTCTGCCACGGCGAGTGAAAATTTATCGAAAGGAACCGCTTTCATGAGTTCACTTCAAATGACAAATTTCCTGGAAACTACGAACTACAGAATCAAAGACAATGGTAAATCAAGAGACAAATGATTTCGGTATGAGATAAAGCTTGAGAACAAAACGAGAGCGGCGAGAGAAGAGCATAAGCCATAACACTAACAGCAACCGGCTCCCTGAGGCCTGAATGAAACTAGCACTTGTTGTTTTTCTATGAAGAACCACGAGGAAAATAACTCTTTTTGAATCCAACCGTTCCCAAATTTGTAGGAAAACGGGTCTCGTTGTGTTATTTATTGCTCTAAAGTAGACGTTATTTCCTTTTGAAAGTTTGTTATTCATGAAGACACGAGGACCGAAAAATCGTAAGTAAACTTTGTTTGTGACGGCTTAGGGATTAAAAAAAGAGCTTCAAGTTTAGCCATACCTATTTAGTTGCTTCTTTGGTGGGTTTTGGGAAAGCTTGTTTTTTCATATTATTTATTTCTTCGTGAGCAACATCGGTAAATATGCGAGCGGCCATTTTGGTAAATGCTTTGTGGTGAATATAGCGACATATGACGTAATTATCGACCAATCAGAGCACGGGAATCTTTATATTCACAGATGAAATTATACTAAATATCAATAGCTTAAGAAATATAGCGGCGTTTGTGACAACGACGAAGTAACTGTTGCACAGTTGCAAGCTCAGGTGTAGAGGCCGCATGTACAGGTACACCGTACGAGATCTTAGGTAGAACTAAAGATAGAAATAAGTGGTCAATTTCATCTTGATTGTACCTTTCCTTTCTTAGGCTACTTAATAATAATAATAATGAACTTTATTTACCCTCGGTAATTATATATAGCACACTGGGTGCTAGTTTGACCGAGCCTATAATTAATGATAATATAATAACTAAGAGAGCCACATAATTAGAGGGAAAAAAGGGGAAAAACTATGCTAAAACTATAAAATACAAATATCTATATATATACATATATGTATATCGAAAATCTAAAATAAGCAGCAATTGCTTTTCGACGTAGTTTCACTGTAACATTTTTCTGTTGTTTATATTTGTCGTAATACGTATAAGCACCTATTTGCTTCTAATAGCTTACGTATAATATATTCTGTGAATCTGCTGTTACTTTGAAAAACGACTCCAAGTATTTTGAGCGATTCTACCTGTCCTATAATATGAACAAAAAGTCCACAATGGGTCCCCCCTCCCCCTCTGGGACTCCTGTAGGTTTTTTTTATAAGTAGGTTTTTTTTATAAGTCTTTTACCCTTACAACCAAGAGCGGTGATTTGGACTCAAGCCGTTACTTTAAAGTGACAAAAACACACACTAATAGGTTGAGCAGGGGTAAAAGACTGCCAACTGCAAGATTTCTAGGATTTCATTGAAGAATTCTTTCCTGTGTCTGAAAGCACAACCACAACAGAAAAACCCTGTGAAATCCCCGGACAAAGCCAACTAGAAGCAAACCAAGTACTTTTCATCCGTCCTCAGACTTAATGATGTCCTCTAGCTCTCTGACAGTGGCATTTTTCTCCAAAATTAGAGCACATTTCATTGGAAACCCTACAAAGTAAGCGATACCTACCGTCGTAGAATTCACCCAAATGGCATTGTGAGGAACGTTTGAGCCCTCGGCTTAAAATGTCAGCAGTATTTAACTACCCCGGGCTAGCCAAACTTGAACTGAGGGGGGAGGGTTGAGTTAGCACTCAAAATTCACCAATTGAGCTCACACACGATCAGACGATAAAGAGTTAATCTGTAGCGTAGCATCATCAGCATATTTGATGAGAAATGTATCTGGACAATTATCAATTTCCAAGTCATTAACAAAAAGATTGAAGAGATGAGGTCCGCTAACATTTCCTTGTGTGGTACCTTTGTTTACATTATACCAGTTATAGCAAGTGCCTCCAAAAACTAACCGTTGTTTCCTATCTTTTAAAACACTCAGATACCAGTTTGTGATATAAGGACTTAAGTTTAAGTTTAGCATGGCGAACAATATCGTACATCATGGCCGCCGCGCATGCGTAGAATGCATTACACGTCGTTCCAAAATTAGTGAAAACAGTGAAGACAAGGCTTACCTTTTCGCAATTTTCCAATTTGCTGCTTTAATATATATATTTCTTGAGGTCCACAAGTTTTAAATTCAGTTAACATGCCTGCTCCTGCCCTCGACTATGATTGCTAACAAGTTGTGGATGATTAGACCGGTTCCCGATGCTCAGCTAAAAAACGACCCAAATTAGCTAGAGCCGCCATACATCTTCTGTTAAATACTGTAAAGGCCAGTCAGAAAGCTCAATCACAAAGACTTCCGAGTAGTTCATGTTTGAGGTCCACAAGTTTGAATCTGTTCTGCAGATACCAAAGTAGATTCTAACGCCAGAAAAACGAGTTGAAATACTTGCTTTAGTGGTTCCAAACGTCCTGTAAATAACTGCATTTTAACGCCAAAACTCTCCTTCCCAAACGTACAAAGTTTAAAGGGACAGACCCGACTCGTTCAGCTGTTACATTTCCCTTCGCGCAGGACGTTGAAAACAGCAGCTCGTCCGCCATTTTGACTGTCGATGTCCATGTAACCTCTCCTCATTCTATAAACACTCATCAACGGCTTTCTTTTTAAAAATAGATTTTCACGTACGCGCCCGCAATGACAACCGCTGACTGTACGAAATTGTTCGCCATGAGGGCTTTAAGCTTTTTGCTAAGTATATTATGCCTCACGTTGTCAAACGCCTTCGAAGAGTCCATAGCGAAGAGTCTCACAGATGTACATTCCTTGTCGTCTAACGATTTCAAGAAGTTGTATTGCATATTTATCAGAGCATCTGTGCAGTTGCATCCATTACGATATGCGTACTGGGTGACGGCAATGTTCTCCTCGAACGACTGTTTACTAAATTTACCCTGTACGACTTTTTCAAAGCACCTGGCGATAACAGGGGTCACGTTGATGCCACGAAAGTCCGAGTTTTCCAAGGGCGTGTTTACCTTGGGGAGCGGGTTTATGTTGGACTTCTTCTACTCCACAGGCAGCATGGGAACACATAGACTAATTCCATACAGCAGTTACCACCGGTGCAAAAAGCGAAGCATTGTCTCGCCAAAGCCTGTAGGGTATCTTGTCTGGCCCTTTTAATCTTTGACAAGGCGAATATAACTTCAGTCTCATTAACTAAAGGTGGAAGGTGTTTCTCCCTATCAATTTCCAGTACAGTAGGCTTATGGCGCAATATATCCTAACCCTGTACACTATGCTACATATTTTATTGCTCAAGAAAGTTCTTCTCAAACCCGCGTCTTCCATGTGGGATACTACAAACCATAAACGTGGCGTAATTTAAATTCCATGCATGCGCTTTGAATATTTACTATTGTATTTTAGTGTATTTTTGTTTTAAACAATACGCTTATCGCCTGCAGACGTATTTTTTCACTCTCGTAAATTCGAAGAAAAAAGTAACGTCTGAGCGCTTAATTCGTTTCCAATATGCACACCTCATTGTGTTATGGACAAATCAGATTTTGCCTTCCATACCCTGGAAAGTGACGTAATGTTGCATATAAAAGGAATTCAGGCAATACGTTTGCCATTGTCCAATCGTAGGAGAGTGTTCACTGGCGCGCCAATTCACTAAAATTCCAACAATGGCTTTGATTGGGCAGAAAAATAAAACAAACGTGCGGACGTCGTGCTTGCATATTGGAAACTAATTAAGCGCCCGGGTAAGCCAGACGTTACTTTTTTCTTCGAATTTATGAGAGTGAATAAATACGTCTGCATAGCAGATTACCCTGCAGGGGACGCAGGGCAATTAAATCAATGGCGCTCAATGAAGTATATAACCAAACATTTTCGAAAGCAACTCAACTGCGACGGCTTTAGTTTAGACAGAGAAAACTAAACTTCGCATAGAATTCTTCGGTCCTCGGTGAAAATAGTATTACAAAGTGATAGCATGACATTTCGGAAAATTAATGATTAACTTTCCCCTCGAGCATCGGGAGGATCTGTAAAAGTTCCTCCGCCTATGACGTCACGACTTCCACGTCAGTACTTTCCTCGACTAATGTCATGCTATTACTTATAATAAATGAGTAAAAACACAATAAAACGCTCGTTTTATTTATAATCTAAATTGTCCCAACTAGCTCAAGCGCGCCTTTCGATGTTTCTATAGAGTTACAGAAATACCGCGGCTTTCAAGCCAATCCGAGTGCTGTGTACTATCGAATAAACAATATATAACATCCATCCGAATATCATGAATGGTTCCGGGTCTGTTCTCCTCACGAGCGCAATCTCCCGGAAACATACGATGCGTTCCGATTGGGCTGAATATCATTTTCTCAATAGGCCTTATGCATGATGTCGTCATGATTTTGTAATCATTACCAAGCCTCACTTCCACACAACATGTTTTTCTCCTGAGAATACAAAGGCAATCGTTAGAGTAACAAAAGAACATTCTGATAGTCTCGGTTAGTTCAGTGGTAAAGCGCCGGTCTGTCGTTCGTGAGGTCCAGGCTGGACAAATACTCTGGGTCTTAGATTAACTGAGTAGAATGTTATGCCTTTACATAATCCAATAGTAAATGGTTAGACCTTCATGTCTTCTCAGATAAGAACGTTAAATCGTTGGAATAATAAGGCAACAGAGTGCCATGTTTCAAAACTCTGAGGTACATGTTAGTGGTAAACGTGTTGCCCTCCATAAATAAAGTGAACTTTTCGTTATTAACATGTGTGTTTGTGGCATCAATTAACATGTCGATATTGGTAAAGTTACATTAGGTAATGCTCCGGCTAAGAACGATAGCACTGAAAGCCAAGGAATGTAAAACGTTGTTAATTTTCTATAGTTCTTTCTCAGTCGTAAATTCATTGATTGATACTCATAAGTGCAAAAAAAGACCATCGAAGTAACGCACTTTCATTACATAGCTTTTGAAGTTATAATTTAGTATTGATAAAACCATAGTTTGACTTCAATGAAAATCAACCGTGAGGAGAGTTTTCACATTTGTGATTCAAATATGGTTTGTCTTCCCCCTTTCCTATTGGTTGGATGGTGTTAAGTTTTCACAGTACAAATGACCAACAGCACACAGTTTCCTTTATTTTCTTCTTGTAACTTTTACTATGGACATCTCAGACAGCACTTACAAAAGTGAGTGACAAGCAAAATCATCCGAGAGGACATACTCATTATCGCAGTCTATTGTCCGAAAGGACATACTCATTATCGCATTCTATTGTCTTTTCCTATAGTTCTTACTCGAATCATTAATTAACAATGGTCTAACGATTTTTTTTATTCTCAGAATTGAATGCAGGTCATTGCTATGCATCAGGTGATCCACATTACAAAACCTATGACGGATTGAGATTTGACTTCCATGGCACTTGCAAATACATTCTGTCATCGAATGACTGTGGAAATCGTCAACCTGTTGTGTTTACAGTTGTAACAAAGAATGCTGGGTCCGCCGTAAGTGAGGTTTATGTAAAGATCGGTTCAACGACAATAGTCCTTAGAAAATCAACAGCGAAACCTGCTCCACTGGATACTGCAACGTACTCAGTCAAACGTACAGGAGACTTTGTCGTAGTGCGTTCAAAACCAGCATACGTCACGGTTACATGGAACATGTTCTCAGCTGTAGAGGTCATAGTCAGTGGTGACCAAGGTGGACACCTTTGTGGGTTGTGTGGAAATTTCAATGGTAAGAAAGAAGATGACCGACGCGCTTCCGATTCTAGTATACCCGCTACAATCAATGGATTTGCGGAATCTTGGAAGCATCCTAGCTCAGCCTCTGATTGTGGTAAGCCTCCTGTGCCCAGTAATCCTTGTGTCGGCCAGCATCCGCGAAGGCTTCAAATAGCCACTAATGACTGTGGGGTTATCAAATCGAACGTGTTCGCACAGTGTCGCGGCAAGAGAGACCTCGACGCTTTGTTCAAAAACTGCTTATATGATGCCTGTGCCGTCACTCCAATCAACGTGAACATATATATATGCGAGTCCCTGAGACAGGCTAAGCACGAATGTGGACAGAAAGATGCAATAGTTGCTAACTTTGGAGACATGGAACAGATATGCAGTAAGTTCCTTTATTTATTGAAATGTTCCGAAATAATGACTGGTAGATGGTTGAATAATTACGTATCTCAGTTACAGGTCTTTCACCTTGCTGTTTTATCGTATACTTTTTCCTGCTCCAGGGATCTTGAATTTATTACCTATAACTTTGTGAAAGCGAAAATTATAATAACATGGCAAGGGGCTTAGCCAGAGTTTGAAGTAGGCGCTCCCTAACTGCTCGCGATCTTGCAATTTTGAAAATCTAATTTTCTTAAATGGCATTTCCTGCATTCGCTCTTTCTTTTCTACTTTTTTATTTAATTTATTTTCCTTCTGGTTTGGAAACGTGAGGGAGAGGGGTTTTTCCTTAGGGAAAGGGGAGTTCTGGTACCTCAGGTAACCTCCCCCTGGCTATGCCCCTGATTCCCCTCCTAAACATTCCTACTATGGTTTGCTGAACATTATTGGTTGATTTCTTGTGAAGGAGGCAATATTGCATAAGTAAACAAAATGCAATTCCGGTAACCCGTCACATGCACAATAAACAGGTTATTTTCATTCAATTGCAATTTCTCTCCTCATTTCACAGATCCATGTAGCAACGTGGAGTGTGAATTTGGTGCTGAATGTCAAAATGTCAACGGCGACGCAACGTGTGTTTGTTCACAGATCTGTCCATCCATTTACCAACCTGTGTGTGGAGCAGATGGGAAGACCTATCCTAACGAGTGTGCTCTGCAACTTCAATCGTGTAAGAATAACAAACAGGAAATCCCTATGAAACACCCTGGAGCCTGCCCTGCAATAGGTAGGAATATATGTGCTTGTATAAAATTGACGTTACTACAATCGGCATTTATCGCCGATATAAACACTTAAACTGTCTATAAGCCCATTTTTTTGTTATCATTAAGGTCGATTCTACATTGGTGAAATAGTAGAATAGTTATTGATTTGAATGCTGCATCTATGAGGTTTCTATTTCCAATATGCCAATTATGCGATGTAACAGGAGGCCAGAAAGAGGTCATTCCTTTCTCCTTGTGAATGAAACTATTTCTGAATTATACACTGATATCAGGCCCATACATAACATGTTTGTGTACAACAAATAGTTCGTTCTGCCAGCATGTTTTTGTATGATAAATTATGATAGAAACTTCTATAATTCATAGACGCAAAACTCAAATCAAGAACTATTTTACTATTCAACTATATACTTGATGTAGAATCTGTTTGAACGATTCCAAATTTGGGCTTATAGGCACTTTAAAATGACCGCATTTATTGTCCTACGCTTGATCAGCCTCTGCTGCTAGTACTCATTAATTAGGATATGTTTGTGTGTTTGTTTTTGGTCTTCTTTATTATAGTATTGTGCAAACTAAACAGTTTGGAACATATAGGATATTGAATTCAGCAGTGAAGAGATGGTGCTGAAGGATGGACAACATGTGTTATTAAGTTTATGCGTTAAGAGTTTAAAAGTCTTAAGTTTCACGGTTTTACTTGCGCATTTACAGTAGTTTTTTTGGTAGGACTGATGTTTAAAGAAAGGTGTGACTTGGAGTTTTGCACGATAAACAAACGTCCATTAATGAAAAGACGAAATGTAAACAATATGCGATTGCTTTCGTGGGAATATTCATAAGCGATAATGGCGGCAATCAATCTAATATACCTTTTTCCCGATAACACCACCATGATGAAAATTATTTTATGGGATGCCCAGTGGGCAAAACTCTAGGTTCAACGAAGCGTTTTATTGCAACGCTTCATTGCTTTCACTGTGCACTCCATCAACTTGTTTTTCAGCATGGCGGCGTTATCGGCAAAGAGATATAATAATATATCTCTCTGTTCTCAGAATTGCCACCAGGTCGCTGTCACGCTTCAGGTGATCCGCATTACAAAACTTATGATGGATACAGATATAACTTCCAAGGAGTTTGCAAATACGTTCTCTCAACTAACTTGTGTGATGACAAGAAACCAAGAAATGTATTCAGAGTGGTAGTAGAGAACACTAAGTGTGGAGCCTCCGTGGCCTGTGCAGAAGTAGTCACGGTAACCATTGGAGATGACAGTATAGTCTTAAGGCGGTCAACAACCAAACCTGCGCCAGTGGACCAGGCAACATACTCAGTAAAGCATGAGGGGAATGTTGTCGTGGTCCGATCAAAGCCAGATTATCTCAAGGTCGTATGGAACATGTTCACGGGTGTAGAGGTCATAGTCGCAGGCTTCCAAGGAGGACAACTATGTGGTCTGTGTGGAAATTTTGATGGAAAAATTGGAAATGAACGAATGTCGCCTACTGGTCAACTGATAGCTGATACAAACAAATGGGCTACCTCATGGGAAATCGGTGGTGCTAAATGTGCTCCTCCTCCTGCAGCAAAGGACCCCTGTAAGGGTATTCATCCACGAAGGTTACAAAAAGCCGAACGAGATTGTGGAGTTATTAGGTCACCAACCTTCGCACCTGGTTACAAAAATGTGGACATCGAAGCTCTGTACAGAAATTGTAGATATGATGGATGTGCCGTTGAGACAATGAATATGAACACATATGTTTGCGCGTCGCTAGGACAGGCTGGTGTTGAATGTAAAGAGGGAGGTGCAAAAACAATCAACTTGGGACATATGATGGAAATATGCGGTAAGTCCGCCACTGGAAACAAAAACACTAAAAGGATTACGAAAAAATTATAATCGTCAGCATAGTTAAACAAGGCTGAGTTATGTTCTTCAAAAATGAAGCGAGAATTCAGTGGATGGTTCGAAAATCAGGCCAGGATTTTTTATTTGGAAAATGTTTGCATCAGAGCCAAGCAGATGGAGGCGGTTTCAATATTTCTATTCACTGTAGAATCTGCAGGTTAGTCATTTTCGAATTAAGAAACTATTAAAGAAAGTAGACTATCTTGGAGTTAAGCCGGCTAAATACTTGATATGTGAATAACAAACTCGAGTTGAATGTACAATCATACTGATTCAATTGAGCTCGCAAGGCTTAACCTTCACCGACCCAACGCCAAAATATATTATTCTTTGCAAAGTTATCTACTTAGTTGGATATTAAAAGTCCTGTTTTTATTCATTGTCTATTGAAATGGCATTTCTTTGTGGAGATATTTACCGCAAAATGATTTAATTAATACGAAATAATTGACTTCTTTATGAAATTGTTATTGACAACTGATTTCAATTGAAATTCACTGCTGGCAGTGCACTCAGTTTGAATTTTAAAAGTTAGAGGCTTTATATTTGTGCGTTATCGGCTGTTGACTGTATGGTGAATTTAATTTTTTTTCAGATTGTTTTCGGCCTTCGACCTCATGCATTTTTCATTATTTTTCATTTATCGTACAGACAGTGCGTGTCTATATTTTCCGATAAAGCACTCACATCAGTCTCTAACCCTTAAATACAGGCACTGTACGATGAACGAAAAATAATGTTATAAAGAAATCTGAGTTCATCGTACAGTCAGCATGTGACTATATTTGCCGATAAAGCAGAAACATAAAGTCTCTAACCCAGCCTAGTCCCTAGGCCTTCTGGCTGGTATTTTGTCTCAGTGGGTCAATGGGATCCCTGTGGATTGTAATGGCGTGTGACGTCACCGCTCCCTGTTGACAGTTGCTGACGTCACAAGCCAGTACAAACCACAGGGATCCCATTAATCCACTCAGACAAAATACCAAGCCAGAAGGACTAGGAACTAGGCTGTCTCTAACCGTTTTAAAATTCAAACTGAGTGCACAACCTGCAGTGAGTTTCATTTGAAATCAATTGTCAATAACAATTTCATAAAGTCAAAAATTCCGGATGAATAAAATCATTTCTCGGTAAATATCTCAACAAAGAAATTCATTTCAATAGACGATGAACGAAAACAGGACTTTTAACATCCAGCTAAGTAGAGAACTTTGCAAAGAATAATTTATTTTGACGTTTGGTCAGTGAAGTTGACGGAATGAAAACAAAGACAAAGCGAAGCCAATTGAACAGTATGATTGTATATTGTAACTCGAAAACGTTTCTCTTGGAGCCACGTATTCAAATATCAAGTAAATAGCCGGCTTAACTCTAAGACAGCCTACTTTCTTTAATAATTTCTTTCATTCGAAAATGACTAATCTGCAGATTCCAGTGAATTGAAATCTTGAAGTCGGCTTGTGTTCGGCTCCGATGCAAACATTTTCCAAATTAAAAATCATGGGTTTTCGAACCATCCACTGAATTCTCGCTTCATTTCCTCCTCTTATTGACAAGTCTCGGAAATAAAAGACTACTAGATTGTTGTATAACCATTTGATCACTGCCACACATGTTGACTTGTTGTACTTCCAGCGGTTGCAAATCAGCCATTTAATTTCAGCCATTTCGGCCTGATCAAAGGGCCGCATATTAAAGTGTCTTTTAAATAGGTTGTTTCTAGAATATAAGAGTTGTTCTATTTTATTCTTTTTGCATAAGAATGCTCTACCATGAGAATATTACTATTTCGCATATTTCATAGATCCATGCGCGACCGTTAGATGTCAGTTCCATGCCATTTGCAACAACATGAATGGCGACGCAATGTGCACTTGCCCAAGCGGATGTCCTGAAAGCGGTGCACCAGTTTGCGGCTCAGATGGCAGGACCTATTCAAATGAGTGTGCTCTTAAAGGTAGATCGTGTCATACTGAGATGCTGATAAACATTGCACATCCGGGACCCTGCAATACTTAAGGTAAGGAAAGGCTAAGTTCGATGGTATGCATACTAAAGTACACAAATCAATCAATCATTGGTTTTCACGTGACGTTATCAAAAACCCAAAATCTAAACTATAAGTCCTACATAGCTGTTCTTTGTAAATACTTTAGACAGCAATAATAAAAGTCTACTCAGAAAATTTTATTTGTTCTGTTTACTACTGGAAAGTGGACAGAGAACCTCAATATGGCTTCAATCCTCTATGAAGGTCTCCGAGGGCCTACGGTTTATCGCCCATATCCGAGAAGACGTCAAGTTCTAACCATTTTCATTTCGACCACAAAGGCAGCCTTATCTAATCAGTCATTTTAAGATCCTGAGTTCTGGTCCGGCCGGGGTTTGCAAACGCGACCCCCCTAGCTCACGACAGACCGGAGCTTAGCCACTGAGCTAACCGTAAGGCGGTTCACATCGATGTGGTGTATTATTCCGGAGTAAATATATTTTGCATTTTATGACAGAACGACCCAAGTGTTTTCCAGGAGGCCGCATAACAATCCATGTAATTGTGTCAAAAACAATTTTTAACTCGATAAATCTTGAAAAGTTGCATTCATAGAGATTTTTAAGTGAAACCCAATGATTTTGATGGGGAAATTAAGCTTTATTTGTATTTTCATTTTATGTCCGCTATGTCTGTGTCCCAGAGAGGGACACAAAGTTGGCGGCCGCATACAAAGTACTGTAAAATTGTCGTATATTCATTGGCCCAGAGATCCGTTGGTGAATAATCTAATGTTCCAAAATGTGGGCTATAAGTGTATTTTTGGTAGTTCTACAAGGACCAAGTTGTTTTATTTGAAACCAATTTTGCGATCTCGTGTCATGACGACGAAAACCACCAATATAGAATCAACTTCATCTCCCTGTATCTTCAATAAGTGGTACTCTTGCATAAATCCACTGTTGGCATTGTTATTATGAATTAATAAAATTGATCGAATAATGAACATAAATCACGATATCTGACAAAAAAACATCAATATTGGAATGTTATGAATTATTTTCGCAGTTTACGTTTTTCTATGTTCTTGTACGGCTTAATATATCCTTTTTTACATATCACGTTCCCATGCGTATTGCTTATTTCTTGTAAATTGATGACAAGATACATTGATCTGAAAATCTCTAAGAATCTTTTTCCAAAGGATTTGAGATGGGCACAACAAACACGCAAAGTAAAAGGGACTATTACATTTTTGTTTCAATTATAATTTGTTTTAATTTGTCCGAGTTTGATTAAACAAAGTACCACTAAACCTATATTCTTGTCATTTTGGAAATATGTATGATGACATTTACTTGTTATTTGGCAGTTCTATTAATATTAAAAACCATAACAATCTAATAAGTAGAGATTATTACATGTTAAGAGCTTGATATCGTTTTTATTCACGAGTTTTAATGCCATATTGCGAACGAGTCTTCTAGGTGAAGAAGAAACCGCGTAATTTCTTCTTCAGTAACGATTACAAACCTCGAACTAGTTGAATCGGCCATTTCATTCAGAAAACAGCTAACCGAGCACGGACGCACACGTCAAGCCTATCTTGGAGGTAAACTGGCGTCAGCATTCGGCAATATATAATACAAGCAAAGTCATTGGTCTAAGTAATTTATTGCGGGAAATTTGATTGGGCAATACAACCCGTGAATTGATATCATACAGTAGCCCAATACAAGGAGCGTCCATCTTCCCCATTGGGTCTGTTCCCAGTACAGGAGTAGATGTAGCTATATTTAGAATTGCATTTCGCGCGAAATAAACAAAGGCCATGTTGTCTTAGCCAATCAGATAGCTAATGTCACTTCTCGTTATTATTCATTATAATTTTTCTCACTTTCAACGCGGGAATTCGAATTACTGGTTTTCACTCAATCCACAGAGATTCAAATGACAAAGGGCATGGCGGCCATGTTGGTGCCCCAACAGAAGAAGCTAACGAGGAATCTATTGTTTAAGGGCAACAACATGGCGGATATGACGTCAAGTGAAAACCAGCAATTCTAAATATAGCAACATGTACTCCTGTGCTGGCGTCCCAGCCCATGACATAGGAACGCTCTTGGTAATGGGCTCCTGTATAATATCAATTCACTGTAAATACGGATTTTATTCACGGCTTTATCGCACTGAAATCTAGATAGGCAAGCCTATAGGCGGAGCTCAAATTGGCTCCTGTCACGATAGAGTGGCTGATTTCTAAGTGCCTATGGAGTGAACAAATCAACCCCGTTTTTTTATATTATTATATTTTAGTCTTCCCTTAGTCATTTTGTGCAATTAAAGATAAAATTGGAGAGCGCGAACATACTTTTTCTTGTCAAAGTCAGACATGATAGGCCCTTTGCAGGATACAGTCACGTGTTGATATAATACTTCATTTAAAAAATGAATTGAGCTCGTGCTCTCCATCGGAAAGGCGTTGCCATGGATGCTGCATGGCAAGCTGTCTTTCAAAACGCTATTTTAGAAAGATCGACAATCGATTGGAGATGGAAAATAGCATTTACAAACAGGTGTTTCCTAATAACACTGCCGATCTCGTAAAAGTGCCTTTAAATAAAGATAAAAGCTCTCTATCACACGATTACTGAATCCCGATGTCCTAAATGCTGTAAAACTGTAAATATTACATGCAGAGGGATTCAGTGTGACATTTGTATGTAGTGTTATCACCTTAGGTGTACCAGCCAACATAAGTTAAAGCATATAAATACTTTTCAAGAGCCAACGATCTATGGTTTTGCACCACTTGTGCTCGGCATATTTTTCGATTTTATGATTTAGACTGCTCAGAATTGCTCAATCTCACATACAACTGTAACACAGATTGTTTTTGCTCTAAAACAATTGCAAATCGTAATTTAGGATTCCATGGTTAGGATTCCATGGTTAGGATTAGGTTAATTGCATTGTAGCATTAGAAGTAGAAACCCATCGAAATAGAAACCCATCGAAATAATGCATTTTCACTCGATAAATTTTTGTAGTTTGAATTTATTTTTGATCAAACTAACTATGGTTTAATTTCGAAGAATATCGTGTGTGGGGAAAGTTCTCAAATTTGCGATTGAAAAATCCTTTGTTTTCTCTATATCCGATTGGCTGGATGGTGGCTTCTCTGCGTTTTCACAGAAAAAAGAGCCAATAGCAAAACACAATCTTTATTTTGTAGATGTAGTTTGGACTGTAGATACCTCCTAAAGCACTTAAGGCATATTCACGCAAAATCGTATGTGGGGGAGGCTCATTGCCGGAGAACAATGGATTCTACTACAGTTGTTATCTGGACCATTACTTAAAAGATAAATTATACAAAAGTTACTCTCTATCAGGAACTTCTATCATCTTTCTTGGTATAAATCATACCGTAATAAATTAACGCATAAAATAAAATGCAGCAAAAATATGTACTATAACAACTTTTTTACAGCTAACAGTAACAACATTAAAAATACATGGAAGGTATTAAGCAACTAATAACACTAAAACAAAATGCCACTAATATTCCTACAAAAATTCTAAAAGATAATGCTGTATTGAAAGATAGTAGTTCAATTGCTGATGCCTTTCATTCTTATTTTGCTAATATAGGAACTGAATTAGGTAATAAAATTCCTTCGCACAATGTCGCTAAACAACCTCACGAATATCTAGATGATCCACTTTCTTCTAGCTTCTTCCTTTATCCCGTAAGCTCAAGTGAAATTATGACTCTTAATGATAAAAAAGCAGTTGGCCCATATAGTATCCCCATTAAGTTACTCAAAATTCTTAAAACCTGCCTTCCCAAATCTCTAGAAATGTTGTATAATTACTCCTTTTCTATGGGTGTAGTCCCTGATAAATTCAAACTAGCAAAGGTTATTCATATTCATAAGAAAGGTTCTGTTACTTTATTTGATAATTTCCGGCCAATTTCACTTCTCTCAAAAAGGTGATGTACAGAAGATTGATATTATTTTTGAGATTTAATTCTCAATATGGTTTCCGTATTAATTACTCCACCATTCAAGCTATTTTGTCGATTACTGATAAAATAACAAAAGCAATAGAATATGGCTGGTATCCATGTGTATCTTTCTATATTTCAGTAAGGCATTTGATACTGTCAATTACTCGATTTTGCTAACGAAACTTGAACACTACGGGATAAGAGGGATTACCAATCACTGGTTTCGTTCTTATCTTGGTAATAGAAACCAATTTGTTTCAATTGTCACTTGTGGTGTTCCAAAAGTTCTATTCTAGGTCCATCGCTGTTCCTTAAATACATTGATCTACATGATTGCACTAATTCCTTTAATTTTCATATTTTTGCTGATAATACTATATATTTCGTTCAAATAAAAGCTTATTATCTCTAGAAAAGATTACCAATGAACCTTATTCACGTAAATAACTGGATAATAGGACATTTTATAGATTCAAACCTTAGTTAGAAAGTCAAGTCAGCCATATTTCCACTAAAATCAAAAGAAGCGTGGAAATAATTTCTAAAATTAGACATTATGTAAATATTAATATATTGTTGCAACTCTATTTTTCTCCTATTTATCCTTTCTTGACATATGGTGTTTCCATATGAGTAATACATTGTTCGTATAGCTCTGTGTTAACCCCTATTATATCTCTTCAAAAAACGTCAATCCGAATTATCACTTTTTCTTCCTACAATGAACACACAGGTCAAATTTTGAAATACCTTAATATTCTGATCTTAAATTCTCTGATTTGATTTACTTGAGTAATTCATTATTTATGCATGATTTTTTTTCAGGTAATATTCCTACACCCTTTAAAGACGTTTTTAAGCCTATCAGTAAAATACATTATTATAATACAAGAATGGCATAAAAAAAGTCGTTTTATTTATCTTCAATAAGAACTAATTACGGAAAGTTCTCCCTCAGATTCCAAGGTCTACAAATATGGAACTCAATTGACAATTCTCTCAAACTATTAAACAAAAAAGCTTTCAAAAACAAACTTAAGAATGTTAGTATCAGTGGCTATTAGTTATAATTATGTACCTGACTACCCATACATGTACCTCCTCATCTTTTTTTCCCTGCTAATCAGTCTCATTTGAAATTTTCATTAGTATATGATTTAGTTTATCCCTTTATGTATTGTACGTAGATTATTTCAATTGTTTTATACTCACCATCTTTATTACTGACGACCATTCTTTATTTAGCAATTAGACCCGCAGCTCGAATGGGCTACGAGTCAATAGCCCACAAGGCGCAGCCGAATGGGCTATTTAACTCGTAGCCCATGAGGGCGAGAGGACTAATTGTTTTAGTATAAACTAACTAGTCGTTGATTTTTTATTATTATTTCGTGAAAATGCGTGTAGCCAATCAGAATGCAAGATTTGTAATAGTCCACTAGTTGGTTTATACTAATACATATTATTGCAATATTAAGCAATGTTTCCTAACTGGATTAGCTCTGCTATTTTTACGTAACACGTTACATCGTATATTCTTTGATTGAACATTTGTAATGTCCTTCAGTTTTTCCTGTTTGTACAAATGAAATGTTGTATATCTTTAACGGTATAAAAGATGTCGCATGATTTTGACAATTGTGTATAACTTCGACAAGGAGAAAAATAATGTTCGCAACAAAAGAAAAGACTAGAAACAAGTGAAAATAAGAATAAAAACAACAGTAAAGTATAGTAAAGAATAGTGATTATACGTTCTTGTAAAACGTTTTATTGAGTTCTCGTATGAATTTGCGTTTAATTCAACAATGTTAGATGATGCATTTTCATTTTCTTTTTAGAATAACTGAGAAGTCACCACGTATACAAGATGGACAAGTAATTAATATTTTAGACTAACTGAGAAGTCACCACGTATACAAGATGGAAGAGTAATTAATATAATGTTTTAATTATAAAATAAAGGGATACAGGTCAAGCATCAAATATAAGGAAGATTTACCAAAAGAAAATTTAGCGTAACGTATTACTGACCTTTCAACTGGATGTATGACGCAATATTTTCCCCAATTCGAGTCTTTGTGAATTGATGTATTTTTATCCTCATTTCGGATGTACAACGGGGGAGAGTAGTTGACCGTATATGTATATCTGACGTCATTTAATTTTTAAAATATTTGTACTTTGTAATTATTTACGTAGACATCGTAACATCGGAATTATTGCTCAAACTTTAGGTACAAAACGTACTTTCAATAGCAAACACCATGTCAAAAGTCCGATCATTCGGGAAATAAAGGCAAAGTGGAAGCCACCTACATCTTTCTTCCCACGCCCACCTCCACCCCAAGTTTTTATGCAGAATGTCCATGAAGTCAACCGCCATTAACTGCTCATGTTTGTCCACCCCCACCCCCTCCCATAAGGAGGGGTTTTGTTCATTACATTTCGTCTAGCTTCCTCGATATCAAACTAAACGTAAGCAACATAAAAGTTGTTTCGGGTTGTGAGTGTCATTAATAATAATGTAGGAGTACCGTTCCCAAAATACATGTCAGTTAAGTCCGGGCTTAAAACTGCCAGAGAACAGTCGATGCATGGATATGTTCAGATTCAGTTATGACCAACATCCACTATTACTGCAACTAAAACATAAGTTCATGTTGTTATAAAAGGACGTATTAATCTATCTTTAGTGTACAGTTTGATATGTAACTGTTTACTGTTTGATATGTAACATGTAAAGTTATACTGTTACAAGTAAATCCATGGCTATTGATATGAGCAACTTTGATCCAGAATAAGAAAACGGTGGCATGAACTTTCGCATGAACTATTAAAAGTGGGGTGAACACTGTAAGACAAAGATCTTGACATAAGTAATTAAAGGGAAACTAAGTATAACGTCTTCGTGTAGTTGTTGTTGTTCTTTTTTTCTTAAAGCAAAAACTGCGCCGCGCCGCGCAAAAAGGGCCCGGACGACATAAAATGTAAATATATTTTAGTTATTTTATGTTTTGTGTGCATGTGATCGCAATCAGTTTCGCAATCTGAAATGATTTCCTATAAACAGACGATTATTTAAAGAGGAACTGAACCCTAAAATAAATCCGATGCATTTTCAAACATGTATTCGAAATAAATAGGTTCCGCTATTTTATGTTTCTGTGTTGCGCGTCTAGAAAGAGAAAATCCGAAAACCTCCCTCACAGCCTCCGCTATGTTCAGACGGCTCAAGTCATATATTTGATAGCGTTACGGAATGAACACAGTACCGTAATCAGCGTAGTGTTGGTATGTATTCCCAGGAGTGTGTAAGCACTACTTAAGGATCTGAATTCTAATTAGGCGTCATTCGAAGGCTTCTCTACTCTGCCTAGATTACTTGTAAAGTTAAGATGTCGAAGAGCGATCTTTTGAACTCTGAACCCGAGACACAATCTTCATCTATTCCCGGGAACCAATTGTCAGATTTACTAAATTCACAGGCCATTAGAGTATTCCTGCAGCTTTTGGATACTAAATTTGATGAAAAACTTGCTACTTTCAAGAGAAATTTTGAAGAACGTGAGCAATTTCAAGAAACACAAATCAAAAAGCTAAAAACAGAAGCCAAAGCTGCAACCTCATTCAAATACAAGGGAAACAAGATTCAATTCGAATTCAACGTATCTGTGTTGGATAGTTTGGAAAGTATCAGTAAAAATTTACTGGAAGGCAGCCTGACCAAGGCTAATTCCGAGATTGAAAAGTTGAAAACGTCTGTAAACAAGAGAAACAAGCTAATTCGGTTCGCTGATAATAGTCCGGCTGGTTGGACCACTGCGGAAGAATATGAATCGGACGAACTGGCCGATGACTCCGAAGATGAGAAAAAGCTGCGTTCAGCGGAAAAGAGAGCCATGGTTAAGATTAAACAGAAGAAGTTCTCTAAAAAGCAACCTTTTCGTTCAGCAGGTGTCCAACATGGTCGTTATTCAGAGTCTACGTATACTCTGCCTAATTTCAGTCCTCTTCGTTCTCAAGTGCAGCCCTTTCGGTATTCCTTTCGTGGCCGACAACCGTCCACCAACGATAGGTGTTTCAGCTGCGGCCAGCGTGGCCATTGGACAGGCTCTCCAGTCTGCATCAACAAATATAAGAGCGACAGTCGTTCCACAAGTACAGCCACACATATCAACTGATCGGCACATGGAACTGAAGCATACAGCAGCCGCAGAGAGGTTAGCTGAAGATAAGTATGTTGATGAAGATATTACTAATGAATGTGATTCAAATTTGAGTGTATTATATGAGAGTGCCCATGTTTGTAGTAGTTCATATTCAAAATCGAGAACGATACCAGTCAAAGGCCGTCTTAAGTCTTGTATTGACTTTTGGGAGTCCATTGGAGCACCGAAGTTTATTTTGGATACAATTTCCCGCGGTTATTTAATTCCTTTTATTGTTCCTCCTCCGTGTGCTTATTTCAAGAATAATAAGTCTGCTTTTGACAACAGTGACTTTGTTTCTACTGCTATTAACGAATTACTTAAATCAGGCTTAATAATGGAATGTGCCTCGCACCCTACTGTTGTTAATCCTCTGTCAGTTTCAATTCAATCTAGTGGAAAGAAAATACTTATTTTAGACCTGAGGCATCCTAATTCATTTGTTAAGAAGTGCAAGGTTAAATTCGAAGACTCTAAGAGCATGCTGTGTTCTTTACTAGATTGTCTTCAAAACTGGTTATTCTCTTTTGACATTAAGTCTGGTTATCATCACATTGATATATTCCCAGATGACCAACAATATCTAGGTTTTTCCTGGAGACTGTTGTGCCAGGTTACAAAATTTTATAAATTTACGGTCTTGCCATTTGGTTTATCTACAGGACCATATATATTTACCAAGGTAATGAGACCTTTGGTAAAACATTGGCGCCACAAAGCTATTAAGATTGTAGTTTACTTATAGATGATGGTCTTGGGGTTTGCCCCGATTTCGTTTCATGTAATACACAAGCACTCGCTGTGAAGTCTGACTTACTATGTAGTGGGTTTGTTCCAAACGAAGATAAAAGCATTTGGAAACCGTGCCAGTCTACTATATGGTTGGGTTTTCTTTGTGATTTTAAATGTAAGACCCTATCAGTACCTCGTGTTAAAATTACCAGACTTTTGTCTTCCATTAACGAGGCACTAGTTAACAGAGTGCTGATCGCCAGACAGCTAGCTTCTATTACGGGGTTAGTTACTTCCAATATGCTGGTGTTTGGAAATATCTGCAAGTTAATGACTAAAGCTTTACATCGCCTTATTGATTCAAGGAATAATTGGATTTCGGTTCTTGTTTTAGACACAGAGTCTATGATTGAACTACAATTTTGGCGGGACAATGTGGCAGGGCTAAATTCTAAGAGTATTTTATTCCAACCACGCCTGCCCAACCGAATTGTTTATTCCGATGCCAGTGATACAGGTTGTGCTGCGTACATTTCGATTGATAATATGCCTGTTTCATACAAAAACTGGGATGATATTGAGATGAAACAAAGCTCTACTTAGAGAGAGTTATCATGTGTTTACTATGCTTTAAATAGTTTTAAGCATTTACTTTCTGGTAATATAGTAAAATGGTACACGGACAATCAAGCAGTTAGCATCATTATCGATTCAGGCAGTATGAAGGCGCATTTGCACCGTTTAGCTGTTAATATTTTCTTTTGTGCCCAAGAAAATAATATCGATTTGGAAGTCGAGTGGATTCCGCGCACGCTTAATGAAAAAGCCGATTATCTTAGTAAAGCGGTCGACCTAGATGATTGGAGAGTTAAAGCGACTTATTTCCAAGTACTCTCGTTTCGCTGGGGTTTATGTACATTGGACTGTTTTGCTAGTTCAGACAATTGCAGAGTTCCTAGATTTTATTCTAAATTTTACAACCCTGGATCACTTGGAGTAGATTCCCTTGCCTTTAGCTGGTTTGGTGAATTTTGCTGGCTTGTCCCCCCAGTTTATTTAATCCCCAGAGTCATTAAACATGTTTGCGCATGTCAATGCCGTGCTATATTAGTAACTCCATGCTGGCCATCTTCAATTTTTTGGCCATTTCTTATAAATTATGATGGCTCGTTTCGTTCGTTTGTCGTCGATTTCCTGTATGTGGAGAACGGCAAAGATGTTTTTGAGTATGGTAATAATACTAAATCCGTTTTTGGCTCGCAGAGTTTCGACACCGCGGTGATATTTTTCTTAATGGATGGTGAACTAGCTCATACCTGAAAAGAGTCGGGGTAATTACCTTATATGTTTCATAGACCACTGGGTCCTGACTGCACAATGTTTATTAAGACGTATGCATGTCCTTTTTCCACTTGGTTATAACAATAGATTATTTAATATATACTGGTCGCATATTATACTAGGATCAATTAGGCTTTTTACAAGTACGTATTGTGGACATTGGTCTTATAGCAAATGAGCATTTAACAGATTTAACAATGAGATGTTATGGACACTGGTCTTATAGCTAACGGATATCAGTGAGGTGTTTGGACACTGGTCCTATCATGCCTAAAGACATTTAACAATGAGGTATTATGGACACTGGTCCCATAAATAATATGGCCACTGGGTCTTTGACAAATAAAGTCAATGGTTCATTGATCCTACAGAATACCATGGTCACTGGGCCTTTAACAACAAGGTATACAAGCGCAATAGCACTAGAGTGTGTTAAGGCCACTGGATAAATACTATACTAAAATTTCCAACGAACATATTAGTCATAGCATGAATGGGAGTATAAAAGAGCCACGATGGCATCTAGCCTAAATGTTGGCTAATTTGGGGGGGGGGGGGGGTTATTTTACCTTTTTTGTCTTTACAGGGTGCATGTGCTCTCTCTTCAATTACTAGTGGCTTGATAGATCCAGAACTGCACAGATTAGCAACTGCTCTTCCCTTCCGAGTTATATAAGTAAAAGCACCCAGTACAGCTGACAGATATTCGAGAGCCGTCAATGGATTCAAGAGTTGGGCTAGCAAGTATGATGAAATCCAGACATTTCCATCCAAACCACTTTACATTGCACTGTATTTGGAACATTTAATTCAGTGTGGTAGTCCTTATTCAAAGTTAGAGTCTACATTTTATGGTATCCAGTGGGCACATAATTTATACGGTTTAGACAGCCCTTGTAACTCAATGCTAGTTAGGAACGTCCGTGAATCGGCTAAGCGTACGTTAGCTAAGCCAGTTAGTAAAAAAAACCTATTACTCCTGACATGATAACGGCAATATGTAAGAAGTATGCAGTTGCAAACGCTAATTTATCTGACCTCCGTTTAGCTGCGATTTTTGTTACGGCTTTTTGTGGATTTCTGCGTTTTGACGAGCTTTCTAGTTTACGCTCTTGTGATATCAAATTCTGCCAATCAGATTCTGATTACTACGTCGAAATATACATTCTTAAAAGTAAGTGTGATATTTATAGACAAGGTTCCAAGGTTTTTTTAGCCAAAACCTCTTCTATCTCTTGTCCGTATAGTATTTTGTATAGATATATCCAGGCGTCTGGTATAGACACCTCTTGTACTATGCTATTGTTTCGCAGTTTGCACTATTCTAAGTCAGATCAAACGTATCGATTACGTAATACAGGCATAAGTTACACTAGAACCAGAGTAATAGTCTTAGAAACCCTTTCTGTTTTAGGCTATCCCCAAAACAAGTTTGGTCTTCATAGTCTTAGAAGTGGCGGCGCTACTGCTGCAGCTAATGCTGGCATAAACGATCGTTTATTTAAGCGTCATGGTAGGTGGAAAACAGATCGCGCCAAGGACGGTTACGTGAAAGATGAATTACAATCACTGCTTTCAGTGTCGCGCAGTTTGCAATCATAATTAGTAACTAGTCCTTTCTTTATACTTGAAGGGGGGCATTAATAAATGAGATGCCCGCCCATTATCTGTTGTTGTCGTGGTAATGCAGTTTAGCTATTAAATGTTTTATACTCGTTCACAGTGAATAGAGTATAAATATATTTGATAGCGTTACGGAATGAACACAGTACTGTAATCAGCGTAGTGTTGGTATGTATTCCCAGGAGTGTGTAAGCACTACTTAAGGATCTGAATTCTAATTACGCGTCATTCGAAGGCTTCTCTACTCTGCCTAGATTACTTGTAAAGTTAATTTCAATTCAGCACATGCATATATTTATATACCTTTGTAATTATTACTAAGAATATATAATGATGATGATGATGATGTAACGGCTTCACTAGCCTTATATGTACACAGACACCGATTATATGTAATCACTTATATGATTTGTTTATGTATCTCCGACGAGGCATTAATAAATGAGATGCCCGCCCATTATCTGTTGTCGTTGTAATGCAGTTTAGCTATTAAATGTTTTATACTCGTTCACAGTGAATAGAGTATAATTGTAATTTGTTATGTCAGATACGGAGAATAAATTAGTTTCGCAGTGCTGTCCCGGACATTGAATAGCGGGACGAACGGCTTCTAATTGCGGGCCATTGTCTTTTCTTCGTTCTGGAGGTGTGATCATTTTCCTTGGTATGTGTGATGTACGATTTAGGGAAATTTGCACTGAATTTAGCCGCCACCCAATATAGATTTTTCAGCGGAAAATCGAGCGTGGAGACTATTTTCTCCTCAGACGCGCAACACAGAACAATACAATAGCAGCACTTTTTCTTTCGAATACAATCTTTGTATAGTCGTTGGGTTGATTTTAAGGTTCAGTTCTCCTTTAATGGTATAACTTGCACTATTGATAAAGTCATATTATGAGCTACGATCTTGTTCACGCCAGCAGATGTATATATCAATGTCGTATACGTCAAAATCATTACAGGGGCTATGACAGGATTCCTAATTTTCGTGGTCATATTTGTCATCGGGCCCTTGCACCGAAATCACATCAATTTCACCCCTGATTGTTGTTGTCAATTTCTTGAAACTGACATTTATTTTTACAAATGAACTGTAACACTACATGTCAAGAATACAATACAATATTCATTCTGTTATTACGAATATTTACCTTGAATGTCGTCCGGGTAGTATCGCCGTGTACCGTTTAGCCAACTACGTCATAAAATTATCTTTATTACCTCATGCTACGCTATGAATAATTTGAGACTGATATTTTTCACGAACAGCCGAGATTACACTTGGAAAGTTTCGATGGAAGTGGAGGTTTTACGTTATCCCCAGTATATATCTAAAAAGTATTCCTGGACCGGTAATCGAACTCGGGCCGGTAAGGAATCAAATGCCTAACACTAACCCTAACCGTTAAATCAGGGGGGAATTCGCTGATTGATGTCCGTTTTTTTGCCACATTTATTTCAACTTATCATTAACATATTATATTATAGTACAAAGATACTAGGGACTTTAAGCAACCAGGACGGCGACGGCAGTGACGACAGGCCGTAGAGAAGTGTTTTCTCCTTGAAATTTGGTGTCTACTATAACCCTTGTTCGCCGAATTGTTTTTCACAACTAGATTTTCAAAAAATACAATGAGTACAGTGTTCCGTTCTCGCCGAACGAAAAACGGATGAAGTTACTTTCTTACGTTCGTGTTCTCTTTAAAACGTACAATTTGGGTTTTCACGTTGTGTTTTTGCAGAGAGCGGTGGAAATGTAGGCAAATTCGTGCAGCCATTGTATTTTGTAATTATAAGGCTATTGTATTATGCCGTCATCGTAGATGTTGCCGTCGTGATTGCTTTAAGCTGCCAGTATCGCCATAAAACAACATGAACTCTTTTTACCCCAAATTCTATTTGTGATATACTTCAGTTGTCTAACTTAGTTTTCTTTGCCGGAGAGGCATGGGCAGAAATTAAACTAGAATAAACGCTACCCGAATTGCGGGATTGATTCATCTTGTGATGTCACAATGAAAACCTGGATTTTATTGTAGTAGTTTTCTCTAGGGAGGGAGTTGATTCATCTTATGACGTCACATGATCCATGAAAAGTAACCAAGATTAGGGGTTAAATGCCAGAAATGGAGGTCAATAACTCCGAATCGTTTGCATGTGACGTAATCAAAAAAATTACGTCAATACGGCGAATTCGTTTTTTTTAGTTACAGTAGTTTGAAGCCCAGCTCAGCGTGTTTCCTAAATGTTATTAAAGCCATATATTTCGGCCAATTTAAAATGCTAGATTTGATTAAACCTTTGAAAGTGATATCTATAGTGTTTGAAAGTGAACGCTCATCATATTGATGGGAAAAAAGCTTTATTTGTAGAGTACGTTTTCAGCCGCCATCTTGGTGTACACCAACATGGCCGCCGCATACTAATTACGCTAAATTGGTCAGATATCATTTGTCCGAGAGCTCAGTTACGAAGTACTCCATCGTTCCACATTTTTTGTCATTTCTATATTTTTCAGTACCTGATCTATACACAACATTTCAAATATTTTACTAATTTTTTTTTTCTCGATGCGCTTTTTTGTGACACCAGTGCCACGATCTATTGTTGTTATATTGAGCCCGTAATAATTAACCGATAAAATAAACTAAATAAAGAATAATTTATGATACAAGGACAGGTTCATCTACGTTTTAGCAACACCGTGTCGAGTAACCAGTTTTGATGGAAGAACGTTTTTAGCAGTTTGTACTTTTGGCGGTTATATCACACTTAAATAGAAGATGTTATACAGTAATTCAGATTTCCTAAGAATTTTATGTTTAAAACATTTGAGCACTTCTTTAGAACGACATTTACTTATTTATTCATCTGAAGGCAAAGGCCGTCAAAAGTGTTCGCTGTCGGGATTGGGAGCGAAGTCGACAGGATTGAGCTTGTAGCAATAACCGGAAATGTCTCCGAAAATGTGATCCAAGTTGCGAACTTCGACGAGTTGAACAATCACCTTGTCCAGATCATAGGACATGCATGCAAAGGTAATATACATGACGTAATACAGCATTAGTATATAACGTTGTGCATACACAGACAACTATGGACGTAACTGCTAGGGTGTATCACAGGCATAACGATTGATAGACGGCGTCTGGCTTGTCAATCAGATGGCGAGGTTCCCAATAGTCAGCGCCTAGGTTATGCCTATATGTGGAATATCACAGGTAAACAGACAATCCAACTCATTTACACGATTATCGCTGCGGTTGGCTCTGGGATGATTCTTTGAGACTACGAAAGAACTGAACAGTTCCATGTCCGGGGTCTATTGGAACTGAATAATTGAAGAGCTGAATAAAATCAACCCTTACAAAGAACAAAAAAGTATGAGGAAGTGAGAACATCAATAATAACATTATCGACTGATTTTAATACTGGTATTTATCTATACCATTTTTATCTCTCAGGAAACGTTTTCTTTCTTGGAACCGACTGGAAGAAAAATATGAACTGGTGTTACCATAAAGGTAGCCAACTTTTTATCGCCGACTTTAACCCTTTACGACCTGATGGCCGATATATCGGCGAATATGAAGGATGTAACTGGCAAACATTATTGCATCAAATCTGGATACGCTAGAAATACGATGTTGTGATTTTACTTCAAGGGATGAATTACTTAAAAGCCAGAGCTATAAACAGCGATCGGTTGACTCCCCACTTTGGAGAAAAAGTTATTTGTTTTGGAGATCTTGCCTTGTTTCTTTGATTTTCACGAATTTTGAGGAGCTGAAAATCGGCTCAAAACACCCTTCCCGTTCGCAATTGAAATCAAAAGCAAACACAAAGTCAGCACTCAGTTGTTACAGTACCTTCTTTAATCTCTCCAACCACCAGGTTTTTTTGGCACAAAACACACGAAGCGTCTGTGAAGCACGCAATTCTTAACGCTGCATTTCTCTCCACCGTGTTTTCCTGCACCCACCTCCAATTGCATGCTGGGTAAAGGACAACAATCGACAAGGGGTACCCCCCCCCCCCTCTGGGACTCCTGCAGGATTTTTTTAATACGTCTTTTCCCCCTAGAACCAAGAGAGGTAATTTGGACTCAAGCCGTTGCTTTAAAGTGACAAAAACACATCATAATAGGTTGAGTAGGGGGAAAAGACAACCAACTGCAGAATTTCAAGGGTTTCAGTGAAGAATTATTTCATGTGTCCCTAAACAGAAACACAACAGAAAAACCCTGTAAAACCCCTCACAAGGCCTACTAAAAGCAAACCAAGTACTTTCCAGCCGTCATCAGACTTAATGATGTCCTCTAGCTCTCTTACTGTGGCTTATTTGTCCAAAATTAGAGCATATTTAGTTGGAAATCCAACAGAAGAAAGCATACTTACCGCCGACGGGACCGTAGAGTTCTGCCGAATGGCATCATGGGGAAAGTTTGAGCCCTTGGTTTAAAAAGTCAGCAGTATTTAACTACCCCGGGCTAGCCAAACTGGAACTGAGGGGGGGGGGGAGGGTTGAGTTAGCACTCTGCATTTTACCAATTGAGTCAAATGGCGTCTAGGCTCCAAAGGGTTAACGGTGATCACAGAGACGTACCCATGTCAAAATAGAGGCGGGACAGAGGTGGGATCCCGCCAATCCCAGGTGGGATCCCAGGTGGGATTGGCGGGATCCCATGTCATCTGGTGGGATCCCAGCTATCCCGCCTGGGATGGTAAGAAATCCCACCCGGGATCCCACCTCTAAAGCCGGGATCCCAGGTGGGACATATGGGATCCCAGGTGGGATGGTGGGATCCCAGGTGAGATGGTGGGATCCCACCTATCCCGCCTGGTATGAAAACAAAATCCCACCTGGGATCCTTACTCTAAAGCCGGGATCCCAGGTGGGATGGAGGGATCCCAACTATCCCACCTGGCATGAAATAAAATCCCACCTGGGATCCCACCTCTAAAGCCGAGATAGCTGATAGGATCCTGGCATTCCCATGCAGCTATCTGTCTGGGATATATATGACAACAAAATCCCACCTGGAAAGTAAATTACAGCAATCAGTACATATATTTTAATATATAATTTCCAATGAAATACCAGTGTATATATACACTACTATAGTGCAATATCATATGAAGACCACATGAAAAGGCTATGAAACTATAGGCCA
This sequence comes from Actinernus sp. WN-2022, assembly GCA_030867875.1. NCBI lineage: Eukaryota > Metazoa > Cnidaria > Anthozoa > Actiniaria > Actinernidae > Actinernus > Actinernus sp. WN-2022. The sequence continues at coordinate 29,115,360 of JAOWCC010001368.1, forward strand.
ACCTATGAAATATCCCATGAAATATTTTCATAGCACTTACATGTATTATGAAGGTTTCTTTTCATAGACCTATGAAAGACTCAAAGGCTATAAAATTTTATAAAGGGAAATATTATCCTATGAATATAGTACCCTATGAATTGTTTGGCTTTGAATTTTACATCCTATGAAACTTAGAAATTAGTATAACAAGACGGGAGGCTATGAAATTAAGGTACTATGAAAATACTATGAAAATACTAAATCTTTTCATAGGATGTGGAAAGTTATATGCAGCACTTGCTTCCAAATTTGCATGAAGCTAGAACATTCATGAACACCCTAACATTAATGGTAAAAAAAAATTGTTGTGTATTTCACAAGGCAAAGTTTGTTTGGCACCTTATACCACCTGACAGATCCATGTCCAGAGGAAACATATACGCCCAAACAATTCTTGACAGAACAAATTGGAACTCCAACCAATAATAAATTGGCTTTCAAACGATCTAAAGTTACTTACAGAAGCGCAGATTTCATAACTTTCTCCGAGAAATAGGAACGTTGATGACTGGCTGAAACATTACAAGATTTATACAGAAATGAAGTACAAGTTGCATGAGTTGGCAGTTTATTTAAACTTGATGTCTACGAGGTACATGCTCAGCAATCGATCGAGTGGACTCGACTAATACATGTATAATAATTTCGTTAGAAACAGCAAAGTCCTGATACAACTCATTGCTGGTTGCACTATAGGTCAAGGCTTCATGCAACCAGAAAAGGAGAAGAAAATATATAAGTTGGTGTTTGCGTAAAACTAATATGAAAACTGTGAGAACCAGTTCAGTCCCAGCTAACGACTTACATGCTTTCCAGGCAGACACAGCAAAACAGATGAGGAGTTAGTTGACCAGTTCATTAGCGTTTAGATTCCTTGAATATATAGCCAGACCATTTCGCAAATTAATCCTCAGATGAAGCACTCCCGCCAGCTCAGCTTTGGTATTAAGTTCTCAACAACAAACAAAGATGGCGGCTGTGAACTGATCCCAGGATGCATTGCTTATCTAAAGACCACTGACCTGAATTGTGCGGGCACATCACGCCATTTTCAAAACATGGCGGCAAGACATGCGATTTCTTGTATAATATGGCTTCCAGACTGAGCAAAGGGTTTTCAAAACACATGGGAGATAAGAAAACTATAAAGGTAAGATGTGATCATTCAATTGTTGTGGATTGTAACAAGAAAAGGGAATATAGCGCTTGGTTATCATACTTTTAGTTCAGCTGTAATGTTTGAACGGTTTCTATCATGTCTCGTGCACGTGGTCTGCTTGTAGTTGTTTCTTAATATCCATTTTCAATGACGAAATCCATACAAAAAGTTTACCAAGTTTATGTAGAGTGAATCTTTTAGTTAAATTAAGGATTGATCGAAATCTTGTAGTCATGGAGTACTATATACTGTTCGAAGAGAGTGAAATGTCTCACTTTTAATTTATACTGAGTTTATACAACAAAGGTATAATATTGCTTTTTATAAGTGAAATTGCACGTGTTTATACATTGAAATTCAAACAAATTCAATTCAGTCAATACTTTAAGTTCTTCTGTGAATTAGTGGACATTGTGCATGTGAAAGTTCACTTTATAGCTACATGTAGGCCTAGGGGAAATACATTTTTTTTAACAGTATGTGCATAAATAGAACACTGTACTACAATTTTGGAAAATAACTCTTGCTACGTACATCTCGTATTCAATAACTTATAACACTCTACTTTCTTCCATCATAGGCAATTGAAATCAAAAGCAAACACAAAGTCAGCACTCAGTTGTTACAGTACCTTCTTTAATCTCTCCAACCACCAGGTTTTTTTGGCACAAAACACACGAAGCGTCTGTGAAGCACGCAATTCTTAACGCTGCATTTCTCTCCACCGTGTTTTCCTGCACCCACCTCCAATTGCATGCTGGGTAAAGGACAACAATCGACAAGGGGTACCCCCCCCCCTCTGGGACTCCTGCAGGATTTTTTTAATACGTCTTTTCCCCCTAGAACCAAGAGAGGTAATTTGGACTCAAGCCGTTGCTTTAAAGTGACAAAAACACATCATAATAGGTTGAGTAGGGGGAAAAGACAACCAACTGCAGAATTTCAAGGGTTTCAGTGAAGAATTATTTCATGTGTCCCTAAACAGAAACACAACAGAAAAACCCTGTAAAACCCCTCACAAGGCCTACTAAAAGCAAACCAAGTACTTTCCAGCCGTCATCAGACTTAATGATGTCCTCTAGCTCTCTTACTGTGGCTTATTTGTCCAAAATTAGAGCATATTTAGTTGGAAATCCAACAGAAGAAAGCATACTTACCGCCGACGGGACCGTAGAGTTCTGCCGAATGGCATCATGGGGAAAGTTTGAGCCCTTGGTTTAAAAAGTCAGCAGTATTTAACTACCCCGGGCTAGCCAAACTGGAACTGAGGGGGGGGGGGGGAGGGTTGAGTTAGCACTCTGCATTTTACCAATTGAGTCAAATGGCGTCTAGGCTCCAAAGGGTTAACGTGATCACAGAGACGTATACGACATGCTTTGTCACGACAAGAATGGAAATAAATGGATAGCTTTGGCAAATCGTACTGGCCAATTTACAGGAACTTCTTGGTTTAAGGCTTTACTTTGGTGTAAGAATCAAGGCCAACAACTCTTTACTGGTGACTTTAACGGCTACGGACGAGCAGATATCTTATGCCACGATACCAAAGACGGACGAAAGTGGATCCGGTATGCTGACGGTAATGTTTTTTTCTCCGGAAAGAAATGGTTTAATGCTATGGGTTGGTGCAATCATGCAGGTTCAAAAGTCTTCATTGTTAACTTCAACGGCGATGGAAGATCAGATATGCTATGTCACGATAAGAAAGGACGGAAGTGGATTGCATTTGCTGAGTCTAAAGGCCATTTTATGAGAAACTCTTGGTACAAACAGATGGGCTGGTGTACAGATCGTGGCTCCAAACCTTTCATTGGCGACTTTAACGGTGACGGGAGATCAGACTATGCTTAACCATGATAATTTTGGCAAGAAATGGGTGGCCCTGGCAAACCCTTATGGCCATTTTACCAAGACGTCCTGGTACAGGAATATGGGTTGGTGCAATCATGAATCATGAAGCTGTACATTAGCGACGTCAATGCTGATGCCAGATCAGACATGCTCTGTCATGACACCCGTTCTGGATATAAATGGATAAGTCTTGCTAAGCGAAACAGTAAGTAACAACAAGTAGCCTAAGACAGATAAAAATAAACCGCACTCTACTTTACCTTGTAAAACTCTCAATTGGTATCAATATTTTATTGATGCATATAAATGAGTAATACGGTAAATTGAAAGAAACATCAACATGCTGTTTCATACCCGAACTGAATGGTGGTCGCACAGTAAGAAAACGACCGTTCGTTTATTTTAGTTTACCTACTTTGTACGAGTACCTTGTTTTGGATATGGGTGAAAAATTCAGAAGCCCTGAACCTGATGCAAGGAAAGCCACATTACTACAAAACAGATGTACACATCACAAAGCCTTCCTGTGAAATGGAGGACATATAAGCACAAAACAGTATTACGATTTAGAACTGACTTCTATACGTTGTATCCTGTTAGGAAATCAAGACAAGAACAGACATAACATTGAAGATGGAATCAAAAGCTTTAACACTATGATATGTAGTTTGTGAGGAGTGGTGTGAATTTTGAAATAAAAGGCGAACATTCCGAATCGTATTTACAATGTGTTAGTGTCTATATTTTTGAACAAGATATCCAGCCGAAAAATATAGACACTAACGCATGAGTTATTTACGGATACCACTAGTACTGATCAGCTGGCATTCATACCAATAAACAAGAACACTAGACATATATTTTGTATGTGATCTATCGTGTGTTTAACATGTATAAAATGCAGACTGAGTATAAAGTACAGACTGGGATATAACGCTAGATAAAATATAAAGGATGAACTGTATACGAACGTATATGCAGCATTATTTATGTTCTTCTTGTTCAATAAATCGCTAAATGCTTGGCTAGTACTTGTAATTTTTTAAGAAGGAAACGGTAAGTAAAATACGACATCGACTGATGACATGCTCAAGCATCATCAGAGTTAGCCTGCTAATGCAGGATCTTCGGTTTTCCCGGCTTGGAATCACGGTAAAATAAAACCGAAGAGCCTGCATCAACGGAATCCATTTCCAGGTGTTTTAATGCAACGATGAATATTATGTTTCGTTCACTATAGACCGAAACATGTTTAGTCTGATCACAAACGAAACATATTTCACTACAGAAAGCGTCCACACTCAATGATTCATTGCGCGGATCATGTTTGAAACGTGGTTACTCTGAGCATGATTGAAACTACTTCGCGAGATAGTTTCGATCTAATCCAGACTGAACAGGTTATCATGGCGGGCGTAAGCAGAATTAGAATGTTACTGCTAGAAAGATTAATATCAACTGGGGATATGACGAGTCTCAATACCTTGCACAAATATGGGCTGAACAATCCAACAAGCGCTAGAAGCTGTTGCATGTGCTTGCCGAAAACGAAATATCCTTAGCCGAAGATATCGCAAACGCTGTCTCTTGGTTAAACGTTGCAAGGTTCTTCGCCTACGAAGAGCCTGAATAGTAAAATTGAACCAGAGGATAAAAGCAATTACAAGTTCAAGTTCCATTTATAATAAACTCTAATAACAAAGTTTACTATAGAAACTGCAACCTGCATAAATTACGGAAACGTTTGAAACAGACCGCTATTCGAACAATGCGGTTTTAAACAAGTTTATGGGAAACATGTTTCTTTGAAACATGATTATTTGAAACATGTTTCGGCCCTAGTGTGAACGCACCTTTGGGCTGTTTACTGAAAAGCCAGGTTTCCATATGGGTTCCATATGGATCGTTGCGATTATATGGAAACCGGGCTAAACTGGTACTAACTGGTTCCAAGGTCGCCGTTTTTGTCTTAAGAACGAGTAAATAAGTGTTTAATATATCAGATTGCCCAACCAAACACAATTAAGTTTAACTCCTTTAATACTTTCTTTGCAGCTTCTGTGTCACCTTTTAAATGAATCTAAAGTATGCCCATGCACGTTACTTCTTGGAGAAACCGATCAAGAAGTAAAGAGTCGGCTTCGTGAACGTATTTGTTGGAACCTGGTTTGAGGGTGGTTTCCTAAATCGGTTTTCATTAGAAATAAGAAAAGCTTAGAGGTTAAAAGGGGCGACCAGCTGTTAGTTGCAATTTCGACAACTTAGATTTTGAAACGTTCTCATTCAAAGTAGGGAAGAAATTACCTTAAAAAACTTATGAATAATTCATGAGCCAAAAACAAAGGAAACCACCGAGCGAGAAGCGACCTTTAAATGTAATAAAGATTTCATCCCAATTTACATAAACTTTAACTTGGATTTTCTCCGCCGAAATAGGTCGTATCGCCAAAATAACTGAATTACACGACTCTATAAATCTAGACGTTTTTTAAGCCGTTTAAAAAACTCGCAGCACGTGTTTTGTTAGGTCTAAAACTCTCGGGCTGCGCCCTCGAGTTTTAAACCTGAAAATACACTGCTGCTCGTTTATTAAACTACACTTTAAACTTCATAAAATGTATAAAAACTTGACAAAGGAAATTTCGGGTTACTTGGGTAAATATTCACTAGATGCAAACTTTCCATGTCATTTATAGTTCAAACACTTTTGCATCCATTTCAAAATGTCAGAAATAAACCGCGAACTGGTCTATTGCATATAGTAAATATAGTATATGGTCCTTATAATTATCTCGTGCCTGCGCCGGAAGAATTCTGGTAACAATGGTATCAGAACGAGGCCAATTGCATGTCGCAAAGATTGCAAAAATGGTACCGTTCTGTTGTGTTCTTTTGTGTAATAAGAAAATCAACGTTGTTCTCCGCCATATACTTTAGATTGTTCTCTTCTTTGTCACAAGCTGGGACCACTGGTCTCGTTTTTATGCCTTTATGAATTTCTCGTAAGTTTTCAGACAACAATAATATCTGCAGAACGGACGTACTGCAAGCACCGACGCACAAACAATGTTGTAAAGTTTAATTTTGCTTTAATTTAAATAAACAGTGGCATAATTAACTAAACGTTGGCTAAGGTGAACGCTAACTATACCCAATCTCTTTTTATTTCCTCGTTTGATAATATTATCACTCGATGCTGTCTTATCACAAACCAAATCAACGTTTATTTGTCATGTAACCCAGGAGTCACAGTTGTTATATAAACAAGGCTTCAAACCTGGAAAGAAACGTAACTGCAATCGTATTTGATATGTAAAACATGTGTTACAGCAAGCTATGTTATACGATATACGGGGGTACTCCCATATATACGCTGGACCTTGAAGTCCGCCGGATCGGGAAACGACCAATACATCGAAAACATGGATGCAAACCCGCTGTATGTTAGTAACCGGGCAAGTAAAGCAATTATTAAAGACCCTTCTTTGTTTTTTTAAGGGAATCATCTTCTTTATATCAATATAACCGCCTCCCGGTTAGCTCAGTGCTTAAAAGTAAAGGGTCCAAACCCCGGCCGGACCAACACTCAGGGCCTTAAAATAACTGAGTAGATCTAAGGTGCTACCTTTGTGAAACAGCTGCACATGGTTAGAACTTCACGTCTTCTCGGATAAGGACGTAAAATCGTAGGTCCTCTGACTGAGGCAGGCCTAGAAGGGACCTTGAGTCCTATCACTTGTTTGTACTCCTGTGATCAGGCTCTGATCCCAATGTCTCAAATCAAATCAATTAATATGTTTTTTAATTAGTTTAATAGACTTTGGTTGTTAGCCTGCACGTACAACAGCCTGCTCTCCTTTCAGGCCAATACCACAACATCCTTAAGTAATACGTAAATCAGTATGCCTCAGAATCCAGTCATATATCTCCATCAATTAGCTGGTGTCAGCTGGAGGCCTAATATTATTTACTCAAATAGGAGAATAAAGAACAACCTTTTTTGTTTTATTTTGCAATCGTTTTAACTTAATAACTATTAAAGCTAAAACCCATATCTGTCATAACTAAGGTGGGTGATGTATATATGCTTTCAATAGAACAAAATATATGCATGCAAAATCGCAATGAAATTTGGTGTCCGCTTCATGAATTTATCCAAACATACCATTCAGTTTTATTTAAGAAAAATATAAAACATTTCAGTAAATGTAAAAAGATGTTGAACTGGTTATCTAAACACGACGGGGAAAATAGTATCGCCTTTATACAAGACTCTCACAGCAAGGCAAATGATGAAATTATATGGAAAAATAGGTACCAAGGCGATTTCTACATGTCCCACGGAGCCAGTAATAGCAGAGGGGTCGCAATCATTATTGGTAACAAGTTAGATTGCAAAGTCGCGCACAAGTTTTTGGATGATAACGGCCGTTTTGTTATTCTTTGTTGTGTTATACAAGGCTCTGAGCTTATTCTAATCAATTCATACTTGCCAAATGATGAAAATGGCCAGGCCTCTCTTCTCAGAACAATCGCTTCAATTGTTTCTTCTACATCGGAATCTCTTTCTTTTGATGCTCCTATTATATGGGGAGGCGATTTCAATTTTTATTTCGATGCGGAATTGGAAGCTTCCGGAGGGAATCCCTCCGTTAAAGTGCGATCAGTTGAAACAATGGAGACTGTCATGGCGCAGTTGGATCTTTGTGACATTTACAGGATTCGTACTATAGTTACCGTATTTCCTCGAATAAACGCACCCCCCCCCCCCCTCCCCCCATCCCCCCCACCAAGAAAAACAAAAATCTTGTAGTTGTTTTCATCAGACTTCCAATGCTGGTCATGATCCTGTCTTCATCAAGCTCTTGCCGTTCAGTTAGTATAGTGCAATTGCAACGCGTTTCTTATTCTGTAAATCAAAGTCATGTATTGCTATGTCCATGTGTTTACAGGTTTCCTGTAAGCGTAACAGCTCATCCTTCAATACCCGTGCCATCTCGCTACTTTGAGTAAATGCCGTGTAGCATCTTGGCACTACCAAGCCATTTTCTAATTTTCTCGCTCCAGTGATTCGTACTGTTCAAGGAGTGCTTGGAAGGTTGGCTTTTAGTCGACGATTATTAGCGTGGGATGCATTTCGCTGCCATATCACCGATTCTGCAAGACAAAAGTTCAAAACATGTAATTTCGCGGCAATTGTCGAAAAGTGGATTTCTTTCATATTCCAAAGTCAGATATAGGCTAAGGTATAATAACCAAAATCATTGTACACTTTTTTAGGGAAAATATATTTTTATTTCTAGGGAAAATGCAATTAACTAAATTCATTCGAATTCTGACACGAGTTGGACGGTCTCGCGTACCAAAACAAACAGTCATCTAGTCTTAAAAACGCTCAAATCGTGTTCTACGATATCTAAATATCTAGCATTATACCTTTGAGAAATATTGTATTATTCTTTACATGAAAAATAATTTTATTCAGAAGGCTGTGATACCGTTTCACGTGAATAAAATTAATTTTCACCATGTGCTAAACCTTTGAATGGATCAAGCTTCACGTTTTTTCGAATTTACAAAAGATTATCTCTCGGTTACTGAAAATATTTCTTTGGGCAAATAATTGTGCATGACGCTAGAGCTGTTCAAAGAATGATGAAAAACGTACATATTTGACCTTCAGAGGTCAACTGTCTATCTACGGGTCCAGCGCATTGATGCCTATTTCACGCTTCTTAACAAATCAGAGGTTCAGAAAATACACTAGAAAGGCCATTTTAAATAGTTCTAAACCTTATTTATTGCACTGAGAAATCAGATCCGGAGACTGCACTGAGAAATCAGATCCGGATTCGTAATCCAGAGAGCAACATTTTTACCTGTTCGGGGAATGGACATGGGGGGGGCCTCAAAAAAGAAGGACATTTTACTCGGTAGACTGCATTATTCCGGCACCAGCAACAGATCATTCGTCTCTCACCCTGTTCATAAGTTCTTTACCTGAGTCAGCGAGCGGACCTTCACATTGGAAATTTAATAACTCGATTAGAGATAATGAATATATCAGCGAACTTCGTAAGCTATTAATTGACCTTGAGAAATCTTTAGAAACTTTCAACCCTCAACTAAAATGGGAATTAATTAAATATGAAATCCGTAATTTCACAATTAAATTTTCGAAGGCCAAGGCAAAATGTTTTAGATCAAGTTAAGCCGAGATCGAGAACGAAATATCCTCCATTGAAAATATAAATGTCTGTCAATGTGATGATAGGCTAGCATTAAAACACGGGGAGTTGAAGGCGAAGCTTAACAAATTAAGTGATGAAATTACTGAGGGTGCCATCTTCCGATCGAAGGTACAATGGCACGAAAAGGCGAGATAAATACCAGTTACTTTCTTTCTCTTAAAAAGCGAAATAAAACCAAAACTCATATTAAGAAATTGTTGATTGAAGACGATCAGGAGATTACTGACCAGAGATCCATATTAGAGCATCTAAAGAAGTTTTACGGTACTCTTTACTCTCGGCGGAAAACCAAAACTGAATCCGAATGTCTTAGGTTTCTATCAGATATCATCTCGCCGAGGCGTTCAGAGGACGAAAGGAAAGCATGCGAAGGTTTTATGACCTTGGTCGAGTGTTTTAATAGCTTAAATAAGTTAGGCAACTCTAAAAGTCCCGGGAACGATGGTTTGACTAAATAAATTTATGTAGCCTTTTGGGAGGAGCTTGGCAAGAACCTAGTTAGCTGTTTAAACGACAGCTATTAGAGGGGCTCTCTCACTACCACTCAAAAACAAGCACTTATCTCATTAATCGAAAAGAAAGACAAGGACTCGCAGCGATAACGAATTGGCGACCAATCCGCTTATTGAATGTCGACTTAAAAATTCGTAGCAAAGCTTTAAGCTCAAGGTTAGTAGATATTCTTCCAAAAATAATACATATGGACCACCCTTACGAAAACGAACCTATATTTTTACTATCTAATTCCTATCGTTAAACTAACTGAAGCTATCCAACATCCAAAAAACTATATCTTTTTACTATCTGCAGCTTTTTTCGGATAGTCTGCACTTATCTTATTAATATATTTTTGCTAGTTAAACAATATCTGCTAAAAAGTTAGATTACAGATAGTCTATCTGAATGCTAACTGATTTGAAAGATAGTGATCAGATAGTCTATCCAAAAACTAACCCATTACATATAAAATATAAGATACGATTCAGATAGAGTATCTTAACACTAACTGTTGTTCAGATAACATTTAGATAGGTATCTGAAAACTAACTCCACATTTAAAACGTTCGGATAGTATTCAGATAGACTATCCGAAAACTAACCCATTACATACAAAATAGAAGATATGATTCAGATAGAGTATCTTAACACTAACTGTTGTTCAGATAACATTTAGATAGATATCTGAAAACTAACTCTACATTTAAAACATTCAGATAGTATTCAGATAGACTATCCGAAAACTAACCCATTACATATAAAATAGAAGATATGATTCAGATAGAGTATCTTAACACTAACTGTTGTTCAGATAACATTTAGATGTATAGTGTACATATCTGAAAACTAACTCTACATTTAAAACATTTGGATAGTATTCAGATAGACTATCCAAAAACTATAAACCCATTACATATAAAATATGATATATATATGATTCAGTTACATGTAGCAGATTTTTATATATACATATACATATATATATTTATATACATATACATATACAGTCGTTGCCGTTAATGTTGTCCTGGACATATGCACATATGGATTTATAGCCATTGTTCAGTTCGCACCTTTTACACAAAGAACGGTAATCATCCGAGAACGCGCCCTTTGTATTTGGTCTAATGGTTAACGCTCTTGCTTACCAGTTCGAAAGCCCCGAGTTCAAGTCTCAGTATTGGCATTTTTGTTACTGCGAAGTTTTTTTTCATTTCTTTTTCCCCTTTTTTTCTGACTGAATTCCCTTAAAAGCTTTTATTTCAAACGTGACAACAAGAACGGAGTTCTTTTTAACCTTTGAAATGCCGAGGACACCTATCATCCACATATATTTTATTAAGGGATGTTCGAACATTTCTTTTGCAAAAGCTTCGACTGCCGCAGGGAATGTAGTATTTTGATCATCGACATCGTCCATGGCGTAGCTTCAAAAGTTTGTTATCGTTTGTCAAACAATCATAAATCTTACGCCGAGTACACGGCTTTAATTCCACGTGAGTTCTTTTCCTTCACAAAGAAAAAAGCTTCGTCAACTTATGCAAGTATTACTATGGGTTTCAAAGAGAATTCTGGACAATTTCTGGACTACCGGATATTTTCAAAACTGTCCGCTCCGTGTCTCGCGGCTGATGTTTTCGAAATCTCGAGGGGAAAAAATGAGGTCGCTCGCTCAGTCTGCCTAAGTTCAGAAAATCAGTACGAATGAAATTAATAACACTTGCTAAAATCGCTTCCTATACTTCTAAACAAAGATATAATACTTTGAATCAGTGGGTATCTAGCATTTTCAAAACTGTTTCTGGTATATACATGTAAGCCCGGCACAGTGTAAGAAAAACAAATTACGCTTTTTCAAACCCACAACCATCAACAGAATCGCTACACCGTTCTAAACGAAAATAGCGTAATTTGGGCGTACTCAGTCAGTGCTGGTATAATTATCTACTTTGAAAGTCTGGGAAAAGTTGAGACCGTTTCAGGTTGAAAGTACTATTTTAGCTACATCGTCCGTTCTTATCCAATATAAAAAAAGAAACTGCAAAAAGAAACATATGTTAACAAAACAAAAAGACAAGGGAAAAAAATACGATGCCGATACTGAGACTTGAACTCGGGGCTTCGAACTGGTAAGCAGGAGCGTTAACCATTAGACCACCGTGGCTCTTTGTTACCAAATACAAAGGGCGCGTTCACTGCTGATTACCGTTCTTTGTGTAAAAGGTGCGAACTGAACAAAGGCTATAAATCAATATGTGGATATGTCTAGGACAACATTAACGGCAACGACTGTATATATATATATTACATTAATTAGATATACATTGTATACAGTAGATATCTGAAAACTAACTGTACCATATGTTATCAATGAAACGCTGGGCTGCAAATAATGTACCTATCGATGTTAAGCCCACGTTTATAAATAAGATACAGAACTGACTCTCATTCTGTATATTACTTATCAAACTCACAGGTGAATAGTTTCTTGGCCACTAAAATTTTGAAAATCAGAATTTATTTTGCAGATAAATTTGAAGTCAAAATCTGGGCCATTCTGTATCTGATTTATATTATCTTTTTACCTTTCAGTATAAGTAACCAGTAGTTACGACTCCCAGATTTTAGTGGCTGGGTATTCTAAAGTTGCATTTTTGTGTTAGTGAGGGTAATCACACCCAGACATCAAACAGGAGTCTAATGCGCAGCTTAAGGGGTGCCAGGCAGTGGGATGTATTTTGTGTGGGTTAAGTGTGGGTATTTGCACACAAACAGGAGTCTAATGCGCAACCTTAGGGGTGGCGGACAAGGGAATGGGCGGATGGGATTTTTCATGGATGAGATTGAAAGAAGCTGGAACAGGTGTTGGCAAAGATTATAGCTGAAATAGGGGAATCTGGCCATGGAGTGGTAGGAATGAATCGAAAACGAAAATATATCAGGAATAATTGTGAAAGAAAACCTCAGTGAAAATTTGCAAGGATCAACAGACGAAGCAGGACTTGATATTCCAGCATGGGATCTAATAAGCAAAATTATAAAAGTATTGAAAGAATGATACCAGGCTGATTGGTACGGTATTGGGAATAATGATGTAGAACCAATATATCTTGCCTGGCATGGCCAATCTTAGCCTGCTCCACCATACGTTTTTCTTTCCACTCTCGTAAATTCGAAGAAAAAGAAATGTCTGTTTATCCGAGCTTACATGTAATTAGTTTGCAATATGCAAGCACGGCATCAGCATATTTGTTTTATTTTTCTGGCCAATGAGAGCTATTGTTTAATTGGCGTGATATGCAACAGTTGCAAACTTTCACCTCGTTGGTGTCATAGTGCAAATATATAAAAACAATCATGTTACCAAGTCTCCAAAGCCAAAATTTGAATCAATCCATTTCTGCTGTTTGTAAATATATACATGTACATGTAGCTTTCATTGAAGTTCATTGAGCTTTGGGAGGCTAAACATACAGTATGAGATAATGAAACATGAAATGTACAAATTGGTTTTGTCTCGAGCGTGGGAACAGTCCCCAGTGATTGGTCAGTGGCAAATGTCATTGTCAGAACCTTTTAAATGTAACATTACATGTAAAGTATGTGACGTTCAGGGATATGGAAGGTAAAATCTGATTGGTTCATAACACAATGAGGCTTAAATAATAAGCGCTCTGGTAAGCAGACGTTTCTTTTACTTTGAATTTATGAGAGTGGAAAAAAATGTCTGGTGTAACAGGCTATATAGGCCAGTCCCCATTAGCGCTAGGTTAACAAATTGTGAAACTGTCAAAATCCCTATACATGTATAAAGTGGAGAGGCTTGAGAAATGATTTAAGTGTTTAGTGCGACTATAAAATCCTAATTAATGCATGAAATACATGTAGCTCTAATGTACATGTAAGTGAAGGGGTGGACTAGCAAATATAATGTGAAACATAAGTAAAATTCTAAAAAATACAGTACCACGCTTGTTGAAGTGTGAAGAGGAAGTTACAAGTCACATTTGGATATTATTATTTATATTTAGCTGATTGTCAGTCAAAGAGTCTCATAAATTCCGATTAGTTGGCTAAAGGCAATTTTCCAAACACAACTTCAAACTTTCAGGGTAGCACTTCAACAAAAACTAATAATAATACTATTGTTGGATTCTGTAGTACATTTACATGTATGCCTTGGCTAATTAAGAAGTACCAGCATATAATATGTATGCACCTCCAGGGGAGGGGGAGCGGGAATTTGACATTTTCTCCCCCAAAAAAATCAAATTCTCCACCCTCGGAAAAAACATGTTTGGTCAAAAATATCAAATTCTTTGTTATGGGTGTTACATTCAGACACTACTTTTTGGCATTTACTCCTGTGTAGTAAGCCATAGGAGTTATTACTTTTTCTCTTGCTTAAAATGAGAAAGTAGTGAGAGGTTCAATTTAAGTGGAATCAGAAAGTGCTCAAGTCTTTAGACTAAATTTATAACTGAAGGCAATTAGTGAGCGCTACGGACGTTAGAATAAAAGACATGATATTTCAACAGAAATCTTCAAAGTTAAATTGCTGTGAGATGAGAAGGTATATACAAATGTACACCAGGCTAGTTTTATGATTTTAAGTATGTACAGCAGGTAGTCAATAGTTATTTATTCAGTGCCATTTATCATCATCACCTTCTTTACTTTTGGCAGAGGGGATAAAAAACAGTGTTATGGACGTCACATCATTTGTAACGGCCGTTACACATGCAAAATTGCCTAACAACGATTGTTATAATATGAAAGTTTTAGAACAGCTCTAACAAGCTTTAGTTAACCCTCCTTGATAATATTATAAGTGCAGAACATTTTAAAAGTTATATTTAACATTGGTAGTGGTATTTGTTGACAACCACCCAAAAACCTAATATTTACCGGTATCGAATTAGGTGTAAGTGTTGATATTTTTTTAATATTACATGTACTTTGGGTTCCCCCAGGTGAAGCCAACAAAACAATGTAGCTAATAATGCTATATTATATAACCCTGAGGTATCCAGAATTCATGAAACCTTTAAGTTTCTCTATACATGTAGCTTCCATTTTCAAACTTTCCATAATCCCCTTTCTCATGTGGAACAGCTCCAAATATCTGCCCTGTCTTCCTTAGGCTAATAGTTGCAGGGTACAACGTATTCTGCAATTCAGTCCCTTCCTTATTTCTAATAAATAACCCCACCCTGGGCAGGTAGCGTATGTAAAAATCCCCATCATCAGGGTAGCCCTGTCTGTCAAATTCCCCCCGGGCTTAACATTGATTGTTGCATTAGCAAATGAAATACAACATTATTTCAAATGAGATGTGTATATATATATGTGCACAAATTAATAATAACTACATTCATTATTAGAACCATGCATTGGCTAGCTTACGTACAACCAAACCTTATTTAAGTTTGTATTTCAGTGTCTGTATTTAGTACGGATCTGTGGATCTACAGTCTCGCATTCATGTGAAAACGTTTTTGTGGCTTGTCGATCTGAACCGTCGATTCTACATGTAAATATGGCCTAGCTTGCCTTCTTCAATTAAATATAAACCTGTTTAAAAGAACGTTTAAAATGTTGGATGTGTTCATATATTAACCTCATACTCTAGATCCATGTAAGAACCATTCACAAGTGAAAATAAAGAGCCCAAATAACCGTACCTGTAGAGCTGCACCATAGTCCATACTGTAAATGTTGATGTCACAATTATGTCAATACCATTTCATTTTTCTGCGGCAATACTCCAATAGTATTAGTCGTGAAGTTGGAGATGTTGGATGAGCTTGAAGTATACAATTTTAATGTCTCATATATTTTCTTTCAAAGTGCCATTGGAAGTTTGGATGTTGAATTTCAAGGAAAACTCGTGTCTACACTGTCACTGTCCACTGTCAACCCGTACAACTAGCCAGCCACTCTCCGACTCATTGGTACCGGAATCGGTCCAATACTCCGCCATATTATGTTAAATGCATCACTAAAATGTTAAATTCTTGATTGATCGGTTTCCAAGCCTTGATTACCTTCATTTTCAATGCCATTTGGAATCCATATCCAACATTGTATAACTCCAACCGAACTCGTTTTCAAAATGGCTGCCAAGAAGGCTTCATTACATTATGGGATGTATTGGTGCATTATGGGATTGATTTGCAAAGTTTGCATTGCATTGTGTGTATTATTTTACCAACGGTTTTCGGTACAAGTTGGCGTGGGATCTCTTTACAATATCTGTATAATATGGCTTCAAGAAAAGGCAAGCCTGTGGAGCAAGCCTTAGAAAACAAAGGAGGTAAGATGGGATCATAAAATTTATGTGATTTGTATAAACAGTGGAGTGTATAAATATAAAGGCTTCAACACCGGGCGGGTTCAATCCTTGCACAATGGTGTACTGTCTACTGATCGATGTACATGTAGAGTGTAGTTGTATTTGAACTTGAATAGTGATTATTTTAATGAAGTGATTGGTATAGGTCAGGTTTTATATCATTTTATAGCGGCAATGTTTTTAAATGATATATCACACGAATCGCGAAAGTATACGAAGCGATTTTCTTTAATCCCCTACATCCCGGCCTACTAGCTAATAATAGCATTACCCTGGGCCTGGTTCCAGAAGGACTTGCTTGGAGAACTACTAGAGATCGAGAGAGATGAAGAGACGGCCGAGAGGTATAATAGAACCTCTGCAGGTACCCAGGGTACTAACATTTACGAGAATTTAATGACTAACTTCTCATGAAGAACTTAACCGTTGGCATTTGAAAACATTTGTGTAGCAAATTGCATGTGCACTAATCTGGGAAGTACCGTATTCCTCGTTCCACGTCCTGTCTGCAGCCAGGTTTCCAGCACATTTTAGTGAAAAATGATTTTTACTGTTATTAAATGCATGAAAATAAATGTATCTGTATTGTATTTAGATACACTTAATTTCTTTCAATTTAACAGGAAACAGAAACTGGAGACACAATTGTGAATTTTCAACTGAAGTTGAAAACATGCAATCACAGTCATGGTGATCAGTGAAAATGTAAAACATGACAAAGAGCTGTACAAGTATGCAAAGAAATTTTGTAAGTATTAAAGTAATAAAACTTTTTACTTAATATTTAATTTAAGACCAAGCAAAATACATTTCTTTCCAGTAATTAACCTGATTGACCTGGATTTTTCATAACCTCAAATTTTTTATTGACATTTCCTAAGTTGGTCTCATTGGGCTGGTGGTTGCCAGGGTTTCCTAGTGACCATTAGCTCTCAAGCACTGCCTTGCACAGTCCTGGGCACTGATTACCTCCTACTTAGATATTTGGATCCCTCAACATTTGGTTATTGGTGTGCTTATTAATTAGCGGGGTACTCAATCTTGTTTTTAATTAGTATAGGTAATTAAATGGGGACAAGTGAAATTAGGGATAAATTTAACTTGTGTTTGTCAAAATTTAAGTAATTATGTAGATTTTGACAAACAAGTGAGATTTATCCCTAATTTCAAGAGTCACTATTTCATAACCCATTAACATTATGGAGAGCAAATTACGATCCAGATGAACATTATTTTAATTGCGCATAGGCAGCGTTTGCATATGAAATATTACAAATTATGTGTGAAATTTCAAGTTGAAATTAGGGATTAATTTGTCCTCTATGGTATTATTATGTTAATCTCCTGGTATATTATGTTTAGAAGTTCACTCCTTTTTAGTAGCCTTTTATAGCTGTGCCTTTCTCCAAGTAAATGACAGCTATATGATGGCTACAGATGACAATGTAGCTGTAAATGACAACTACATGTACATGTACAATGTACATGTGCATTTTCCCTACCCTGTGAGCAGAGCCTTCTTGAAATTTGCTTGTTTTTGTCCAAGCTACTGGACTTGTTGAGCCTGTTAAAACCGGTTTATCAGCACCCAACTATTTTTGGGCTTTAAGCTGATAACTACATGTAGCCTGTGTACAGCCATCCATCTCACCTAAAAACTCAGGAAGGGATGTATACATGTGCTACACTGTCGTTAAATAATCCTGTTCCAGGTCACATGGATGTTTATTTTATGAGGATTTATGGTGGAAATTAAGAATGCTGATTGGCTAAATTATTACTGTAAATATTATGTGATATAAGGCCTGTTCTTTGAAACTTTGGCACCTTTGATTGGCTAAGAGATTAGGATTTATCAGTTCTTCAGTCGACTGTCAAATAACATTATGGTTTTGGATGCATTTTGGTATGAGTTTGCATTGTTCTGTAATACAGTAATTCTGAAATCTTCAGACAAAAATCTTGTTTCAGGATGTGGAGAATATAATGTGTACGATGAACTTTTATCTCTACACTTCCCAGTCATAATTAAATCTCCATACATGCATTGTACAAATGTATATACATGAATGTAGGAAGTTCCTATAAGAACATTGAATCTGCCTAATTCAAGCAGTGCTGGTGAAGTAAATATTTATATTGATTAAAAATTGATACGGTTTTGGTTTCAAAACTCCGGCATAGTCTTCTTGTTATTTTGCTGAACTGCACAGAAGACCTTGAAATTACCATTCAATAAATCTACCTTTATTTATCCTAAAGTTACCCTTGAAGAAGGGAATTTATTTTATTTTCCCTGCTTTGCAGCATCCTCTTGTCTTTTGCCATTAACAATAGGAAGTGAACTATCTGAAATCTACAATGTTTACCATCTCATTTCTCTTGGCCAATGGATATTGAGATACAGGGCGACCGTTGGGATGGCCGTGTAGAATTTTCACTTTTATGCAAAATTATGCTGGAACACGATTAACAATAGTGTAGGACATACATTCCCTCCTGAGTTTCAGGGGAGATGGATGGATGTACACATGCTAGCTGTAACCAAACCTGAGTCCATTGGCAGACAAATTTGGAAGACAAAGGTGACACGACTGAGTGAGTCAGTGGGCACAAGAAAACAAATTGACGCATGCTTGATCAATATGAAAACAACACAAATTAGTGCTGAACCATTCTTTTCTTTCGTTTTTTTTGTGTGTGTGGAGAGTTGAAGAAAGCCCTGCTTGCAGGGTAGATTTTCTGGAGAACTTATTGACTGAGAGGAAGGGCCACGACAGAAAAATATTTGGCTCGAGGATATAATTATGTCATAAAATAATAGACTGAGCACAGCAAGGTCCGTACAAAATGACAGTTAGCCAAATACATTTTATTTTTCTGTTCGATCAGCATGACGTAACTCAGTCAATAAGTTTTGTTATTGTATGATCACTTAGTTTGTTTTAATAACAGCAAAGCAAGAAGCATAAAATAGAGCATGGCAGAACAGCTTTTTTCTGGCCTGCTCACATCAGACATGTACGGCCCCCATCACATGATTTTTTGGGTAAATGGATTTGAAAGACAAGCTGATGTGTGGGGCCATGTATGCATGCATGTATGCATTCAGGTCATGATAATAGGGTAAAATGCCAAAACTGAAGGGAACATAGGCAGCTACTGGTCACTCGATCGGGCTTCTACTGACAATCGGGCCATTTAAACTTTTGTGTGTGTTATGCCATACTAAGGGATTTTGCAAACCCAGTTGGGATGCAGGGATCCCAGCTGGGATGTTTAATACAATGTAATCCCGGGTGGGATGACGGGATCCCAGTTGGGATTGGTGGAATCCCGGGTGGGATGCCATGAAAACCTGGGTGGGAATTTGTGAGGTGGGACATTAAATAATCCTGGGTGGGATTGGTGAAATCCTGCCTTTCATTTTTATATTGGTACAGTGTAGTACATGTACATATACGTTGTATAACTTAAACTCAGAAAATCATCAATGAATTTCACGAAGAATCAATTCAATAGCAGTAATTGGCTGTTCAGAACTATGAACTAGAAGTTTTATTGTACATGTACAGTACATGTATGTCCATAATATTTGAGAGTCAGGTATGTAATTATCCATTTAATCATAAATAAATCAAACACCAAGAAGAGTGTTGAAAAACTTATTTCTCAAACAATATGGAGAGAAAATATTAATTCATGTATAAAACAAATGATAATTATATGAAATGATGCATTTTACATTGAAAACATAAAAGGTAATAAGTAAGTGAAGTACAGAGAGTGTAATATTGCTTATATTTTCTCAATCTACAGTATTTGTCTGGTCTAATTTTGAAGATGCGAAAGTGTTGCAAGTCAGAAATATGTACCGTACTGCAATACATTACAGCTGTGGAGCAAGGAGGGTATTTAAAAAAACAGGGTTGCCACAGTCAGGGAAAAGTCAGGGAATTTTGCATCTGGTCAGGGAAATTCTAAATTTCTGGGTGCCATGATGACCTTTCATGCCTCAAAGCATATGCGAGGGTAGGCTACATGTTTTGACAATGACTTTTCTTTAATGGACGAGGGAATATCGAACAGTTCTATTACCAGCCAGTGAAAACTCAGACATTTTTTTTCCTGATTGGTGGCAACCCTGAAAAAGCAAAGACAATATTCAAACCTAGCCCTAACAATACCAATATTTTGTACCAACATTTTTTGTAAAATTTGGCCATTTAAGGCTGGTATTAAGCCAGCTAAAATAATATACTTTTTATACATGTAGGATTCATATTGAGAGAGTCAAGGCCTTGATAAATAATTTTATTTACAATGTATAAGTCAGGTTTAAATTGCCTTCACGCTTCAATTGTTAAATCGTAGAAATGTTGGTTCAAGTTTTGGATGCTCAGAATTTGGAGAGATGCAAGACAACAACTGTCTCTATAGTAATATATACTCTGAGTTTCATGATGGTAGAAGACATCAAAGGTTGCATGCCAACATCAAGATTGAAACTAATTTAAGTCTGGTTGAATGTTGCATATTATGACTATATATAGTTTATACAAATTATAATTTCAAATTTTATTGAAGTACTCTCTAATCTCTATTTGATTACTACCTTATCTGTTGTTATAAGCTATTGGATGTCTATCTGAATACTATCCTCATTTTATATATATAAGTATACTATCTAATCTCTATTTGATCACTACCTTATCTGTTGTTATAAGCTATTGGGTGTCTATCTGAATACTATCTTCATTTTATCTAAGTACTATCTAATCTCTATTTTATCACTATCTTCTCTGTTGTTATAAGCTATCTGATATCTATCTGAATACTATCCTCACTTTAGTTAAGTACTATCTAATCTCTATCTAATGGATACCTGAACAGTATCTGGTTCCTAACTGAATGCTAACTTATCTCTACCTGGGCTGTATCTGAAAAGTAGTTATTTTAGATTTTGATGACTAGTTTTAGTATAACTAAAAAGTATGCAAAACCTATCTGTTTATGCCTATCCGAAATCTTTCTTAACTACGGATAGCATGTAGATAGACTATCCGAATGGTTCCAATTAGATAGTTTTCAGATAGCTCTTACTTATTAATTAGATAGTAAGCAGATAAATATGTCGGATAGTATTTAAATGAAGATAAGTTAGTTTTCAGATATCGGGTGTAACTAGTATTCAGATAGTATTCAGATAGTGTCAATTTTTGTAAGGGCAAGCTGCTTTTATTGCGGGCCGGTACATTGACGAACCTATCCGTTTCATTGCAGATGCTATGGAATATTTAAAATCTACGGAACGATCGCATATATTGTTAGCTGCGTATTTCGAAAAGGCCTTCGACAGTGTCGAGCACCCAATAATTTTTGCTACTTTGGAACATTTTGGCTTCGGAGCAGTCTTTATTCGCTGGATAAAAACCTTGCTAAAGGATAACGTAAGTTGCGTCAGTCTTAAACAATGGCGATGCGTCGTCGTATTTTCCTACATTGCGAGGAGTAAAGCAGGGTGACCCGCTCTCCCCGTACCTATGTATCCTTGTGATAGGGATGCTGACCTCATTGTTACTGTTAACAATATCAGCAGTGTTAACCTTGCCGGGCAGGAAGTGAAAGTTACTCTATACGCGGACAACGCCACCTTTTTCTTGCGTGACTCCCAATCTTTAGACAACCTCCTTGTATTGTTAGATAAGTTCCACGTTCTTTCGTCTTTGAAAATAAGCGACAGTAAGTCCGAAGTGGGGTGGATTGGAACTAACCACCCTCCCCAAATAAACTCCGCCTATAATTTAAAGCGTATTAACTTCAGCTATTCAGGAGTTAAAATCTTGGGTATCTTCTTTTCATATAATGAGGACCTTTCGGCGAAAAATAACTTCGACATGGTCTTGGAGAATCTTAAAACTTGTTTAGACATATGGCGCTCCAGAAAATTAACCTATTATGGTAAGATTCACGTCATACGGTCCCTCGCATTGTCGAAGGTCCTCTATGTATGTGCCAATCTCTGTCCGCCGAAAGACGTTTTAGATAAAGTTAAATCCGCGGTACTCAACTTCATGTGGAATGGGAAAAAAACCAACATTAAATATAGCAATCTAATAGCTGATTATGAAGAGGGGGTCTTCGTTTTCCAGACCTCTATGCAATAATTCAAGGCTATCAAATCAAATGGGTCCAGAAGCTTGCCTCTGAGACCTTCAATACTTGGAAGATTATTAAGCGTAATGGAGGCGCTGCAGGAATCAATGTGAATTTAGATATGTCAGCTCTTCCTAGGGATCTTTTGGTTTTCTATAGGTCAGTTCTTAGTGTATGGTCTAAGTACTATCCCAATAGACCCACAGGATATAGGCAGTGTGTTAGCCCAGCCGTTATGGAATAATAGGCTTATTAAACTTCCCAACTCTACACTTAATATAGTTAAATTTATCTCTAATCGGTTAAGAGTTGTGCAAGACCTTCTGTCAGATTCGCTGGAGTTTTCATGGGAGAAAGCTAAAACGTTAGGTGTGAACGATTCGGAGTTTTTTCAGTGGGCTCGCATCATTGGTTCTATTCCTTCACCATGGAATATTTTGTTACAGAACGCTTCCCCTGTGAGCATCTGTAAAAGCACAATGGCCATGCCAGGTACAATTAGTGGAGAAATGCGTGATACAAGTAAAATAACAAGTAAAGTTATCTATAGTGATATAGTTAGTACGATGGTGAGAACTCCTACGGCCCAATTGAACATACAAAATCGCTTCGGTAGCGTCGACATTGTTTGGCATGAGGTTAACAAACGTATTTATAAATCTTATCAACTAATAGTTCGTATCTTAGACAATTCCAATATAAGATTGTCAATAATATTTTGTATCTGAAACTGGATCTCTACAAGTTCCATTTAGTTTCCTCCCCGGCCTGCTCTTTCTGTAAATGTCACTTAGAATCTATCGATCATGCTTTCGCGGAATGCCCAATGGCAGTCCATTTATATTTCGAATTCAAAGTTTTCCTTGCGCGGTTAAGCGTCACTCTTCCTGACCCGTCCACCCCTAATATTATACTAGGAGTTGATCAAAAGGGAGTAACCAACTTGCTACTACTCATTTTCAAATCGACTGTATATAAAGCGACGGACGAGGGCCAAGGCCTCCATCTTAGGAGTCTTTTAGCCAATGTTAAGGAGTACGAAATGATTGAGCGCAGATGCGCAATTAACGCGAATACCCTAAAGTTCGGCAAAGTGGGGACAATTAGCTAACAATATTTAAATCTTCTGTTTATTATTTTTTTCTCCGAAATAACGCCCAGTATCAGCCAAATTCAGTAGTTTTTTTCCCTTTTATTTATTTTTTGTTTGTTTTGTATTTGTGTGTGTTTGTGAGTGTCGCTGATCGCAGTTCCGAAAATTGTATAATAACTGTTCACTTTAATGTAAACTCAGCATTGTTTATGTAGGATTGTGAGGTGAAAAACTTAAGAAACAGCATTAAAAAATATATCTCTCGGTTTACTAAAAAGATTTCTTTGGGCAAAAAATTGTGCGTGACGTTAGAGATGTTCAAAGTCTGTTGAAAAACGTACATATTTGACCTTCATAGGTCAACTGTCTATCCACGGTTCCAACGCATTTATGCCTATTTCACGCTTCTTAACAAATTAGATGTTCAGAAAATGCACTAGAAAGGACATTTAAAATAGTTCTAATCTTATTTGTTGCACTGAGAAATCAGATCCGGAAACTGTTGTGTGTGATTTTTTTGTCGTTCTCTTCAGTTGCCTATTTATGGGAGATGCACCATATGCCAAGTCACCGGTACGTCACCAACTACTTAAACCCTTTCACGGTCGCTGGATCTTTGGACGGATAGATCTTTGGACCGATAGATCTTTGGATCGCTGGATCAGTAGATCGCTGGATCATTGGATCGGTAGGTCACTGGATCGTTGGATCGGTAGATCACTGGATCGGTAGATCGCTGGATCATTGGATCGGTAGATCGCTGGATATTAGGATCGGTAGATCATTGGATCGGTAGATCGCTGGATCATTGGATCGGAAGATCACTGGATCGTTGGAACAGTAGATCACTGGATCGGTAGATCGCTGGATCATTGGATCGGTAGATCGCTGGATATTAGGATCGGTAGATCATTGGATCGGTAGATCGCTGGATCATTGGATCGGAAGATCACTGGATCGTTGGAACAACAGTAGATCACTGGATCGGTAGATCGCTGGATCATTGGATCGGTTGATCGCTGGATCTTAGGATCGGTAGATCGGTAGATCGGTGGATCGGTAGATCGGTGGATCGCTGAATCGCTGGATCGCTGCATCCCTGGATCTTTGGATCACTTGATCTTTGAATCCTTGGTAGATCGTTGGATCGCTGGATGGCTGGATCCGTAGATTGCTGGATCTATGGACCCGTAGAGACTTCAATTTTCTGAAAGGATTTAACTCGTGTAAACAGGTGCCCAAAAGTCTAAACATAACCTAACCTGAGAAAATGATGTAGCACCTAATTACAAGGCTCCTCCTTTAATATGTCGCAAGTGTTACAATTTTTTTTTTTTATTAATTGTGGACTTCCTGTGCTGTATTGATACGCACGGCTGTTTCAAAACGCCAAAATGGCGACATTAGGTTCCAGACCTCCTCTCCGTTATTCGTGAATTCTGTTTTCGCTTTTTGATTGATGGTCTGCTTTCCCGCCCATCTTGACCTGTTAATTAGCCGTCATATCCTGTTGGCAAATTCAATATAAATCGGCCATCGAGCTACAAAGCCACAGTGCAGCACGAAGGTAAATCGTTGGGTGCTTGTGAGATCACTTTGAGACGTTCAGCAGGGTTTTCACAGTTATTAATGATATGTTTGGAGTGATTTTTTTGCCCTTGGATTGCTGAGATATCGAAAGGATTCTCAACCGAAGTAAGCTGTGGAAACTCCATCATTTTACTGAGAAGGAATGTTTTTACATCACCAGGTGAGTAAGACACTTGTTCTTTGAACCTTCCTCTTGAATGACTTTTATTGGCGACTTTGCACTATTTTTTTTGCATGTCTTTTTAAAAGCTTTAACTTGTTACTGATATTCAAACATTCGATCGACCGTTCATTTGAGTTCGACTAAATCGAGCTAATGAGCGCCATGCGTATAAGCTTTAATATGTTTCCCTCTGTTGTCGAGAGTAATATAATTTTCGTATATGTTCATTTATGAATTCTATCGTATACCTTAAGCTTAAAAAGTTACTTAGTTATATGTTATGAGCACGTTTCTTCAATTAGCCAAGATGATTTTCATCCGTGAAAATCAGCACATCTACATGAAGAACATGCAGCCGCGATTATCTGATCGGCTCATTTAATGAGTTTACTGACTAACGAAATGTCACTGTTAGTTACGGTAGGGCCGTAATTTGCAGTCATTCTTTTCGCTTTGTATGGACAAATATTATCCCCAGCCACTGAACCAACCTGTGCAGGTTTTGATTCAGAAATTAGGCTTGATTCAAATACTCGGGGCCGGAAGTCACGTGTCGGGTTATAATAACAAAAATACTGCAATGATTCAGTACTATTTCACCGTTTAATACTTGTGAACCCTAGCTCTAAATACTTGAGAATTCGTTTTGTGACGGTTAGGGTTCGTTTTGGGGACAGGGAGACGCAATGTAATCATAGGCAGTCAAACACTATATTCACTTCCGGCCCCTAGTACTTGAATTGCACCCAAAACCTGAGAACCCGGAGAAAAACACTCGGAGCAAGGGCAAGATACCAACGAACTTGACTCATATGGTGCCATGTCTGGGAATCGAACCTGAGCCACATAGGTGGAAAGCTAAACATTTAATCATTGCCACCAGGCTCCCCCAATTAAAAATTCCCATACAAACCTTAACAGAGCTTTTGGCTTTCTGTGATGCAGTGATCGAGTAAAAGAAAGTTTTTATTATGAAAACATAATAAAAGCATTTTGTTATTTCAAATGTTCCTATGCCTGTAAAATTAAGTTTTAACATCATACAGGTACATTTTTAACAGTCAGCTTTAGTATTCAGCAAACATCCAAACACTTCTAAAATAAAAACATATTTTGTGGTAATTAATTATTGTTTAAACATGCTTTAATAGGACATCAAGTGCTGAAGATGAAAATACTGCACAGTACATACTTTCTCAGGTGAAAAAACATTCCAGGGATTTAAAAGCCTTCATTGCTAAACCCTCACCCTTTGGTACGTCAAGCTTGAAGCCTGCTTCCTTTGTTGTTGCAACTCATCATAGCTGCAACAGCTTTCAACAGGTTTAGGATCTCCTTTATAAATGGCAGCCGCGATGAGTCATCACTTTTATGGCAAGATTACCATGTACAGAGAGTTATGTACAGTCGTTCAGCATTCAAGGATGAAGCCTTCAAGGATGCCATGTCTCCTCAATTCCAGACCTGACTCCCCACCTCCTGGGCATTTATGGCACATTTGACATTTTTGGAATAGATGGTTTGCATTCAATCCCCAGAGATTCAAACGACAAATGGCATGGCGGCCATGTTGTTGTACAGAACAAAAGAAGCTAAGGAAGAATCTATTGTTAACTGTACATCAACATGGCGGCTATGACGTCACGTGCAAAGGGTCTGTAAGAGCCTTCCAAATGCCTCACCGTGGGATAAGCTAAGCTATGCGAATGCTCCCATTGTGGGGCTTAAATTCAAGGATGTAGATTGTGTATTTTTAAAGATAACCAGACCAAACAGAAATAGAGGGGCCATTTTATTATGATAATTATCATGTTCTTTGCTTATTTTCTGCACAAAGCTGGATCATTCTTGAAAACAGCTAATTCAGCTGGGGAAATTGCCTGTTGCCCGGCTAAATATCGACATCCCTGGGCTTTGGAACAAGTGCAAATCTCTTATAAACATTTATGTAAAATTAATTGCTTTCTTTGACTCTTTCAGGAATTCCCAAACTTTTCTTTGCTGGCAAATGCCCCACTCCAGTGACAGACTAAGTTGTAAAATGCCCTATGTATGCTTGGAGGGGGGGGGGGGGGGGTGTGAAGTGGGCAGGTTTGGAACCATTATAGTAATATATAACTTGAAATCTGATTGGCTAAAAAGTATGTTTTATTAGAGCCTACCTATAACATGCTTAGGAGCCGACCATTTAACGTTTGAGGGGGGGGGGGGGGGGGGGTGGTTTCGAAAAGAAAATTCCTGCAAGTGGAAAAGCTTTGTTCTGGCTCCTCTTTTTCGCAAAAAAAATTATACTACTAAAGGAAATAAAATCGAGCACAGACAAGAACACCCATCCCCCCCCCCCTCAAAAGTCAAATGGTCGGTCCCTTAGCTTGAATTTCAACTGGTCAGGTTTGCTCATGCATGTCAATCACTGTCAAAGAGAGAGAACACTATGGAAATTTTCAGACCCTTAATTAATTATCAATGGTCACAAACAAGAAAAATAAAACTAGACAATTCAAGAGTAAATGAGGCTTATCTTTTCTGTAGTTAGGGTTATATTGTTTGAGGGAGATGAAGGTGTATTTCTGGTTTAAAGGCTGAAATACCACTCCACTCCCTAACCTGCAATCTGAGCTCTTTCTAGGTGTATCAACGAAAGTATAGTTAGCTTATTGTTATGACTGGGGAAAATTTTCACAGATGCAACAGCAGCTTTGTCAAGATGGAAGACAATGCAATACCAACATCAACGTAAACAAACGCGTGAGGGTAAGGACTATAAAGCACGTGGCTATTATAGCCACTAAAAAAATGGTGCCTAAAAACAATTGAAAGATCGGATGAAAACAATACTTTTTCTTCTCAAATATAACTTACCCAGGACTCTAAAAACCTTGCTTCGTAGTTCTCTTGGGCTTGATTTTTGAGCAAAAATCACAGAATTTGTCATCTCCGGTCCGTCGTAACTCGGGCATGCAATCCGAAAAACACTGTTCGAAACTACATGAAGTAAGATTTTCGATACTAAAATCAACGAGGAGATGCACAAATGTCATATGTATTGGTAAGAATATCGGGAAACGTCTATTTTTTAGAAATAAATACACAAACTGAGCAGGATAATGTGGAGACGTATTTGTAATTCTCGACAACGGCCATGTTTATGTGCCCGCGTATATGCGGTCGCGCTCAGCGGTAAACTATAAAAAAACGAGGGATGGTCTGGAACCTAATGTCGCCCACGAAACAGCCGTGTACGGAGGAAGGGGAGGAAGTGGTCAGCGGTCCGTCCCATTTGTCTCGAAAAATCCCGCCAATCTCTCGCCTCCTTGTCGCTGCTATAATTATCGCTTTCATTTGCGCAAATAGTGCATCCTCTTGGCCAAACTGTGGAAGGATTCATTAAAAGCACGATAGATGATTTTGTCAAGTCTAACTCGAAAGAAAGCTATGTAAATAGAAGAATTCATCCAAGCTTGGCAGACTGTGTAATCGGAGAGCCGTCAACGTTTTCTATTCCGCCTGTGATTCTTTGGAATCCACTTGAGCAAGCAGGAAATCGCCCCACCTGCCCAGTTTGCAAATCAGATCTGCGTTTCTGGAGATGGAATGACGCATCCAGACCACAGAACATGCCCCGGGAGATATTTTCCGTGCAAGAGCGTGTTCTGCTTGTCTCAAGCTGGTACTTGTGTGAAAGTCATCATCAGGTAATCGCACATAATCCTCATATCCTGAAACAACTTTCTAAAGCCGGCCTACGAATCCCTTTTGTCCTTTTCCATAAATCAGGAATGTCAAGATAATTTTTGGACTTCATCACCAGCAGTGTCAATACTGGAGTAAATATTCGTGACATTGAAACTATGTTAATAAATGTGCATAACTCAAATCATTGCGGCAAAGCTTGTGAATATTATATGAAATCACGTGGTTCGTTGTCAGAAGGTAATACTTGTGTGCCCTTTCCGAAATTCCAGTCAGCAAATACCTTCATAGGAAGGAATTTGCTAACTCGTGCGTATTTGCGAATTATCCTTGAAAGTAAAGAAATGCATATGCAACACATGGCATCCAAAACAGGAAAATGGCTTTCTGCTGACCACACATTCAAAGTGTCTGCCAACATTGGCTACTGGAACAATAGACAGTGGAGAAAAATGTATAATCCCATTTTTATCATTCTGAATGAGCAGAGTGAGGTACTGGCATGGAAACTGACACAAAGCACATCCATCGATTGTGTGAAAACACTGCTGTGTGGTTTAAAGCAAAGACATGATGAAGCAGGGATAAATATTGAAGGACTGGTTATTGATAACTGTTGCAGTTTGAGGAACAAGATTAGAAGAATATTCGGTCCAGATATTTTGGTGAAGCTGGACATATTTCATGCCATAAAACGAATTTTGGACAAAGTGCCACGGAAAGGTGTGACCCTTGAGCTAAGAACTGTACGACAACAAATGATCAACAATTTGAGTTTTCGTGACGAGACAGATGTTGGAAATATTAGAAAGAAAGCAACCCCTTCCCAAGAGAAAATAGAAAGTAACTTAAAGTCCTTCCTAAGTAAATGGTCACAAGAGCTTGTCAACAATGTGAGAGTTTTGCCCGACAAAGCTATTACAGAGGTACAAAAAGTACTGAAGCATGTTAGAGCTGGATGCTTATCCAACATACCCCCAGGAATATGAACAAACAGGAATGAAAACCTGCACAAGATACTGCAAAAATGGCTAAAAAAGGACCACATTGGTGTGGTATTAGCTGTTGCACTCCTCTCCAATATTTTTTACAAACTCAATTGTGAGGAGACGAAAAGAAATGGCAGAGATAAATCATTGTTTAGACCTGTAAATGAATGGTTTTCTCATTTTCTTGCTTCAGGGAAAAGGTGGTCAACAGAAATGTTTGGTGTTGGACAAGAAGAGCTGTCACAAATATCCATCAATGGAAATCTACACTTGCTAGAAGATAACTTGGAGTTTGATATGTGCAGTGAAAGTGAAGATGCTGCTGATAACAGCTGTGAATCGGATATGGAAGTTCATTTCGTTAATCAGTTATTTGATGGAAAACAAGCTGAAAAGATTTCCATTAGATCTTCTGCAATGGCCAACATTTCAACTAAAGCTTTTGCAAATAAAAACAGGTCAATTCTTGCAAACAAATATTCTTGGATCCATGCTCCATCAATGCTATTGTTGTTTTCACATTCTGAATGCAGTGGCCAAGGACAATATGTCATCAGTGAAAAGAAACTTGATGAGAATTTATTGAACTCTGGCTTTCAGCGTGTGCCTGTCCCTGGAAATGGTGACTGTTGTTTTTCATCTGTTTCTTGTGGAATTGACAAGTTCTTTGGATAAAGGTCACAAGGTCTGCCAACACTTACAGCCCTTAGGACTAGTGGCCAATCAGGAGGTATCTGAGAGAATAAGTATTCTAAGAAAACAGTTAGTGGAAGAATGGCTGGGAACAAACAGTGAAGAGTATTCACTGTTTTTAACTGTTTCAGACAGTATCTTTTGAGGAAACAGCACTGCCCTTTTTAGAACCTGGAACATTTGACTGTGAGCTTGGAAATAGCGTCCTTCTTGCACTTTTTAATGTGCTGAGAATTGCAGTAGTAGTTTACTCTTCTATTGATAGTTACCCTATCATACCATTAATTCCTAGAGAATGTATGTAGCATTGTATGTACCAATGTATGTAGCATTCAATCAATCTTGGCAAGGCCATTATGATGCAGTGACTGTAACTGATGTCATATGTACACCTACTATGACATAGAGTGAGACACAAGGTGTAAAAGAATTGTCATGTTCATGTGGTAGAGGAGGGGCAAAAGACAAAGAGAAAGCTTTCTGTGATAACTATGGTTCAAGATGCAAATGTTTTCGGCAGATCACTGGTTGTAACTAAACTTGTAGATGTGTTAACTGTGGAAATCCACATGGCAAGAAACCAACTGTAGAAAAGAATGTCCCAGTGAGAAAGTGAAGAAAGCATGATGATGTACCTTTAATATCCATGGAGTTCCTCGAACGTGTCAGAGAACCTTTGGCACCTGACAGGATGGAGGACTTCGAAGTGTTTGCTTTACAACAGATCCTTTCTGGCATACGTGAAACCCCAATTTATTATGATGGTATTTATCGGACCTTTGAAAACATAATGTTAATTTCTGGTTTTACCAGTACTCCATCGAATGACAAAGTTAAAAGATTAATAGACAAACTCCTGAGAGAAAACGATGTGTGTGCTATAACACTAAGGCAAGAGATCCAACAGAAATTGTTCTCTTTTCAAAACTGAGAATGTCTGCAGACAAATATCATAGCATTTCTCTGCACCACCAGTAGGTTATTGTTTTTTATATTTCCCAACCATGGATGCTAAAAATATATGAGCTTTATCATAATAACCATAAGCATTTTGTTGGGACAAAAT
Source organism: Actinernus sp. WN-2022 (assembly GCA_030867875.1). Classification (NCBI taxonomy): domain Eukaryota; kingdom Metazoa; phylum Cnidaria; class Anthozoa; order Actiniaria; family Actinernidae; genus Actinernus; species Actinernus sp. WN-2022. The sequence goes on from JAOWCC010001368.1 coordinate 29,146,959, forward strand.
AGGTATTGAAATTTGTCCTTGGACATTATCAGATTTTGAAAGAGTCATTCAATTCAGCTTGAGCTTTGCTCTCAGGGATGATTATCAGTTCATTATATCTTGACACCAGAAATAGGTAATTGTTTTAATATTCCAGAAACCTTTGAATTGAAGGGGCCATATGAATAAACCCAGCTCTTCAAAGAGTAGAATTTTGTCTAGTCGAAAAGTAGAATTTAGTATGCCCCAAAAGAGTTATTAATTTTATAGGCCTTATTCATAAATACATATTTCTGTTTCGATAGTTTATCGACATGTACAGAAAACATCATTCCCACACGAAAAAGCGTGTTAAAATTAGTGATTGTGTTAAAGGTTGTAGCTTAAAAATCAACGAGTAACAGTCATTTGGAATTGGAAAGATTTGTATGAGAAAAACAATGGAGGCCTATCCAGCCTCGCTTTCATGTTTTCAGCATTTGAAGTCACTAACTCAACAGGAATTCTCCACATTGCTCTAAAACTGAAAATAATTACTAGTTTTAATATAGTCTTTCATGTGGTAGTATTAGTTTCCCTCTACAAATTTATCTTCGAAATTATGCAAATTAGGAGGCAGCCTTATGAATTCAGTCTATAGGTGTTTTTTAAAAGTTTAAAATGTAAAGGAGGGATTGTTTTGTTTGAATATTTAAGTTTTAGTATTTTAGTGACCAAAGACATATAATAATATTGAGAAAGAATTATTCTGTAAAAAGTATAGATTACTTAACAATTAGACCCGCAGCCCGAATGGGCTATTTAACTCGTAGCCCATGAGGGCGAGAGGTCTAATTGTTTTAGTATAAACTAACTAGTCGGACGGTAGAAAATAATAGAAAGAAAATAATAGAAGTTGAAACCGTTATTATTTCGTGAAAATGTGTGCGGTTTTTCTCTACCATGGGCTATCACAAATAGACCTATAGTTTGGTAGCCAATCAGAATGCAGGATTTGTAATAGTCCATTAGTTGGTTTATACTAATTACATGTAATAGCTAATCACAGCATTACTGTTTCCTAGTTCGGCTCTGCATGAAAAAGCAGGCAAGTTTCTGTTTCTTGTTTAGTGAATAAAGAGTAAAGGTTTGAAAATTATAAAGTAGCTATAGAGTATCAGTTACTAATAGTAGTATTGAAATATAAAGTAGAGTATCGGTTACTAATAGTAGTTTTAATGCTGCATATTTATTTATCTACATAGATCAAGTGATGAATTATCCCTATAGGATGATCTTTGCTGACATCATTGTTTACATTTTTACCTCATTGGCATATATCGTACTTCAACCATAAAATGAACAGACTCAGGAGCCATTACCAGGAGCGTCCATCTTTTCCTTTGGTTCTGTTCCCAGCACAGGAGTAGATGTAGCTAAATTTAGAATTTCATTTCGCTCGAAATAGACAAAGGCCATGTTGTCTTAGCCAATCAGATAGCTATACGTCATTTCTCATTATTACGCGGGAATTCAAATTCTAAATATAGCCACATCTACTCATGTGCTGGGGGCCCAGCCCATGACATAGGAACGCTCCTGGTAATGAGCTCCTGACAGACTCCATAAATCGAAAGAAAATGTCACACTCACAGAACATTTGAGAGTGATATGTTGAATACTTTTGAGGAATGGCCATTTAAAAACTTAAAATTTTACAAGTAATGTATGACCATGTTTCAGCTCTTGCGACACATGCAGCCATACATTCTTTGTAAATTTTACAGTTTTGAAAAGCAAATTTCTCCGAAACTATTTAACATATCACTGTCAAATGTTTGGTGATTAATAAGTATTATATTCTCTTTCGATTTATGAAGTCTGTTTGTTTGTAGCTTGAAGTTTGATTTATGCTAATGAGGCAAACGTGTAAACAAAGATCCTCCCTATTCTGACGGGGTATGTATCTACAAAAGTATTAATGCTACGATAATGAAACTTGTGTGGTATGTAAAGCATCCAAAGTTGTGGTGATTCCTGTCAATTATGACGTCACATCACGTAAAAATGGCGTCATCGTAATTTTTAGCCGCCATCTTGGATTTTGAAATGATCAAAAATGTCAGGAAATCGCCAAAATTGATTGTAAAAACTAAATGCTAAAACTACAAAGATACTGGTAAAAATTTAACAAAATATCACTAATCAAACGATAAACGAGAAAACAAAAACAAATTTGAGCTAAATTTCGGTTAAACAGATTTTCAAAACATGGTTGTCATGGAAACAGTCACGTGAGAAAATATTTGACACACCAAGATGTTCATGATTGGGTGAAAAATCTGTGTTATTTAAGTTCGAACCCAGAGTGGGCACTTTCTGTCCCACGCCAGGAAGAATAGGACGTCCTAATGAAAATGTCCTGCTTTCTACAACAGGCAGAGGTGTTTTATTCAAACCCGATTATTTTTGGAAAAACCTTTGTTAAAATGTTACTGTTTTTTTTCCTGTAAATAAATACACTCTGCTGCTCACATTTGTGCAGTTCTAGCTTATTAAAAAAATCGAGAGTATATACTATAATACAGTGCTTGTACTGTCACGCTCGCGCGCCTTACTGGTTTCATGCGAAAGTGTCTCGACACAAACTTGGTATGTAGCCAGGCCTTAAGACCACATAAAAATTACTAATGAGCTTTCAATTCCCGAGTGGTCTAAAAGTCTTTTTCCTTTTGTCTACGAGCTGCTGCATAAGAACAGATCGTCTGAGTGTTTATTTAAAGCCGGGATTTAAAGCTTAGTAGAGCCTTTGTTGTCGTTAATCTGTGGCCTTTGTTGTTGTTGATCTGTGATGCCGTAGTGGAAAAACAAACCCCAGCGTATACCATATGCTAATATATCAAGGAGTTGTAATTGTTATTCATTTGTTAGCTGGTGTTACTTGTTATCAACAGACATGTTGAACTATTCAGAAACTTATGATAATACGAGCGGTGAGAGTAGATTACTAGCGTTTCTGTGTTTTCGTCCTCGCCGACGCAGACTAACATCAGCTGAACAATAGTTTTGTTCAGTTAAACTAGTCTTCTACAATAATACTTATAAATTCACCCTTCTCACACAGCGGCCATGTTGGATAGAAACAATAGATTTTGCGTGGCTAGCCTCGCACTGAGCAGATTCAGAACGAGTTTAGCCCGCAAAGACAAAGGGATAGTATAGTCGGAAAGGATGCTTTTTGTTAATTGGACAATAAAAACGTAATCCCTCTACGACAATTAAATAATACGTTGAACAAATACTCTCGTCACCTCTGGCGTTGCACTTCTGCTTTTTAAATTATTACGTTATTTTGCTTCCAAGCAACAGCCATTAACCAAAATCTCTGTCTTATATAATACAAGCCAAGTTTCAGTTGTGCTGGACCTGTTTCATGTGCCGCCCAAACCACCACAAATTAAGCAAAAAATATATTTAAATGTTGACCAATATCCTGAAAGTAAATAGAGAAACGTAGAGATCGCACTGGATACGTTTATGAAGGGTATTATTTCGTTTTAAGATTACGACAAGAAATATTAATTATTGCGTCCTTGCAAAAGGACGAACTTGAAACTCTCAGAACGTTTCGAATAAATCACGAAAAAAAGAATGAAGTTTCAGCTAGCGAAGTAAGAACCTTAGGTGTTTTTTTTTACTTTTCATGTTTTCTTCGCGAGTTTATTCCGCAGTTATTTTGACACAAGTTACTAAAGAGTCCGTTTTCGTCGAGGGTACCAAAAAATCAAGTGTATACCCAAAATAAGTCGAAGGTAGTAAAAAACGCGAACAAAATGACGTCTTTTTGCGAGGAAGTCACTTTATCTTTCACGATTTTCACCTTGGGTGCACTGAAGCTCGAAGTGAGGTGCAAAAGATATGCAGCGTAAAATTTAATAATCTTGTTGCTACAAAAACATTTAGTTCAACTTTCACATGAACGTTTGCGAATTTGTTAACTGGAAGTTGAACTTTTGCGAATTTGTTAACTGGAAGTTAGGCCGTTTTATTTGCAAGTTTTATATGGGTTTTTGCACACTGCGAAGGAAGTTAAAAAGATGGACTTACTGTTGGATATAGAAGGAACCAATCGGAAGGCGCGACTTTATTTTTACCACGTGAAACAAAGCGCGCCGCCCGCGTCTGGTCTTTCCCTGTGCGCTCTGTAATATACGAAAGTGCAATCCCGCTTGATCTTCTGAAAAGTCGTGCTTTTTGAGTATTAGCCAAAAGTTATGAGTTCTTTCGAAGAAATCCATTCTGTCGCAGATTTCGAGTCGAAGCTATCTCAGATTAAGATTCCCTGGGAGGAGATAGCGCCTCAGAACATTCAAGATTGGCTGGATATCTTATCCAAGAGCCACGGCACTACCCGCGATTTGTTGTTGGCTGGGATGTTGGCTTGTACCGGCACTTTGATAGGTGACACCACTGTGAAACTCTTAGATTCCTTGAAGGAGAAGGGAAATATTTTCTTCGTTGGCCTCGCTCCGTCTGGTGCCGGTAAAACGCCTGCCTGCAGTATTGGATGCGTCCAGCCCTTGATTTCACACTTGGAGCCACGCGTCCAACGCAGTATCCTTGTTGATGAAACTTCATCCAATGGTTTATTCAACCAGTTTCTGAACTGCCAAAAAGGAACGGCGGACAGGGCGCATGTCCATCTTCTTTGCATCGACGAGGGCTACACTTTCCTAAACAAACTTATAAGAACAATGGAGCGTATGTGTAAGTTATATGACGGAGATTATTGGTATTCTGTGAAGGGCCGAGGAAAACGTGTTGGGATGCAAAGTGCCCGAATGAGCATGGTAACCTTTACTACGCCGCGGAGATTTCTTTCAGAAATCTGGCCAAAAGTTATTGCATGCAGGAACGGACTTGCGGACCGGATACTGATTGTATGCCAGGAGGGATGCCAGCGGGATATCGAGGAAATGGAGACTTTCTCCAGCGTTATTCAAGATAGCCTGCGTGCAGACGTTCTCTCTCCCTCTCCCTGCAAAAATCGGGAAAGAGACGTCTGCGAAACGCCGTTGATAATCGTGTTCTGGTCATAAATTATCATAATTATAATTCGTAATTATTTTTCCTAGGCGATTTTAGCGAACACTACATTCTCGGTCTACTTCTTTGAGAAAGAGTTGCTGGACATTTTTTCTCAAAACTGTATTATTCTTCCATACAGCCGATGCAATCTGGCTATAAATTCCACAGAACAACATCTTACACAAACTTTCAAGGCACTCGGCCATTGAAACGGCTTTACTTGGACGACTGTCTTATGTATTTTGTTTGGTTCAATATTTTCACCTACAACAACTGAATCATCCAGAATTGGTAACACGGACGGACAAATGTGAGAAAGTGGAATATCATGGAGGCACGTACATTTTTTTTATTTTCTCGCTGCAGGAGTTTATATTGTTGTGGTCGGCAACCTACTACCAGGGAAGTACGTCGACTCGATCGCATTTCCATCTAGAGCAGCTCGTTTCGGGGCAGAGCTGGAGTCAGTCTGACTCAAACAATTCTCTAGCACATGTATTGTCCCTTTTCTTTACTACCCGGCAGACCTGCGTTTGTGGCTTTCGAATGATAACTCTCGTAAAGATCTGCCCTCGAAGATTATATTTCACATCTAGTCTTTTCTTCAACTTCAAGACGCAGTGTTTACAAATATTTGGCGAATTTAAGTGAACTTCGAAGCTAAGAGTAGAAAGTTCTAATGTTATACTAGATTCTTGCCATTATGTTTCACAATATCAGAACAACTAGGAGCCCACTACAAAAAAATGGGCTCCTGGCAAAACATAAAACACAACTAGACGTTTGTTGTATGTAAATGAATACCACTTTCGAAAAGTAAACATGGGGTCACCTCGGAAGGTATTAGCCAATCATATATTTATGACTTTATGGCAATCCTCCTTCAACAGCCAATCAGCGTGCGGTCCTCAAATACTGGAGAAGAAACACGTGACCAGAACACGATTATCAACGGCGTTTCGAAGACGTCTCTTTCCCGATTTTTGCAGGGAGAGAGAACGTCTGCACGTAGGCTATGTTCAAGACAGCCCTGTTAAAAGCTTGGGCACTGTCTATGAGCAGGTATACGTGGAACACCACCAGGAAAACCCGGTGGAGTATACACTTAGCCCTGCAGCAAGAGAGCTTTACTATAAATACTGTAGGGGCAAGAACACCAGAATGCAATGCGAAGTCGAACAAAAATGCCATAAGACTGGCACTAAATCTTCACATCCTATGGCATCGGCTTGACATCGCACTTCAGCAATTGACTGGCCCAACTTCAAGGTTTATTAATGATACAACTATGGGATATGCTCTCACTTTTCATGATACGCTACTATCATTTGGAGGAGTTGCAGAAGCGGTAAGTTTAACAAACTTTACTACTGCTTACAACCGTTTTCGATTCGTTGTATCGCGACCTGCTTTTAGTTTCCGGCGTCCTCGAACTTCCGTCAATCATCTGGGTGGGCAGGACTTAAGTTAGTGTACGGCGGAGATCGGAGCTTTCCAAGACGAGTTGAAAGTAGTGATGAATCTGCTGTTTACGGATGATTTACAAATATAATTTAAGTATTGTGGGCTTGTAATAGCAGGGGAACTTCTTTACATGTTTCGTGGCTTGTAAGAATTTGACCAGCTGGTGATTACTGTGGGACCTTGTAGAGGGGGGCTTATTAGAGGGAGGGGCCTAATAGAGGGGACTCATTAGAGCCTTTACGGTATGCTAGTGAGCAATGCTGAAAGCGTGGAAGGACACCTCCCTAGCCCCCAAACCGCCACCTTCCCCCTCAAATGTGATTGGGATTGAATAAGCCCCCTGGTGGCTTAATATAATCCACAGTAGTTTATTGCATTTTGATACATTGCCATACTAGTCTAAGGTTAACAATAAAATTAGTAATCTGATCATCTGTTACAGTCCGCGTTTACGTTTCAGCAGGAGTTTCAGGATATTTTGGCTCCCACAGCCAGCTAAAGTTACTTTAGGTGAAGGCAGGTCTGGGTCACGGTCTGAAATCCCTGCCCCTTTCTATTAAATTCCTCCTACAAAGTGTTTGGAATTAAATAAGCCCACTGGTGACTTAGGGATGGACCATTGTATTTTGGAGGTGGTGGGGATATCAGAAATTTGTCAGGGCACACGATTTGTTTATGTGTCGGTTCTGCTGCAATAAACTATTTTGGCAGTATTTTCCTTTCATTGTTTGCAAACAATTTTCGTGGTCTTTTAAACTCCTGTGAACACTTTTTTTCCAATATTTAATCCCATCCAAAAGAAGTAACATGGTATGTGACTTTATAGAGAATCTATAGTAAGCTACCGGTAGTTATAACTTTCAAAGTGCATATGTATTATGTCAATTTATGTGCCTCAAGTGATTGATCAACATATGCAGAGCAGTTAATGTTTTGTTTCCTTAATCGTAGAACTTTAAGGTTAATAGGATATTATTATATTTCTAAAAATAAAATCAGATCTGCCCTTTGGGAAATATTGGTAGTTATATTTGGTCTAAAATACTACTCTAAAACAAAAAAAACGTTACACTATCCCAATTGACCACTTTGGAAACAAGTAGAATACTGGGACCGAGTTTGTAAAACTAATCTAATTAACATTGGCCCAAAATGAACCCCATCCCAAGAAAGAGCACATCGAAATTAGTAGGTTGATCAAGTTTGAAGATGTTTTATTGGATATTAACAAAGTGGCAAGCTTTCAAAAATGGCAAAAATAAGAGTTTGTATGGGCTGGAGGGACAATGTCCCCTGTAACCATATATTCTCTTTTATTTTACTGAATTTTGAAAGCTTGTAATTCAGTTAATTAATATTGACCCAAACACCTTTATATTTGATGAACTTACCGATTTTAATGTGTTCTTTCTTGTGGTGGGGTTCAATTGTTAATTAGATTATTTTTTTAAACTCGGTCCTAGTCCTCTACTCTTTTCCAAAGTGTCCAATGCAATGATGGATTCTATTCTAGGTTTATATATGAATTTCATTTTTGTTGATTTGGTGCAGGGGGATAGCCTCTTATTATATTCTAGCTAAGCTTGTATAGGTACTGCTTAAACTAGGTCTTAAAAGTAACATCAATTACATGTAGGTAACAATAAGGTATACAAACTTGCCAAATATAGTACTAATTTAAAATTATACTATAAAATACAAGCAGTCCTAACAATATGATGTCTCTGGTAATTGCTGCAGCAGCCTTTCATAGCCGATTTAAGGGTATATTTACAATATGTTTTATTTACAATAATCATCATTAACAATTTTATTCACTGTATTAAATTATTGTAGTGTTTGCAGATCAAGCAAGGCTCTACAACATTCCGCATGTCGGTGCCAGAGTAAGATGTCAAGGAAAGGATTTTAACTCTGCCTGGCCCATTCTGTAGTTCTAAAAGAGTATACAACAGCTTCTCATCTAGCTCCCGCCCTACTCCAAAGAGAACAGAAGAATACATGAAGGATCTGGAACAGGCATCTCTTGGTACTGTCAAGAAGATTGGCAAATCAACAGTGTTCTACAAGGTGTTACCCTCCACACTTATTTATTCAGAGCATCAGCTGGGTAACTTTAATGTCTCTTTGGAGGAATACAAGCAGCATTTACTCAAGTTAGATGAACTTCTAACGTACTCTCAGAAGGCGACAATGCTTGAAAATTACCCAAAGGATGATGACCTAAGGCAATACTTTCAAGCACAAAATGTAGACCTGGATGACTAAACAGCTCAACTGTGAACTACATGCTGTAGAATGTTACACTACAGCTAAACTGATGATGTCATATCTCACTAATAATTACATATGTAGTGACTTCAATTAGTTTTACCATACATTAGGTGCTATTTTATTCATTCTTATTATTGTATAAATGTGTACTGTACCATTATTACTGATACAATAAGTCATGCATCCATGCAACTATTCACCATATGTGGCGCTTGTCTATCACTACTATAATGTATATTATAATAGTCGTGATGACTAGGAAATTTTATAGCAGCTTTTTTTATTGCAGGTAGTTATGAGAAAATAATATCTAAAATTAACTTTTGGATTTGATTTGAATTGTTCAGGTTGGCTATCAGGAAAAGCAGTTTACATGTAGGTGCTTCTTAAAGAATACTAGTTTTTTTTCACAAATCTACAGTTCCAGCTCATTTCTGCAAATTCCTTTAGTATAGCAGTATGACTCGAGGAAGATTTCCATGACCCTCCATTTGACAGTATGGACATTTTGGAGGGAATAACACATAGACATTAGTTTGATAATGTTAGTTTTCTATTATATTCATCAAAATTAGCCTATAAGATGTTTCCATATGTGTTGATTTTGTTTATTTTAAGTAAATCTGTAAGTCTTAGTTATTAATATTTTTTTAAATCGAGAAATATATTATATTTCTGTAATATTACACCATACCCTTGATACATTATTTCAAACAAATTGCTGTAATTAGTTTGCTTAGACTGTTGATGTTTTAAGGGAGGAAAACCCAGATCCATGTCAAGTTTAAATACACAGATCCAGTGGCAATGAGATTGTGCTCACTCCTCACAGCATAACTTAATCGACTTTAGATGATTATACCACTGTTTATCTTCCCCACCAACGCAGACCAACACTAGTTAATTTTACAGGAACTAGTTACCCGTTGTATGATGTACAGAGTTTGACATTATCACAAAGTATGTACATGTATGGGGCAGAAAATGGAAGCAAGAATTGAAAAAGAAATACCTCAATCATCAGATCTATGAACAAACTCAGACCCCCACCACTGTTATACCAAGGAGGGAGGGGAGGAGAGTTCAGAAGGGAGTGGAACTCAGCCCATCAGGGCTTATTTTTTATCCAAGGGGATATAAAAATAAAAATAACGTTTCAGTGCCAACAGGTAGCCTCTCCTAGGCACTCTATATTTTAGTATAGATTGCTGACAAATTACGTCATTTCCGGCATTAATGTAAATCAAATAAATTTTCGAATTTTCAAAACAAAATTGTTTTGGTGTAAAGGGAACTACAGACCACGTTTCACAAAACAAATTATTAAAGCAATTATTGGACGACAAGCTACCAGTTATACTGGTAGCGAGATAGACAATTCATCATATTTTGCGATAGTCGGAGTTCCAATAATTGTTTTATTATTTAGTATTTTTGTTACATTTGGCATCCAAACTGCTCGCAATTTCCTCTACTGAACACTCTGGAAACTGAGCGGCCATGTTGGATTTGCTGTTGAACAGCACTGCCCATGCTCACAAACATATGGGTTCACGACATTCTCGTTCCCAGTGCATCCTCAACTTAACTGAAAAATCCGATTTTTCAATTAAGTTTAGGAGGCACTGGAAACAAGAATGGGATTTACATCTGTGTAACTGAATCATTCCCTAGAGACCATGCCCTCGCGCGCTCGGTGGGTATTCGTATTACAGTTATAGTGCATGAGAAGACGCAAGACTTGGATACCGGGCGACGCGTCGTTTGAAACGACGCGTTCTCCCGCTGAGTTTGGTCTCAAGCAAAGGCGCAAAGTGTGATAATCCGAATGAAATAAGGCTGGCTTGACAGCAGAAATAATCGGATCTAGAAAAAGTATTTCCAATACCTGTCAGCGCTTAATTATTTGACCGGATAGAAGGCGTACATAAGGAACAATATTTTTCAGCCTAGCAAAAGTTATAGAAAATCCCGATATAACGAATCCCGGTATAACAAAATCCCTGTTATAATGAATACAATCTAGGTCTGAATATAATATTATAACGAATAAATATTATGTTGTTAGAAATTGTTAGAACGGGGTTTCGCCGGTTTATAACGAGCTAGCCTCCGATATATAGCGAACTTATTTTCCGATCCCTTGTCACTTCTCCACTGTAGAGTCCTTTAGTAGACTGCCTTTTGTGGTTTGTGAGGGAAAGGAATCGGCTATTTGCGTCGCACGTAGAATTCCTAAAACGGCGAATCTGGCCACAACGAATCTGGCCACAACAAATTATTTCTATAAACAGTCCTTAATCAGTGTTTTTAAAATAGAGACATATATTGCACATTCGTATTGCATATTGCACATTCGTCAAATGCCGGGTAGTTGTAACTTTTTGAGGTTTTGTTCCTGGAATGTTGAAGGTTTATCGGGAAAACTCAATGATTCGGACTTTCTTTCAACAATTGAACAATTTGATTTAATTTCCCTCGTTGAAACGTGGTTACAACCTGATAGTAGTGATATTAATATTGACGGGTTTTGTTCCTTTTCTAAGTGCAGAAAAATGCCGAAGAATGCTCGTAGAAATTCCGGTGGTGTGTCTATACTAGTAAAGTCTTCACTTCGTAAAGGTGTAAAATTTCTGGACAATGATAGTTGTGAAGATTTTATTTGGTACAAGTTAGATAGGGTTTTTTTCAACGTCGCACGGGATATATTTGTCTGTACCGCGTATATCCCGCCACAAAACTCCACTAGAGAGAGGAGAATAGACGTGGATTACTTTGAAACTCTTCAGACTAGTATCTACAAATTTTCTCGTTTAGGCGAGGTGATGTTGTGTGGCGACTTCAATGCTAGGATGGGTGATTTGGATGATTTTACTGAGAGTTTTGATATTTTTAATAATATTCCTTTCCCGATTGATAGACGGAATTCGAGAGATGATCACGTGAACGCGTACGGTAGATCATTAGCCGAGCTATGTTGTGGAAATGACTTAATAGCTTTAAATGGAAGATCTAAAGGGGATTTCCTTGGTCAATTCACTTGCTTCACTTACAACGGTGCCAGTGTAGTAGATTATGCTATTGTCTCTCATTATCTTTTTTCGTTAATTACTCATTTTTCAGTTTCGACAGTTACGGAATTTTCTCATCACTCTTTCTTATCATTTGCTATGAAAACTAAAATTCCAGAGGGATCTGTTAGTCAATTAGAATTAACACCCCATCCTATGGCTTTCCGGTGGAATGAGAACCTTAAAGAAGCATTACACGATGCTATTAGTTCTGAGAATGTTCTTAATGATATGGAAGGTGTGTTTTCGTCTTTGAGTGTTAGTAGTGTCGATGTTGACGTTGATTCTACAATTGGTAATTTTACGGGAGTGATTCTAAACGCGGCCAAAAAAGTAATTCCATTTAGGAGGAAGAGAGCTGGTAATTTTAAAACGAGAACAGTGCAAAAGCAAAGATGGTTTGACAAGAGTTGTCATGACCTTAAAAAAGAATTGCGGAATGTAGCCAAGTTGCTTTCGAAATATCCTAATGACCCCTTCTTAAGACACAATTTTTTTGCTACGAAAAAAGAGTATAAAAAACTGACAAAGAAGTTAAAGAGAAAGTTTCATAGCGATCTTTTGGATAAAATTAAAGACGCAGCAGATTCTAATCCTAAAGAGTTTTGGAATCTGGTAAATTCAATTAAATCGAATAATACTGCTGGAGGTACAAGTAATGTTTCTCCTGTAGAATGGTTTAATTATTTCTGCAATCTCAACAAAGTAAATTTTTCTTCTGAAAATACCAGTAGCGAAGCTCGTATTGTGAAAGATTATAATTTTTGGGCCGTCAAGAGTGATGAAATTCTTGATGAGCCTGTGACTTTGGAGGAAATTTGTGAATTGTCAAAAAAACTTAAAAACAAGAAGGCTAGTGCTGGTGACTCGTTGACAAACGAAATAATTAAGATTTCAATTGGCGTTTTGGGTCCATATTTTGTGAAACTTTTTAATATCGTGTTATCCTGTGGAGTGTTCCCGCGTGTTTGGTCGGAAGGCCTTATCGTGCCGCTCCATAAGTCAGGAGACAAAGCGGATCCCGGTAATTACCGAGGCATTTGCATTGGTAGTTGTTTAGGAAAATGTTTCACTTTGATTCTCAATTCACGTTTGAACTCTTTCTTAAACGAAAACCACATTTTAAATAAGTACCAGATTGGTTTTAGACATGGTTTTCGAACGTCTGATCATTTGTTAGTACTAAAAACGCTGATCGATTACTATAAGTCGAAACGTAATCCGTTGTTTGCTTGTTTTGTTGATTTCAGGAAAGCTTATGATAGTGTTTGGAGGGAAGGGCTGTTTTTTAAATTGATTAGATATGGATGCAGTAGAAAATTTGTTGGTATTCTTTTAAGTATGTACTCTTCGGTTAAGTCAGCGGTAAAGCTTGAAAAGGGTATTACTCCTTATTTTCAGTCATTTGTTGGTGTAAAACAAGGGTGCAATCTTAGTCCGACATTATTCAATATTTTTATTAATGATATACCTAGTATATTCTCTTCTTCGTGTGATCCGGTGAGGCTAGGTGATTCTAGACTAAACTGCCTTCTTTATGCCGATGATTTAGTATTGTTGTCGGAATCAGAATCTGGGTTACAAAATTGTCTTCGAAAGCTAAAGGCCTATTCTAGAAAATGGAAACTAAAAGTAAATTTGAAAAAATCTAAAGTATTGATTTTCGGAACGCAGTCTCAAAGACGATTATATGCAACATCTAAGTGGTTTTTTGGTGATGACCAACTGGAATGTGTAGACCAGTATATGTACTTGGGCTTAACCTTTCACTTTTCGGGGAATTTTAAGATTGCTATGAAATCTCTATACAATAAGGCTTTACGCGCTTACCATGGTATGATGAGAAATCTTTCAAATGTGGAGAATGTTCCAGTTAAAGTGTTACTAAAATTGTTCTCTTCTCTCGTTTCCCCGGTTTTGTTGTACGGCTGTGAGATTTGGGGTGTGAATTTGCTGGGGAGAATACCCTCTTTCGGCGTGTTTAAATCAAAAATATTCAAGGTGATAAATGATATGGAAAAACTTCAGTTGAAGTTTTTAAAACGTATTTTGGGAGTTCATTTCAAAACTACCAACTTGGCGGTGTATGGTGAATTAGGAAGAGTACCCTTGATTGTACAAGTTTCTACCCTGGTGGCGAAGTTTTGGTTTCGTATTAAGGATGCATCTTATCAAAACACTCTCGTCGGTTTAGCTGCGAGAGTTTGTATCTGTTCTAATCAACAGTCAGTCGTTTTTACCAATTACTCGTTACGTATGTGTGAGTTAAAATCGTTACATGAGTTCAACGTTTCGAATAAACAATTACCTAATTTAGGCAGATATTTAAAAACAAAATTATATAATCTATTTTCTCTCTACTGGAGGGAACAAACTCAACAAAGTCGATCAGGTGGTAAATTGCGTACTCTCAGTAAAGTTAAGATCAATTTCGGTTTTGAGAGATACCTTACCGATGCAAATGTTAAGTGTCGTCAAGCTGTAACCAGGTTACGACTGTCAGCACATCGACTTCCTGTTGAGTCTGGTCGCTACAGCAATATACAATACGATGATCGTAAGTGCACACTATGCAATTCGAATGAAATTGGTGATGAATATCATATTTTAATGTCGTGCGTTCATGGGAAAATTGAACAAGTTAGAAGTTTATTTATGAACGATTTATACAATATCAACAGTTCGTTTGCTATGCTTGATCCAAAAGAGCTATTTTTATATATTTTTAGTATGCATGACGATTCTATTGTGAAACTGGTTTTAAGATATTGTAAGGAGATATTGGATTTATTTAATAATTGTAATAATACTTGATTTACTATATTTGAATTTAATATTCAGATCGTACTTTCATATATATATATTTTTAAATATATTGATGTATATGAATTTGTATCCTAATGTGCCAAAGTTGGTGTTTAATGGATTAAAGATTATTATTATTATACAAAGTACCGGCCCGTAGCCAGACCAAAAACTTAACCGAGGCACTTTAGACTGACACTCGAAGAAACAACTTTTCCTTCGTAAATATGATTTTTTAACTGCCCCAGTACATTACAGTATGGCTTATATTAAACATGATATGTATATAGAATTGACAAATATACGGCCATCCATAAAGTCAATACGTTATGAACCAAGCCCGGTTACAATTTACAATTTAAAATTATAGTGTGTTTTGGTCCAGATTGAGAGTTACTTGTGACCCACGCCAAAGCCATATACACAATGGTCTTTGCATAATTCCTAACATGCCGTGAAACAGGAAACAGCGTGCAACAAACACGAACACAGGCCGCTCAGAATTTACCATAATAATTATGAATGAAACACCTATCTTCAGAATCAACCGGTAAAAAGTGTTTGTGTTCATAAAAGCATAAAGGTGTAGTATGACTAAGTGGGGTAATCAAATGAGCTCATTTGGAATAGTAATAACGACTGGAGAACACTGAAGTAAAGTAAAACTGACTGTTTAACCCTTATCACAAATAAATAAATAAATGTATTTGTTATAGCAGTATTACAGCTTACAGCTTGTGCCGGGGGGACTGCTTTTACTCCTCACACACTCCCCACTACATTAACTGTTCAGGGGTCAAAAGTTGAACAGAGTTGTTTTATGGTGGCCGAAAGACGAAGAATTTGACAATGTCAAAACTGAAATGAGGGCCGAAATTTGATAAACCGAAGTTTAATTTATGTACTAAAAAAAAATTTAAGTGCAGTTGCTAACGTAAAACACCGCCACGTTGTAACAAAATAAGAATTTCGGCACATAAGTTGCCGGTCGAAACCGGTCGATATATAGAAATATTCTTTACGACGAGTTTGTGATGGTAACAAAATTGGTGATGAATTTGAGTGTAACCATCATAAATTCATAAGGATGAGAGAAGTTTTTCTCAAATCCCTTTATAATATTAACGATAGTTTTCGTTTCTTCGATAATAAATCCTTATTTTTTATATCTATTTTCAATGAAAGATGAATCTATTATGAAACTTTCTTCAAAGGACTTTTATTAGATTTTGGAATTATCAAAAGAATTATAATAAGAAGTGTCGATGTTAAATTGTATTTGACTATTAGTATATGTTCTATTGTCATTTTGCCAATAATGTCATGTTTAATAAAATTATTATATAGTGATTGACGTTCATGAAGTACACAGTGTCTACGTAGACAAAAAAAATGTTAAAAAAGATTTGCCATAAAAGAAAAAGAAATGATCAAAAACATTTTGAATTGTAAAACAGTCTAAACCTCACAGAGACATGGGCGAGACACCTAGTGATTCTGTTGCTTTTCAGCACTTAGGAGGAGTGGACTATGTTACAGTTTCAAAAATTGCTAAAAAAAGATTTGTCATAAAAGAAAAAGAAAATTATCAAAAACATTTTGAATTGTAAAACAGTCTAAACCTCACAGAGCCATGGGCGAGACACCTAGTGATTCTGTTGCTTTTCAGCACTTAGGAGGAGTGGACTATGTTACAGTTTCAAAAATTGTTAAAAAAAGATTTGTCATAAAAGAAAAAGAAAATGATCAAAAACATTTTGAATTGTAAAACAGTCTAAACCTCACAGAGCCATGGGCGAGACACCTAGTGATTCTGTTGCTTTTCAGCACTTAGGAGGAGTGGACTATGTTACAGTTTCAAAAATTGTTCAAAAAATAATTTTCATAAAAGAAAAATAATTTAAATTATCAGACCAAAAACATACTATATAATAATTATTGGTTCAAACCTCAGAGCCATAAGTGATAACTGCTAGCTAGTAATATAATTTTATTTATTTAAAGAAAACGATGAGAAGAATCCCCAGGTAATTGCCTTTCTTGCTGATATACAAACAATCAGTGCCAAAACATCAACGTCATTTTGTGCCTAAATTAGTCATAACCGTAAGCCCACAAAGGCACATAATTTTAGTTTTTTCCCCCAGTAATTGTTGATTTCAAACCTGATCCACAAATCATAGCAGTATGTAAATTTAGAACTCTTATAAAATGAATATCATAACAGTAGCATACATTATTGTATATAAAAAAACTCTGCATTTAGAGTAACATTTAAATTATCTGTGCATTTTTAGTATTTATTTATTTGTGCTTATTTATTTGCTTAAAGTGTATATCAGTACAGACTTAGCTTGCACTTTGCACCGATGTCTGCACATCGATCGACAAGGGGATCGGACAATCCCTATTGTCACTTGATCTTTGCCTATAACTGAATTAAAGCAGCAAAATAATATTTGTTAAGATTAATTGGAAACGTTTAAATTTATCCGACCCCTACCTCCTTGTGTCACAGCTAATTGGAAATATTTCACCAAGAACAGTAATCATTTAGGACCAAACAAAAGTATACTGTTTCGTAATCTTCCTAATGAAAACAATATATTTCAATATCAGAATATATATATTTTTTAAATTGTGTTTTTTATAAATTCACACCTACCACAGAATGGGCGCCCATCCATCTTCAGATTGAATGATAAGTGCTGTGGTAGATATATGGAGTCTCATTTTCCGGACACACTAAACGACAGATGGGTTGATGGCGGAGTCAGAGTGGTTCAACGCAGTTGTGAACGGAGCTCGAGAAGTTCATCAGCCGTGGAAGCCAACTGTGCTTCTAATACTTTGGCCTGCGTTTGCCAGTGCCTGATGGTCTCCTTAAGCTTCTTTGACTTTGGTAGAGATATCGAGTTCTAAGCCCAAGGCGGGAAATCCAAGGTGGTTGATCGCCCTCACGAGCCCTTGGAATTTGTCAGTTCGGATAAATGGGCATTTCTCTACATTCTTTGCAATGAGGAGATCAGCCACCATTTCATAAGCCGATGACACGAAAACCTCGATCGTCACTCGAGTGGTCTCTTCGTCTCGAACGTATTTAGCTTGATTTAGTATTTAGCTCGAATTGATAGCAAACCATGTATTTTCTTCACTAAGATTTATCGCAAACACTCTATGTAAGAGAGCTGTTCTTGAAATCAGACGCGGTGGCGGACATTTTCATAACTCATGCTTCAGTTCTACTTCTAGCATGACTTCGTCTTCGAGTTTGGAATGAATGAATGAATATGAGTCACCGGAGTTAAAATTTAGCGCCAAACTTGTAAATCCCCAAAACATGACCAAATAAAGTATATAATCCAGTTAACTTCTTTGACTGGCAGACCAAATAAAGTATAATCCAGTTAACTTCTTTGACTGACAGGCCTTGTCTACCACATGTAGTCCAAAAATGGTTCGCAAATCGAAAAGTTATATGACTATATATAAAAGCTCATCACATGCCTATCAAACATCTCTCTTTCGTACAGATTATACAACATAAAACTTTGTTTGCAGGATTTCAGTATTCCGTAAATGTAGCGCCTAGTGGTTTTGGGAACGGAATCGAAGCCGGACGGTTTGCCTTGAGATCGACCGAGGACCGGGGTAGAAGAGTCCAGAGCCTAGTAAGTTAACAACACAACTGAAACATCAGTTGTATAATGGTTGTAGGGCGAAGCCGTCTATTTATTTGTCTGACATATATATTTTGGAAGGATGTATAATACAAATCACGAGATTTGGCTACCTGTAGATCGACAAGATAGCGGGAAAGTAGTCTAAGCATCATCAGCATTTAAAGCCGAATAAACAACAAAAGGGCAACAATAATTCACCGAGTTCGAGATATGATTGCCGGTATGTGCGTGTTTATTTTTAACTGTTTTGGACTCTCGCCAGCTTAGTCAGTATGTAGGGCTTGTAATATGCCAACCTCGGGACACATTTATATATCTCAATCAATCAAACGGACGGTCCAGGATTTCCAATATGATATCTATGTATCATGACTGTTGAACTGGACCACTGCACGGTACGGTGCAGGCTTCGATTGCGGGACATTTCCCCCGGCGCTATTAAATATATAGTATCCGAGACAAACTATTAGCACACTGAATTGGGATTTTCGAGGCGGACTACACTCGCGGCAACTAGTAATAAGTATAATAAATAGGAACTGCTAGGGATTATTTCCCGCCATAAAAAGTACTGTGCGTCAACACTAGTGACGGGTAGCCACTGTCATGGCCTGTTTGCCGGCTCGACCGAAATTTTTTACAGAAGAGCCGGCAAGCAGGCTATCACTGTCATTGCACTGCGTGATCGTCGGAATCCTGTCATCTGGGCCGGGTTGTTCAAAGCCCGATTAGTGTTAATCCTGGATTAACTCTGCACACAACCTATTGGTTGTCATGGAAATTAACCCTGGATTAGCACTAATCGGGCTTTGAACAACCCGGCCCTGGTCATTAGCTCCCATCTTCTGCGGCAAGGGTAATGTGTTAATGTAATTTATTATACAAACTTCGTACGCTGACCAAAATGCCAGCAGCTCATTGGCTAAAATCGATCACGTGATTTCATTGTATCTGAGGACAACAGGCGTGTTGTGATTTTAAACAGTTTAGTGCACACTTCGAGTGCACTAAACAAATGGCAGAAGGAAATGACAGATTTGAAGAACTTAACGACCGTGAAATGGAAGAATTTATAGATGAAGCCATTCCACTGGATTCCAAGCGACAAACGAAGTGGAGCATTTCCGTATTGAAAGGTAAAACCCAACGACTGTATTTAAAACAAAGCGAGTTTGTTGTGGCTTTGTCGATTGTTAATAGCAAGTGTTGAATGGAAATTTTCTTGTTTAAAGTGTTAACCTAAAAATAACAGCTTAATTTTGTTTCTCATTACAGAATGGCTTCATAAGAGATATACCGAGGAAATTCTGGAACACTTATAGATAAAGAAATCCTCGCGGAAAGGCTGAAAACATTAAAACAACTAATCAAGAACTGAAAGTGAAAGTCGACCAAGAAAAAGACTACAGCCGCTCAGCTCACCTTTGCATCCGGAGCAGGTATCAACCGCAACCTAACTTCAGAACAAGTTGGAAAGACGTTTTCTATAATAACTGATCCCGTTTTCAAAGTCGCTAATAAATTATTGAGCGCTAAATTGAAGAGAATCAAATTTACGTTCAAATTGGTTAATGACAAATTTCAAGAGCAGCATACTCAGTTTGCATATTAAAAGGATTAGAGACTTCTAGTTCGTGTTTTGTTGGCGAATAACTGCACGCGCTGACTGTATAATGAACGAGATATTTTAAATACTGCACGAGGCCTCCTGGCCGAGTGCAGTATTTAAAATGTCGAATTCATTATACAGTCAGCAAGTGCAGTTATTCGCCAACAAAATACTCAAATAGGGCAGCAGCAATCCAATTAACTTAAGCGTCGCTAGCAACTACGGTTCCCTGTGGCGTGCAGGAAATCACCGCTTGCGTCTCCTCATGATTCAATACTTACTGGTTATTTCATGGTTTTCTATGGAATACGGACGAATATTTCACGAGAAATTTGTATTATTTAGTATACAACGAGCCTTTAAGCGAGTTGTATACCAAAATAATATGAATTTCGAGTTAAATTTTCGCCAGTATTCCATAGAAAACCATGAAATAACCATATTATCCTATAAATAACAAATTTACAAAAAGATTGATCACGAAAACAAAGTAACTTACTGAATGATTGACTGCAAATTTGTTTGCCGGAAAACACAAATTTCGAGTGGCGGCCGCGCACGTCTGCAGACTAATTATGTATTCAAAATGGTGATTTATTATTGGCTGATAAAGAAATGGCGCGAAATTTCCTGCATTTTGATTGGCCTTGACCTAGCCATGAAATACCGCTCTGTATTTAATAGAAAAAGCATGACATACACACTATGCATAACTCGCGCGGTCACAACACGAAAAAGAGGCCAGTAGGTCCTCTGGAATGTTGAAGTTGAAATGCTAGCAGGAAGTGTGAAACGTGTTGAACATGATTGTTTAGTTGAAAAATGTTTCTTTATAGTACAACCAGCCAGGCGCATAGCAAATTAACGGCATTGTTTCACTGAACATTCCTTCAGTGCATTTCACAATCTCCCCGGGCGCTTCAATTTCAACATTCCAGAGGACCTACTGGCCTCGTTGACATGCTAGTTACCAGGACTTATGCATAGGGTCTATACCGCCCTGTATTTCATAGTAAAGCTGAGCTCTGATTGGCTGAAATACAATATTTATAGGATAATATACTTTATGCAACTACCGCATCATTAGTGAATATAAATACGTGGAAAGGGTAGGGTTGTGTCAGTCGTTCTATAAATCTTATCTTCCTGGGTTCGATTCCTACGCTGAGCGCACTGAATTTTTTTTTTCAAGTAGAGGCTCCCCAATTTCTTGTAAAATTTATAAGTGCCGCTTCGGGTGCTCGGGAAATATTATAAGTCCCAAATGATTCATAGTTAACAAAGGGAGTTTTGTGACGCAGTCTGTGAGGTTTTTACACCGAGGTAGAACCAAAAATATCTGCAGGCAAATGCTTATTTGCGCGCAGTTATCTGCAGGTGAATCGACCAATCAGAATTCGGGATACTGATGAACTGAATAATAACACTTATTCATGTCTTTGCTTTAAACCACACAGCAGTGTTTTTCACTCAATCAATGCCAATGGACGTGCTTTTTGTCAGTTGCCATGTTGACATGACGGTCTAGCTTTCTTTCGAGTTAAACTATCATCTATCGTGCTTCTAATGGAATTCTTCCACGGATGTGGCCAAGGAAATGCGCTAGCGACAAGGAGGCGGGAGACCGGCGCCAATTTTTCGAGACCAATGGGACGGACCGCTGGCCACTACCTCTCCTTCCTCCGTATCAGTACAGCACTCAGGGAGTCCACAATTATTATTTAACAAAATTATGTAACACTTGCGACATACTAAAGGAGGAGCCTTATGATTAGGTGCTACAGCATTTTCTCAGGTTTGGTTATGTTTAGACTTTTGGACATCTGTTTATACGAGTTAACTGATCCTCGAGTTAAGTCTCTATGGGTCCATAGATCCAGCGATCTACCGATCCAACGATCCAGTGATCTACCGATCCAATGATCTACCGATCCAGTGATCTACCGATCGAAAAATCTACCGATCCAACGATCCAGTGATCTACCGATCCAACGATCCAGCGATCTACCGATCCAACGATCGAGTGATCTACCGATCGAGTGATCTACCGATCCAGTGATCTACCGATCCAGTGATCTACCGATCCAGTGATCTACCGATCCAGTGATCTACCGATCCCATGATCTACCGATCCAGCTAGTGATCTACCGATCCAAAGATCTAGCGATCCAACGATCTACCGATATACCGGTCCAAAGATCTCCTGATCCAGAGATACAAATATCTACCGAACTTACTAGGTTTTGCCATCGGACCGTGAAAGGGTTTAAGTAGTTGGTGACGTCACCGGTGACTTGGTATATGGTACATCTCCCCTATTTATAACTTTCGATCACAATACAATCCGTCAACGGTTGAACACCAATCTTTGTCTGACTTTCGACGTATTTCAACATCACAACATCCAATTCGCAGGTTAAGTCATTTGCTAAATGTTCTTCGATTTGGATTGCACTCTCGTTATAGTTTTGAGATCTTTCAATTGCTACAATGCGACCAACGTGTCGGCGGTTCATCCCACGTTGCACAAAATTAAAACGATAGCAATTATGCTAATTACTTAGTGTGTGGCTAAATATCAAGCTAAACATCTATAACATCAAATCAAAAAGAAAATAATCAAACAATTTAGATATATCACTTCCAGTTAGGATGTTAAATAGAAATAGAAGCCTGTTTGGCAATCACAATAAAATATTTCGTTTATCATCGCCCTAGTGGGATCGGTCCATTTTCAAGTCCTCCGAGGTTGGCAGCCAACGAAGTTGGACGCCGGAAGTGCCGGTTAGGACCAACCGTCAAATAGCGTCGGTCTGGCGAAGCTATTAGCTGGATAACCGACAAATATACGATGCATAACCTGTCCGGCATCTTTGCCACAAAAATCACACTTCGCTCACTCCAAATAACTCGAAACTACGGTACTAAGGACATAGAATGATAAATGAACTCATCCCAACCCGAATTTTGAGATCCAGCGATACCACATTCTGGAGAAATCGAACATTTTGTCGCCCATTGCCAAGTCCTTCATCAGACCGAGGTTGTCTCCTAACCGGAAGAACTTGGAAATGGGCGACAAAATGTTCGATTTCTCCAGAATGTGGTATCGCTGGATCTTAAAATTCGGATTGGGATGAGTTCATTTATCATTCTATGTCCTACCGTAGTTTCGAGTTATTTGGAGTTAGCGAAGTGTTTTTTTGGGGGCAAAGATGACAGGTTATGCATCGTATATTTGTCGGTTATATCCAGCTAATAGCTTCGCCAGCCCGACGCTATTTGACGGTTGGTCCTAACCGGCACTTCTGGCGTCCAACTTCGTTGGCTGCCAACCCCGAAGGACTTGAAAATGGGCGACAAATTGTTTCATTTCTCCAGACTGTGGTATAGCTAGATCTTAAAATTGAGGTAGGGATGAGTTCATTTATCATTCTATGGCCTGCCGTAGTTTGGAGTTATTTGGAGTGAGCGAAGTGTGATTTTCGTGGCAAAGATTACAGGTTATGCATCGTATATTTGTCGGTTGTTTCCTGCCTTTTCCTTTTATTAGGAGGCGAGGGAAAGAGGTTCGAAAAAAACAGCGGAAACGACCCTAGAAGACCTCAGAGGTATGAATAACCACAACTGAAACATTGTAGGGTGAAGTCGTGTATTTATTTGTCTAACATACATGTTTTGGAAGGATTTATAATATAACTATTCAAGCGATATTTGTAAGCGTATAAATACACAAATCTTGAGATTGGGCTGCCTGTGTTTCAACATACTTTGAACAGCTCTAGCGTCACGCACAATTATTTGCCCAAAGAAATATTTTCAGTAACCGGGAGATAATCTTTTGTAAATTCGAAAAACGTGAAGCTTGATCCATTCAAAGGTTTAGCACATGGTGAAAATTAATTTTATTAACGAAATACTTTTATCAACGTGAAACGGTATGCCTTCTGAATAAAATTATTTTTCATGTAAAGAATAATACAATATTTCTCAAAAGTATAATACAAACAATATTTATTTATTAGTACCTTGAAAACATATGAGTTACATTGGTGTATATCTAATAAAATAAAGAAATAAAAATGAAAATATACGATTTAGGGCTTAATCTGTGTAGTATATAACTCTATATAGTATATAATGCTAGATATTTACATATCGTTGAACACGATTTGAGCGTTTGTTAGACTAGATGACTGTTTGTTTTGTTACGCGTGACCGTCAAGCTTGTGTCAGACTTTGCCGTCTCAAACAGTCATTTCGATTGAATTTAGTTAATTACATTTTTCTTCGAAATAAAAATATATTTTCCCTAATAAAGTGTACAGTGCTTTTGATTATACCTTAGTCTACCTGACTTTGAAATAAATAGATTTTTCGACCCTTGCCGCGATATGTTTGATTTTCCCTGACATTCACTCTTAGTCGTAGTTTGACAAGGTGTTACTTTTCTCTTGGAGTTCCTTAATTATATTCTCAGTCAGCAGCATAACGAAACATGTATTATTAAAATGTTACACTTACATTTATTGGTTTCCGGAAGACCACATAACGTTTCGTTCAGCCTAAATAAAAAGCCAACTATAAATTACATAATTTTCATTTGAGAAAGTGGTATTCCGCACCTTTTGTAAAGATGATGTAGAGGGGCACCTTAGCACTACACAGTTTGCTTATCGGGAAGGGGGTAACTGTACCGATGCCTTACTTTGCATACAGCATAAGATATACAGACAACTGGACGATACAAACTCTACTGCAGTTAGACTATTTGCAATGGATTTCTCGAAGGCCTTTGACTCGGTTAGCCATTACATCCTGTGTGAGAAAATGAAAACGTGGCCACTGAACCCTATGATCATCAACTGGTACATCAATTTTCTTAAAGACAGGAAGCAGCGTGTTGTTTTAAACGGTATTATCTGTGATTGGAAGTGCGTCAATAGAGGGACTACACAGGGAAGTGTGAGTGGCCCATACTTGTTTAACATTTTCTTAAACGACTTGGATCTCCGTAATGACAATAATGGCTGCTCTTTGGTCAAGTATGCGGATGATTCGACGATATTGGTCGCCATTAATAAAGATTGTGCAGACATCTCGGCAGAAACAGTTCAACAATTTTTTGATTGGTCTGATCTAAATTCTATGTATTGTAATCCGACTAAGTGTAAGGAACTTGTATTCCGAAAGAAAAATAACTTAGAGCCCTATACAATTATCAGAAACATACCCCAATGCACGGAGCTCACTATTTTAGGAGCGACTTTTCAATCGAACTGTAGCTATAGATTCTCCTCTCACGTAAGAAGTAAGCTAAACAAGGCTAATAAATGTCTATTTGTACTTAGATCTCTGAGAAAAGAAGGATATAGCCAGACAGAAGTAGATCACCTATTTTACAGTATCGTTCTACCTAACTTTACCTATGGCCTTTCAGTTTATGCTGCATCTGATGCAGAACTTACTACTATTCAGTGTTGTTTAGATCGTTGTTTCAAACGTAAATATAAATCTAAGCATATTAAGGTACATAGTCTGTTAGAGAGACAGGATAAGCAGATATTCAACAAAGTTAGAAAACTCGAGCTACATCCCATGAATGATCTCCTTCCGAAAGCTAAAGTTACCCAATATAATCTTAGAAAGAAGCATAGTCTACTCCCTAAAGTTAATACCTCACGTTTTAAGAACTGCTTCATTAATCGTCTCATTTTTAAGTACAACTTGGCTGTCTAATCCATTTAGTGTCACCTATTTTAACCTCGCGTGCATAGCAGTATAGCCTGCGGGGGTGGCCGCTTCCTGTGTGTTCACCCAGCGGAATTCCCTTGCTTGGGTGACCCCGTTGGGTGGGCGCGCAACAGGCGGTTGCTTTCGCAGGCTAGCATAGTTGTATATATTAATAAATAGATCAAATGTTAGGAATTGTATTCTAGATTTTTATTCGCTTTTTAGATTTTTACTTGCCTTTTCATATTAGTAACTTAATTTAACATTTTGACCCCTAAGGAAAGATATAACGCAATCTGCCATCATCTTAATTCTTGTTAGCGATTTTTAAGGTTTTTAATTAAGATTTTTTTATATATTGTTACTAACTTTTTAGCTTTTTTGTATTTAAGTTATACAGGGCTGCCATTGATAGCAGTATTTACTACTGAATGCACTACCCTGTCTAAATATTTGTATTATTATTATTATTATTATTATTACAACATTATTATTATCAGTATCATTAACAGTATTTAATATGTATACACAATTGTATTTGTATTTTGATTATAATTAGTATTCCGTATTTTATTAAATTAAATTGTAACATATGATATGTATTTTATCAATGAATTAAAGACCATTATTATTATTATACTTCGGATTATCTGATATTCTTACGATTTAGGTATTTTATCCAACTGATTTGTAAGAAAAGACAAAGGCCGAATGAAATTTAATCAGTACTCTATAATCTGGGCCGTGTCACGCAAGAGCGAAACTGATGCAACATCGTGTTTGTCTATATGAGCTTTTCGTTGAATTTCTCGATTGCAATGATTCCAGTTTTAATCAGAACTAAAGAAGATTAATTGTATCCGTGCGTTCAATCAATATAAACCCAAACTTTTGCCTGAGGTATTATAGCCTGGGAAACCAGCCGACTCTTATCGCTCCCCACTCGCGAAAGTGACGTCTGGGAAGTGAGGCAGAAAATGCCATACTGATGACGTAGAAGATAGCCGTTTCACGATGCATAAATTAGTTGCAATTCTCAGAAGCCGAGTTATTTTCAAGGAATATAACTACCGAGGCTGCTCGTTTGCTTGGCAGTGGATCACCGTCATGAATAACCATGAAATTCAAGCCTATATTTTTAGCGTGTGTTGGTAGCTCGTTTGCTTCGTTCTTTCAGCGGCTCGGCCCGGTCAAGAGAATTTGTCCTACGACTGTCAAAACATAATAGTTGTTTATAATTTCAAAACCTACACACAGCACAGCAGGCCACTTTTCAAGCCAGCTCTTTTGTCAGGTCAGTAGCCGAAGAGGTTAGCTACAGAATGCAGCGGTTATTTTCAGGTATACTACCGAGGCTGCCCGTTTAATTGGGTGATTGATTCATATCACACTTCAGTGGTTCGTGATTCATAGCACACTTACAATTATGTTTATTCATAGCCCAGATTCACTGTCTGAACGATTTATCCGCCGCAGCAACAACTCATCCAGTGTTTTGTGATAGCTCAGTGTATGTAGGTTTACTGATATGAAATTATAAACAACTATGACAGTAGTCAGTATATTTCTTGAAAATGTTTTGACAGTACGACATTTCGCTTTACTAGCCGCTGAAATAACTCAGTCTGCAAAGGAGCCAACAACAGCACCGGCACACGCTAAATAGGCTTGAATTTCATGAGTTGTTCGTGACGGTGATCAACTGCCAAGCAAACGAGCAGCCTCGGTAGTTATATTCCTTGAAAAGACCTCTGTTGTTCGCATTCGGCTTCTGAGAATTGCAACTAATTTATGCATCGTGAAACGGCTATCTGCTACGTCATCAGTATGGCATTTTCTGCCTCACTTCCCAGTCGTCTCTTTCGCGAGTGGGTAGAGGTCATTACAATTGATACAAAACGCTTCAATCCTATGGAATGGTTACAGGTTTGAGAGTGCGGAAAAAAATTAACCAAAGGAAAGATAACCCTCGACTTAAATATATCCTTATACTGTTAAGGAGAGCTTACGTAGAAAATAAAATCCTACGGATAAACAGTACGAGAACACGAATGATCGATCATTATTCGACTGGTCAAGTTGGCAATCATATTTACCCCTATAGTGCATGGCTAACCTGTGAATATGAAACATACATAGCAAGCGTGTCATTAATTAGCCGCTTCCGCAGGCAACTCCTAATTAAAATCGAAAAAATTGAGGGAAAAAATATGTGAAACCGGGCTTCCTGTGGTATAAAAGCAAGGGTCTGAGGATGAAACAAAAGAGTTGCCTGGGGAGGAGGCTAGCCATTAATTAGAAAAGCAAATGTTTGTTCATTTACAAGGCTGTTTAACCGTACTCGTTTGATCAATTTCATAGATTTTAATCCGACCATAAGAAAACACGTGAACGACACAAGACGGCATTGCTTTATAGGAAGTACAACAACTGTATTCAAAATACATTCGCTAACATATCATCAAAGAAAAGAAGGAATAAATGTATGAAAAAAGATTAAAGTAAAGCAACACTGCCTTCAAGTTGATCGCTGCTCTTTTTTCTCTAATGAAGAACAATGGCCAGACTTCGAAAATACACGTGTAAAAATTTTATTGTGTTGGTTCCTGGCTTAAATGTTTTCCTTTTTTTATAGCAATTAGTGTTAGTAGTTTGCTAATTAGAACAATGCTACTTCGGTAACATTATATTTTCTTTCCGCGTTATTAAGTTACATTTTGACTCCAGACGTTCGATCTGCCAGATATATTTCACATCAATTGCAAAACTCTCTGCTTATTATATTTTCCGTCACAGGTCTGACCGACCCACCGTCACGAGCCAGAGGGCGATGGTAAACGAAATATGTTATTGGGATGGCCTAAGTAAACCCCCTTTCACTCATTTCGGCCAAAATAAAGTGGCCTGGGTTTCACCAGTTTGGCCCGAATTGTTTGAAATCTTCAAGTAAGGGTGAAAAACTACAAGATGTAATTTTACTCGTTAATACTATAAAGGGGACTGACTTGTGAAATTACCTTGGCGAATAATAAAAAAAGAATTATCCTATCGGTGCAACTATGTTTGAACCCGTACGCCGGCATAGCTATCAACCTCGGTTCAGTGTCAGTTGACACGCATGGACTGTCTATCTTTATAGTAGTTGATATGAACCCATCAAACCTCATGCATGTGACGAAATGTGATTAACACTAAGCCCCCCTAAACCCTCGGTTAGAGTTAGGGTTTGGTTTGAGGTTAAGATTACGAGTTATGGTTGGTTCTACACAAGTAATAATTATGTTATGTATTTCGTAGTAGGTCCGAAAATATCGTTCCTTCTTATGCCGAAAATAGCTAGCGTTTCTGAAACTTCAAAAATTCAAAATGTTTCGGTTGAACATACCCACCCCCCCCCCCCCCCCCCCCCCTGGGAACTCCTACTGGTAAACTACCGCTTGTGCGCGTCAAGTTGCATATCCCACCAAATTCCCTCCTTTCGCGATTTGATGTAAATGTGGGCACTGATCTGACTGAAGATATTCGGGTATTTTCATCGCCAGAAATTCGAGACATGGTTATTGCGCAATACATATTGACCCCTGTTCACTGTGTGAAATGGGTCGTGAAAATTTACAGAGAAATGTATGGGATCCTAAACATTTTCCTTATTTTTCATGAAATACGGTACAATCGTAAAAATGTGCGATCGAGGCATTATTTCTACAGATATTATCAATTCAATTCAAAGCAAGTCAAAGCCATGTAGTAAACTTTGGTGATTCCTTTCTTTGATTTTAGAGGAAGCATAAAAGTTCGATTTATTTACAGTGGACATTAAAGATTTCCAGTAAAAACATGCAGATAAGAGTTTATAAAATGTATCTGCTGCAAATCTAAAACCTTAGCAAAAAATGTGCGGGCGAAGAGTTGAACACATAAACAAGACCTACCGTATTCCTCCCTTCTAATGTCCCAAAGTTCATTTTCGGTGATTCCTTTTCCTTCTTGAAAATTCAGCTTTTCGACAAGAAACCTCAGACTCCATATTTGCACGCTAAAACCCGTAATATTGCTCGTCTTGAGACTGCCATAACTCTGACCACAAGTGACCAAATCGAACAAACATGGTAGCTTTGGAAACCTTGTTCTGTACTCTAGAAACTGCAGTGTGTTTGTTTAAACAGCCAGCAGTTATTCAAGCTAATTTGTCCTTTTGGAAAGTAGGTCCTAAGCGGACCAAAAGAGACGAGTTTGGTGAGCGGTGTTACCCAATTACGGGTTGGTACTTTATGTATCCTGCGTTATAGTGTCCCAATGTACCATACATGGTATGTCTACCATCTATATACTATCAGGCCTCAATGTCTCGAATTTCTGGCGATGTTTCCAGTTTGGCCTGCATAGTATTGAGTCTTCAAGTAAGGATGAATAACGACAACTCCATTTTAGTCGACAAACAAAAACATAGAGTAGCCTTTGAACCTATAATACATTTATTTGGCTATAATGTCGCTGCACTGTTCAGTAAATTCTGACGTCGTAGTGCGTCAACTATTCTGAAATGAACAATATATATAACCCTTGTGAGTTGTGATACATGTAATCTCAAAGAGGACCCCAAGAGAAGATCAAACAATGAAAAATGCTGCGCTATAATAACTGTTACTTTCCTTTGTTTCTAATCTTCAGTTGTAAATTTTAAATCCCACTGGTGAAGAAAAAAAGAATCGATTGTTTGCGCATTGTACTCGTACTGACCCCAATGGGCTGTTATCGCAGTTCGGCCATCTTGGATAAAACAATAGTTTTGGCCCCGGTAGCCTCGCACTGGTTGGTTTCAGAACGAGTTTACCGGACGAAAACAAAGGTTTTGATTCTCCTGGGACTCAACATGGCCGCCGTGCGATAAAAGCCCATGGTATTGCTTTCCCAGGTAACGGCAAATACACACATCGGGATATATATTCTGGAGCGTCATGTTTTTTTCGATCGGGTGAAGAAGAATGCAAGCGTTTGATGCTTGTGACAAGTTATATATAAATATATATATATACACTGAAGCACTAAAACTCTGCAAAAACTTATATATATCGTTTGGTTCAGTGTCTTATGGCAATCGAGAGTGAGTGACTGAGAGTATGAATTTTACGTGTAAATGCCACACAGTGTTAGAAAGCTTATCATGCAGCTCTACTAATGAATCAACTTTATTCCTTTTATA
This sequence comes from Actinernus sp. WN-2022, assembly GCA_030867875.1. Taxonomy (NCBI): domain Eukaryota; kingdom Metazoa; phylum Cnidaria; class Anthozoa; order Actiniaria; family Actinernidae; genus Actinernus; species Actinernus sp. WN-2022. The sequence goes on from JAOWCC010001368.1 coordinate 29,177,847, forward strand.
ATTGTTAGGTTTGTGGTTTAGCTAGTACTATAAACTAGAGGCCCTAGTTTGCACAAACCATAGCAAGACCAATGATATTTTAATCAATAGGGAGGCATACTGGATTGCACAAATATTTACCGTATCAGCCCCATGGTCTTAACAAAAGGCAGGAGTTTAAATCTAAAAACCGCATCCAGTATAATAGCTAAGTTTAGCTAAATTTAGCAGACCGTCAGTATCGTGCGTTTTCCGGTTTACAATTCATTGTAATTATATGTAATTATAATGTTTGTAATTATAATATAGCCATTATCCTTAATAATTAGTACCACTGAGTCACCGCTGTATATATATATATATATAGAGAGAGAGAGAGAGAGAGAGAGAGAGAGAGAAAGAGAAAGAGAGAGAAGTATAAAAATTGTGGTGTTACCAAACGATGAACTTCCAGTAGGAGGATCCAAGGATTCCTAGTGGTTGTGTTGAATAAATATATAGAATATACAGAGAAAGACAACACACAACTCCTCACAGGTCCTTATAAAAAAATATATTAAAAACGTTTCGGCACTTCGGCCTTCATCACCTTTTAACTTTTTAACTGATGAAGGCCGAAGTGCCGAAACGTTTTTAATAATTTTTTTATAAGGACCTGTGAGGAGTTGTGTGTTGTCTTTCTCCCTCCCTATATTCTATATATATACTTATTATATAAAATGTTATAAACTTTAAAAATGGAAAAAATAGTAGTTTTTTAGGCTATAGAAACGAGAGATACATATCACACTTCTCCATCTAAAAGTATATAATTGATTCTAATTGTTACAATTTAACCACTTATAGTTTTTTATCTAACTCTAATTTATAGTTTTTTATCTAAATCTAATTTATTCAAATTAACCACATGGTTTTCGTTCGAATGACGAATGACACGACTAGTTACTACCGACTGATATGACCTGGGAGTGTAACTTGAAAACCCGTTTAAAAGGTTGTAATGGAGTTGATTTGAAAACAACCGGTAAGAACGTTGAATGTGACATGAATGTCGCGAAACTATCAAAGGAAATGAAGCCGTGAACTCGAAAGACTTTGAAGAGCCGTAAAATGTAAATTATGAATTGTAAATAAAGAGTGACTGACTGAACTTGAAATTATCGTAAATAGACGTTTACAATATATAAAACATATATAAAACATATATAAAACATATATAAAACATATATAAAACATATATAAAACATATAAAACAATCACCAAAAGAAGACTTACATGCATGTTCAGTTAGGTTATGAAACAAAACAAAACTGTGGTAATATTATTGGTGAGACTGAGAACTTGAGGCGTTAACCAGCAAGGGGCCCCGGAAAATCTTGTGTTAGGAGCGTCAGAAAAAATGGTATATCTACAATTCACCCAGAATCAAACGAGTCTTCGATACACTACCGGCTTCATAAATTGTGCACCCCTCTAACGTATACTGCTTTGCATGATTCCCTCTTTCGCATGGCTGAAATAAATAATGACCTGTTTCTTAATGAAAAAAATAAAAGAAAACCATTTCTCATATGACCCGTACGGCCGTGCGCGCGCTTTCCTTTCAAAACCAGTTAGAAACGTCATGTGATGAGGGCCGGACGTGTATGGCGTGAGCGGGCCGGAAAAAGCCGTCCGGCCCTGCAAAATGTTTTCTTGCTGTTTTGCGGTTTGCTCTACAAAAAAAATTGAATGACTGAGTTAGGTCGGGCCGGACGGGAAATTATTTGGCTCTCGGTCATTTCCAAATATTTTTAAAGGTTTCTAATTTTTTTTTTGGCGACTGACCGATCCACTAGGGCGATGATAAACGAAACATTTTATTGTGATGGCCATATATCTAAATTGTCTGATTATTTTCTTTTTAATTTGATGTTATAGATGTTTAGCTTGATATTTAGCAACACGCTAAGTAATTAGCATAATTGCTATTATTTTTTAAATGTGTGCAACTTGGGAAGAACCGCCGATACGTTGGTCGCATTGTAGCAGTTTAAAGATCTTAAATCTATAACGAGAGTGCAATCCAAATCGAAGAACATTTAGCAAATGACCTAACCTGTGAATTGGATGTTGTGATGTTGAAATACGTCGAAAGTCAGAAAAAATTGGTGTTCAACCGTTGACGGATTGTATTGTGATCGAAAGTTATAAATAGGCAACTGAAGAGAACGACAAAAAAAATCACACACAACAGTCCCCGGATCTGATTTCTCAGTGCAACAAATAAGGTTAGAACTATTTAAAATGGCCTTTCTAGTGTATTTTCTGAACCTCTAATTTATTAAGAAGCGTGAAATAGGCATAAATGCGCTGAACCCGTAGATAGACAGTTGACCTCTGAAAGTCAAATATGTACGTTTTTAACCACAGGCAGCCCAATCTCAAGATTTGTGTATTTATACGCTTACAAATATCGCTTGAATAGTTCATATTATAAATCCTTCCAAAACATGTATGTTAGACAAATAAATACACGACTTCACCCTACAATGTTTCAGTTGTGGTTATTCATACCTCTGAGCTCTTCTAGGGTCGTTTCCGCTGTTTTTTTCGAACCTCTTTCCCTCACCTCCTAATAAAAGGAAAAGGCTGGAAACAACCGACAAATATACGATGCATAACCTGTAATCTTTGCCACGAAAATCACACTTCGCTCACTCCAAATAACTCCAAACTACGGCAGGCCATAGAATGATAAATGAACTCATCCCTATCCCAATTTAAAGATCCAGCGATACCACAGTCTGGAGAAATCAAACAATTTGTTGCCCATTTTCAAGTCCTTCGAGGTTGGCAGCCAACGAAGTTGGACGCCGGAAGTGCCGGTTAGGACCAACCGTCAAATAGCATCGGTCTGGCGTAGCTATTAGCTGGATAACCGACAAATATACGATGCATAACCTATCATCTTTGCCACAAAAATCACACTTCGCTCACTCCAAATAACTCGAAACTACGGTAGGACATAGAATGATAAATGAACTCATCCCAACCCGAATTTTAAGATCCAGCGATACCACATTCTGGAGAAATCGAACATTTTGTCGCCCATTTCCAAGTACTTCGTCAGACCGAGGTTGTCTCCTAACCGGTAAACTCCTACTGGTAAACTCCTTTCGCGATTTGATGCAAATGTGGGCACTGACTGAACATATTCGGGTATTTTTCCAGTTTGGCCTGCATAGTTTTGAGTCTTCAAGTAAGGATGAATAACGACAATTCCATTTTAGTCGACAAACAAAAACATAGCGTAGCCTTTGAACCTATAATACATTTATTTGGCTATAATGTCGCTGCACTGTTCAGTAAATTCTGACGTCGTAGTGCGTCAATTATTCTGAAATGAACAATATATATAACCCTTGTGATACATGTAATCTCAAAGAGGACCCCAAGAGAAGATCAAACAATGAAAAATGCTGCGCTATAATAACTGTTACTTTCCTTTGTTTCTAATCTTCAGTTGTAAATTTTAAATCCCACTGGTGAAGAAAAAAAGGATCGATTGTTTGCGCATTGTACTCGTACTGACCCCAATGGGCTGTTATCGCAGTTCGGCCATCTTGGATAAAACAATAGTTTTGGCCCCGGTAGCCTCGCACTGGTTGGTTTCAGAACGAGTTTACCGGACGAAAACAAAGGTTTTGATTCTCCTGGGACTCAACATGGCCGCCGTGCGATAAAAGCCCATGGTATTGCTTTCCCAGGTAACGGCAAAGACACACATGGGGATATATATTCTGGAGCGTCATGTTTTTTTCGATCAGGTGAAGGAGAATGCAAGCGTTTGATGCTTGTGACAAGTTATATATAAATATATATATATACACTGAAACACTAAAACTCTGCAAAAACTTATATATATCGTTTGGTTCAGTGTCTTGTTGCAATCGAGAGTGAGTGACTAAGAGTATGAATTTTACGTGTAAATGCCACATAGTGTTTAGAAAGCTTATCATGCAGCTCTACTAATGAATCAACTTTATTCCTTTTATTATGTTTAGCTAGTACTATAAACTAGAGGCCCTAGTTTGCACAAACCATAGCAAGACCAATGATATTTTAATCAATAGGGAGGCATACTGGATTGCACAAATATTTACCGTCTCAGCCCCATGGTCTTAACAAAAGGCAGGAGTTTAAATCTAAAAACAGCATCCAGTATAATAGCTAAATTTAGCTAAATTTAGCAGACCGTCAGTATACCGCACCCCAGTTCGTGCGTTTTCCGGTTTACAATTCATTGTAATTATATGTAATTATAATGTTTGTAATTGTAATATAGCCATTATCCTTAATAATTAGTACCACTGAGTCACTGCTGTATATATATATATATAAAGAGAGAGAGAGAGAGAGAGAGAGAAAGAGAGAGAAGTATAAAAATTGTGGTGTTACCAAACGATGAACTTCCAGTAGGTGGATCCAAGAATTCCTAGTGGTTGTGTTGAATAAATATATAGAATATACAGAGAAAGACAACACACAACTCCTCACAGGTCCTTATAAAAATATATATTAAAAACGTTTCGGCACTTCGGCCTTCATCACCTTTTAACTTTTTAACTGATGAAGGCCGAAGTGCCGAAACGTTTTTAATATTTTTTTTATAAGGACCTGTGAGGAGTTGTGTGTTGTCTTTCTCCCTCCCTATATTCTATATATATACTTATTATATAAAATGTTAAAAAACTTTAAAAATGAAAAAACGTGCGGCCTTCAGTCAGCACACAACACACAAGGATGCGTATGTGTTTTTGTTGCCGCACGGGTAGTTTTTTAGGCTATAGAAACGAGAGATACATATCACACTTCTCCGTCTAAAAGTATATAATTGATTCTAATTTTTACAATTTAACCACTTATAGTTTTTATCTAACTCTAATTTATAGTTTTTTATCTAATTCTAATTTATTCAAATTAACCACATGGTTTTCGTTCGAATGACGAATGACACGACTAGTTACTACCGACTGATATGACCTGGGACTGTAACTTGAAAACCCGTTTAAAAGGTTGTAATGGAGTTGATTTGAAAACAACCGGTAAGAACTTGAATGTGACATGAATGTCGCGAAACTATCAAAGGAAATGAAGTCGTGAACTCGAAAGACTTTGAAGAGCCGCAAAATGTAAATTATGAATTGTAAATAAAGAGTGACTGACTGAACTTGAAATTATCGTAAACAGACGCTTACAATTGGCTAAAGAAATTAGAAATAGAACCTAGAATATCGTAAATAGTCGGACATGTTTTTGCAACAACGTAATATGAAGCTGTACTGTTGTGAAAATAGAAAATTATGAATGCTGTACATTTGGATATTATTTCAACTCCGAAATGACTAATAGATCACTGGGAATGTCTTCTCTCCCATCGCCCGCCAGCCCATTCGATCACGTGATTCCAACAACCAATCGGATAGAATGGTAAAAATAGTCCAACTAATTTATTCAATCTAAGAATAAGTCAGCGCTTACTATCATACGGAGAGAACCTACTATAGGGAAACTAATAACCTACTATGAGGAAACTAATAAATTTCTGACCAACACCAATTGCGATCTTTGGAACAACTGGACTAGCTCTGGTACAGTTATCACCAGACGTCTTTCAGGGCATGAGGTATTAATAAGGCGCATGAATATGTTACTTTAGAGGTAAGTGGTATCACGTTAAAACGTCAGCTGAAGGGGTTGGGAAGTTGAATAATCAGGGAGATGTCAGAATAATTGACAACTTAGCTGCGGGGGTTCTTCGTATCTAACGCTCTAAACTAAATGAGCAGTCGTCTACGTGCCTTTCTTGGATATGATTGTAACTATAGTATTCACGTGCGAGATCAATATCTCATTATTTTCATGGCTCCTGCAGAAGGACACATGTTTATGGCTCAAGTATGATTATCACGTTGTACAGAGCATGCGTAATAAAGTAATACATAAATAAACACTGGTCACTGATCAGTTGCAGATTCGAAAGAACCTTAACGTAGGATGTTGCCCAGTTTTTTATTAACAAACGGCTTACGATATGATGCTGGTTATTTCATTGGTCTTGCTGCTCGCACCAATTTCTCTAACGACTGCAGCACGAGAAGGTAACCGACATTTTGATATTATTGAATATTCTTAGGAATTTAACTCCCAACCGTGAACGAAGAGTCGGTGATATTTTGTTTGTTCTCATAATTTACATGAAACTAGCTAAAACGGCAAAGGAAAAATGACTGGAAAGTACACTGAAATAGATTGGATTATCGCTAAGCCACATAAGAAGTACTTTAAGGATTTTGATTATTATGATGTACGTACAATGTATAGTTAAGCATTTGAACGCCAAGTAACGGCAATTATTTTAAGGGTTGGGCAAGATCATTTTCAAATTAAAGTTTTGTGAATTACTTACCTTTGAAATACGTGAAAGTTCCTTCGTTTCTCTAGTACAATTAGACATGCTTAAAGTAGGAAAATAATAACGGGCTGCGTTTTACCCAAGGAGGTTCAAAGAGGTTCTGACGCTTTCATTGTGATTTTTGTTCAAGCTTCCAGGCATTATATTACTATTGATTTCCTTGGTCGGAGGCTCACATCGAAAAGAGTTAGGCATAGTTCTTGACTAAAACATATTTTCAATGATCATATAACTAATCTGACATCGTCACTACTAGGCTTACTTGCCAGATAAGTAGAGTTAAGCAGCTATTTTCTAAAGAGGTATTGTTAGTAATTTTGAACTCCCTTGTTTTTGGTAAACTGTTTGATTGTTCCACCGTTTGGTTAGGTACTATCAAGCAAAACATTAATAAGCTTCCGGCAGGCACTAAGAAATTTGAACATATGACTCCAGTGTTAAAAGACCTTGGTTGGTTCGCTGTGCAGAAACAGTTACGAATAAGGGATGTCGTTATAGTAATTTAAATGTTTAAACAATCTAGTGTCTACGTATTTAACTAATAAACTGTCTACTAGATCAAACACTGATAACTACGGAACTAGGTATAGTGATCATCGACACCTTCGCCTCTGCCGTACTACAATAACCAAGCGCTCCTTTTTCTTTCATGCTGTAAATACCTATAACACACTTAGAGCACAAACCAAGAACTCAAGAAACATCGTAGCATTCCAGTGAAATGTAAGAAACGATCTAGACAATGGGTGAAACATAGTACCTGCACAATATAGCCAGTATTTGCATTTTCGCCCATTTTTATTATTATTATTGCAATTCATAGGTTAGATACTTTCAAAACCTTTCGGCGCTGATTCCCGTTTCAAACGTTATTGACAGAGAAAATGCTTTCACCGATGAGAACATTTAAGAACTATTTTTCTTTCTACTGCATGGCTATATAAAACAATTCAAAAGGGGGTCGAGGGAGCAGGCACTAAGAAATTTGAACATATGACTCCAGTGTTAAAAGACCTTGGTTGGTTCACTGTGCAGAAACAGTTACGAATAAGGGATGTCGTTGTAGTAATTTAAATGTTTAAACAATCTAGTACCTACGTATTTAACTAATAAACTGTCTACTAGATCAAACACTGATAACTACGGAACTAGGTATAGTGATAATCGACACCTTCGCCTCTGCCGTACTACAATAAACCAGCGCTCCTTTTTCTTTCATGCTGTAAATACCTATAACACACTGATAGCACAAACCAAGAACTCAAGAAGCATCGTAGCATTCCAGTGAAATGTAAGAAACGATCTAGGCAAAGGGTAAAACATACTACCTGCACAATATAGCCAGTATTTGCATATTCACATTTTTATTATTATTATTGCAATTCATAGGTTAGATACTTTCAAAACCTTTCGGCGCTGATTCCCGTTTCAAACGTTATTGACAGAGAAAATACTTTCACCGATGAGAACATTTAAGAACTATTTTTCTTTCTACTGCATCGCTATATAATACAATTCAAAAAGGTCGAGGGAGCAGTAATTAAAATTATAATTGTAGTCTTTTTAGCGAGAGAGTGACACTGGTGGAAAGGTGATTCCGTCTATACAAAATGTAGCAACAATTTGAGTGTGCGTAGCAGTTGATCATTCATTCCTTTTTTCAATGATCATATAACTAATCTGACATCGTCACTGCTAGGTTTGCTATGCCAGATAACTAGAGATAAGAAGCTATTCGGTTAATAATGTTAAACTCCTTTGTTTTTATTAAACTGTCTTATTGTTCCACCGTTTGGTTATAAGGAACTATTAAGCAAAACATTAATAAGCTTCGGCAGGCGCTAAGAAATTTGAACATATGACTCCAGTGTTAAAAGACCGTGATTGGTTCACTGTGTAGAAACAGTTACGAATAAGGGATGTCGTTTACTTATCAATAGTAATTTAAATGTTTAAACAATCTAATGCCTACTTATTTAACCAATAAACTGTCTACTAGATCAAACACTGATAACTACGGAACTAGGTATAGTGATCATCGACACCTTCGCCTCTGCCGTACTACAATAGCCCAGCGCTCCTTTTTCTTTCATGCTGTAAATACCTATAACACACTTAGAGCACAAACCAAGAACTCAAGACACATCATAGCATTCCAGAGAAATGTAAGAAACGATCTAGACAAAGGGTAAAACATTGTACCTGCACAATATAGCCAGTATTTGCATATTCACAATTTTTATTATTATTATTGCAATTCATAGGTTAGATACTTTCAAAATCTTTCGGCGCTGATTTCCGTTTCAAACGTTATTGACAGAGAAAATACTTTCACCGATGAGAACATTTAAGAACTATTTTTCTTTCTACTGCATGGCTATATAATACAATTCAAATAGGGGTCGAGGGAGCAGTAATAAATAATCAGGACGAGTCGAGTGAAAGACCTATAAATACATAGTAATATATCCAAACTGGTCTTTCATTCGCGGATCACTGATTAAGAATGGGGAGAACTGGCTAAGCATTGTTTCTACGGCTACCCAGTTTGATTAGATCCCGAATGAAAGCCCAAGTTTGATATAATGGGGTCGGGATGGGTGGGAGGGGAAAAACAAAAACAACTTCCTTACCCTATGCCCCACCCTTCACCCACCCCCTTAGGCTCTAACTATAACCAATGCTTTCTCTCTGCGGCTCGATGCTTGAGAAAATGGGCTGAAATGGAAAACTACGGCTCTTTATAGCCAGGGGATTGTTATACTGTGTGAATTCCATTCATTTGCGTGGAATTTAGTTTCTCAATCAGTTCCCGTAAGGTTTCAGACCAGTTTGAATAGCTGCCTAACCAGTAATATTTAAATTTAGTATGAATACTTTTATCAGTGAATCTCACTATATTACAACAACAAAAACAACAATTTTATTTACCCTTATGAATGAAGTTAATACAATTAAATATAGAGAAACGTAAATACTAAGAGGGGCGCTGGCTTCTCGTAATAACCATATATGGTTAAGGAACCAGTAAGCCAGATTTAAAGGAAGAAATATAAAATACAAGGTGGGAGTCACACCCACACTTTTAGGTAATTACACACACGGGCTAACATTATAATGTTTGTACGAGAAACCAAATAGCAAATAAATCATAGTACAAAGCATGCAGTATAAGCCTGGAGGTAAATACAGTAAATAAACACAAGAAAATAACCAAAGCTAATAGTTACTTATAAATTACTTTTTCAAATTTTGTTTGAAGGTTCTTAATGAGGACGATTTTATATGTTTACCAATTAAATTCCAAATTTTTGGTCCTTTGAATCTAATATTGAAAGACCATAATTGGTTCTTGCTCTAGGTAAGTAATATGATTGATTTGCTGCAGAGCTAGTTTTATAACTATGAATGTTTTTTTCATAAGTGAAGAAGTTCTCAAAAGCAGAAGGTAATAATCCATTGTGAAAATTGAACATAAATACTGAAATATGTAAGGAAGCAAGGTCAAATAACTTAATAATGTTCAATGATTTAAATCAGTAGTGGGCTTGAGTGCTCATCGAAGTTCGAGAATGTCATAATGCGCATGGTCTGCTTTTGCAAAATATAAAGAGGTTGTAAGTTGGGGTAAGTATTACCCCAGACAATTATTCCATATATTAGAAATGGGTAAATTAATGAATAATAGAGACTTATAAGGATATTTTAAGTAACAAAATAGCGAAGTTTAGACAGAGCACCCACACTTCTCTTTAACTTTTTTGTAATACTCTCAATCTGAGGTTTCCAGCTGAGATTAGAATCAATTAAAACACCCAGATATTTAATGCAATCATCGTGACATAGTTGCTTATTGTTTAATAAAAGGATAACATTTTATTGAGGGGGGGGGGGGGGGGGGATTGAAATAATTTATATATTAAGTGAACATTTATTTGCACACAGCCAAGTATCAGCATTTGTTAGCTCAGTATTTATGTTAGATTGTAGTACAGCAAGATATTTATGTCTGCAGAATAGATTATCTTTATCAGCAAATAGATGAAAGTCAAAAATGTCAGAGCAGCAATGAAATTCATTTATATATAATAAGAAAAGCATTGGTCCAAGGACTGATCACTGAGTCTAAGAATATCCCACATGTAAAATCTATTTCATAAAATGGTCTTTGGATTTTGTCAATTATTAAAAAAAAAAAGAGTTTATTTTACGTCGAAGATACAGGAATCCATAAGCAATTACATATAATAAAACTAATTGTTAATTTCTTTGAAAAACTAGGTACATGTAGCTTCCTCTTTCATGAGCCTCTTTTTGGAGTTACACAGAAACTACATTATTAGCATAATGCAGAGGGTCATTAATTTTCAGTGTAGCTGGCTTGGACTTTGAAAGTAGATCGAACTATGTGAATATGCCTTCAGTAATAAATGTTTGTTAAAATACAAAATATAGTATGTGTAGCTGGCTATACATGTATATACAGCTATTTCAGGCTAATATAAGTGCAATGTAGATGCATGCCAGTGATGGAGCAGCCAGGTTATTTTGAAACCACTGATAATTGTAGTGCCCATTTCCTGTATGGCCCCATTTTCTGTACATGCACCTGTAGTATACTTATTTTCTGAAATGATGTGAAGGGCTATTCTATGAACCATATATGTCAATAATAATAAGTGAACAATATGTTTTGTTAACTTGATTTTTTAAATGAAATTTGTATGAATTGTGAAATTGTGTCTTTGTCAAGTGCTTATATATCATTTTATGTGAACTTATTTCAGAGGTGAATCATGTGTATGTTTGAATTGCTAATGCACCTAATGAATCATATCAAGGCAGGTAGAGGGTCAGCTTTTATTGGATATTTTTTTAGGAAGGAGGGGGAAGGGTTAGGTGCCCAGTGAATGAGATAGTCCAGTCTGCATAAGCACAATCAATTTGGGAAAGGAAAGCATGCAATGAGGGGGAAGTATGTTGGAATGAAGCACATGTTTCCAATGGCTTCCATTTCATAACAATAATAACAACAATAATAACAATCAGACAGTGTGTATTAGTAAATAAGTAATTAAGTAATAATAGTTATATTATAATAATGATATCAATGGTAAGAATCTCTGCTTTAATATGATCATGCATGTTCATTTCAAATCAATTTTTAAACAAGTTTTTAAATGCCAAGTGTGCATTCTGTATTAAGCAGACCACTTTTAAATGGCTATGAAGTCTGCTATGACCTAAAGCCCAGAGATGCTCTGAGATGGTAAACTCTTTCTGAATTTAAGGTTCAGATACAACATACATAAATATGTAATTTATTATAATATTAGTGTTTTGATAACTAGTATTATTATTTTATGTGAACATTTTAACTTTAAAAAATTAAAAACCCTTGTGAATTGAATTGAACATGAACATGCAATGTACGTGTGAGCAGATATTCTTAGTATTGTTAATCATTATTAGCCAATTAGTTATTTTATGTCATGTTTTGCACATGTATCTGATTGTTAATGTTAGTGTCATGAATAAAACCTCATCGGAATTAACCTCCATAGCCATCATGATTTTCCTTTCCCAAATACATTATCAAAACAACATATTAAACTGAATCAACTATCACATTCTTTCAATCAACACTTACAATGTTACCCTTCCTCACTCAAAATTTGAGTTACAACACCAACACATACATGATTTACCTCTAATTAAATTTTATAGAATAGTTTTTGCATATTTTAAGAAAGTAACGTATTTTTTATGTTTCATAGATACATATAAATGTTCTTATTTTTGGTGGAGAATAAAGATGAAGAGAAGTGATGGTGCTGAAAGTATATTTTTTTCGAGTCTTAATTCCATATAGATGTGTTCCTTCCAATGCTGCAGTTTATATGAGACCATATAATTATTTTTTTCTACAGTAAAAATAAACAGGTTTAAAACACTTATAGTATAAATATTGAGAAAGTATATAGATGAAAACTGTATACATTTGTATTTGTTTTCATAGTTTGCTATATTTGCCTGACTTTGTTTTTGTTTGGGAAGAATAGAGATAAAGATACGGTAAATAATGGTGTTTGAAGTCTGTATTTCAAAACAAGTAATCTGTATAACAAGGTGCTCCTTTACTATTTCGGTCCAGATATTCCAAAACAGCAAACAAACACTGAAGAGTGAATTGGGAAGAGAATCAAGTTTGACTATTTTACAGGAAAATAAACAAGACCAGGGGTACTGCTTCTTTGCTTGATTTGCATAAAATGTGTATAAAAGCAAACAATGCAAAGCTTGGCTCTTGCATGATTTCATTAACCAACCATGCACCTCTCTTACCAAACCACACAAAAATCCCACACAACATAATCAGTGTCAACCCACTTCCAACATGAACAAAATTAAATGAACACAAAACTACGTTGCCAAAGGCATTCGATTACAACTATGTTTTATTGTTGGCTTTCTGAAAACAGAACAATTATAACATATTAAGTTTTTTACATGGATATAACACTTGTTTTAAAAACAAAATTAAAATTCGTTTTTTTACACTGTTAAAACAGTCGACTAATTCGTCAAAATGCCAATGTAATACCATAATAACCAAATCAAATGAAATATTGTATAATTTCCTAACAATAACTCTGTAGCTTTACTTACAGTCTTTGGTAATGATCGTCGTTCCAGGATTGCTACTGCTGAAGACAGTCTAGTCACTACTGTAAGTTCAAATGCTTCGTTTGAAAAATGGTTTGAAAATCTCGAATATGATATTTTATATGTTGAAGTCTATTACCTCCTTAGTTCTCTACCGAAGTATAAAGCTTATATATTCACAAGTTTCCTTATTTTTGGCATTTTTCCAGTTGCATATGAACATTTCGAAATGGTTCGTTTTTCTTGAACACAGAGTTGTACGAGCAATTGTAGCGTTCTTTCTGTGGTCTGGATTATGTGTTATTTGGGCTCAGAGAAGTCACTGAAGAATATCAGTCCATGGTGTTAAGTAATAAAGTAATCGTGGTATTTCTTGAGCTGTGAGAGGTCCCTGAAAAAGAGCTACAATCCACTCCCGCTCGACGGCCATCTTGATTCACTTTTAATAAAGTGGCTAGTGCGCATGCGCTCCGTTTTTCCGCTCTTCGGTCGGCGGGGCCATCGGGCGGGACTTCAGACAGTGATGGGTATGTTGCAGGTGTGCTGCTCTGGGAGGCTGATGCTGATATGGCATCTGGAATGTCGGGCTGTAGAGGCGGTGGGTGAATATCATCTTCATCTGCAGAGTCATCTGTGAGATATAGTCTTGGGGAAGGCTGGCTATGTGCCATGTCTGATGGAACCTTGAAGCATTCGGATAACTTCACACGGTAGGGTCAGCTGCGCAACTGGGACCCAATGAACTTCATGATTTTGCAGAATGGGGGGCTATGGACACGACAAGGTATCGGTCTCCAGCTCGAGATTTATTCCTGTATGAGTGGAGGTACACTAAGTCCCCAACTTCAATCGCAGGAGTAGATCGGTTCTTTGCCAGGGGTGCCTTGGAGTACTCACTGCATGGGTGGTTTGTGAGGCGTTGCTTGTGTTGAGTGGCTATCAGGTTATTGTCGCCCAGGGGTATCTGAGTATTGGAGAACTGGTCTCGTTGGGTCCACATTTCGATACGCGGAGACTTGCGGATAACTCGCCGCGGCATATCTTTTCATATACGTGAACGCAAGGTTTGCTGTCAGTGAAGATGCAGGCGTTCTTTTTGGACTGAACGATATATGGACTAAACTGTTTAGTAGCGACAGCAATTGAGAGGGCTTCTACTTCACATGGTAGCCACGTCGTCTGTCACCCTCGTAGCTTTGCGCTAAAGAAGCCAGCTAGGTGTAATTAGCCTTCGTGGGTCACGTACATGATGGCGCCTCCAGGTTTTCTGACTGCGCCGTCGGTCGCGATCCACAATTGGTCTTCTGGTCTGGGTAAAGTGATCGTGCGGGCGGAGAGAGCGCACTGTGCATTGTGAGATGAGCTTCGCAGCTCATCTTTCCACGATATGGCTTCTTGGGACTGGCGTCCAGCTGTTACGTCTTCGAGTGGGGCGAGGTATGCTGAGTATCTTGGGATCACGCGCGAGAGGACCTTGTATGCGCCGACGAAGGATCTCATACGACCGACTGTTTCTGGTTCAGAGCTCGAGCAGGAGGCCAGGGTGCTCACACGATTCGGACTGGCTGTGAGTGTACCGGCGCTCCAGGTCCAGCCAAGTATGGTGGTGGATTTGAGGTTGATAACCGTTTTGGACGCAGACAGACGGAGATCGCATTCGTAGAGAGCCTGTAGGACTTTCTTCCAGTTTTGGAGCAGTTCCTGGGGAGTGTTGCCACCGCAGTATAGATCGTCTGCGATCTTCGCGACGACAGCATCCTGTAGTAAATGGCCAAGGACACTGCACATGACTTCCTCCAGTGCAGTCTCAGAGCCATGCATTCCCATTGCAGAACGTGTATAGACTCGTACACCCTTGAAAGGTGTGCTAATGCCACAGTACTTTATTGACTCACTTGCCAGGGGTATTTGGTAGAATGCGCTTGTTAAATCGGTGGCTATTATGTGCATCCACTGCGCAATGTGACGTAAAGTCGAGTCGATGTGTGGCATTAACGAGTGCTGCGGCTTGCTGTGACGGCCGACATCGGCGAATGCTGAGACAAGTCGAGAACCGCCGTTACGTTGCGCTTCTTTACTAGAAACGACGGATTGAGGTACTCAACAGTCACATTAATATCTTTCGGACGCTTGACCACGCCGAGTTCCTCCAGTTGGTCGAACTTTTCCTGGAGTTCCAAGAGTTTACCACGAGCGTATTGGGGAAGGCGACCCTTTCGCTGAGGGGGCTCCCCTGGGCCCATGTTGACGTTAGCACTGAATGGTCCTGCCGCGCCGTTATAGCCTTTAATGTTAGGGTCAAAGACCACGTCGTACTCTTCGAGGAGTGACTGAAATATGGCTCTGGCTTCCTGAGGGATGAGATTGTTAGTGTCGATCTGTACGATGGAAGAATGACAGGTGTTTGTCGGCTGCGATGTTACTAGTTTGGGTGTCGGGCTCGCAGTGTAATTCTCTTTGGGCTCGAAGACAGGGCTGACCTGACAGAAGTGCTAGTTGCGCTTTAGTGTGTGCGGCATGGTAGACAGGTTGGGGATGCGTATCTTTCGTGCTACACTCGAAACGATACTAGGTTGGGGCCACACCTGGGACGGCTTGAGTATTCTTACGCTCGCCGCATCGGTACGGGGAAATCTATGGCGTACTCGGAGTTGGATTGCGCATCATCTGGCACCTGCATTTCCAGGAACTCTCCTGGTCAGATGGTTTCCGAGGGAGTGGGGGCACCGAGAACAAACGCTCGGCGTGGAGCTGTGCTGAATTGTGCTGCACTGTTGGATCCGTAGTTGTATGTCGTGCCGTCACCGAGAATTAATTCTCGCTTGGCAGGGCGTACGGCGACGTCATTTGCTTCCATGAAAGGAGTGCCTGCTAGTATGTCGACGTCAAGGTTTTCCACGACGAGGCCCTCAAACTTGAATTCTTTGTGGTCTCTGGTGAAGGAGTTCCGTGTCTCTCCGACTACCTGTAGCTGTGAGGATCAGTCAGCTTGGTGGACAGACTGGGCACTAGCTACGATATGAGACCCAAGGCGTTTCACGGTTGAGTGGCGAATCATATTAATGGTTGCGCCACTGTCGACAGTAATACGGACAACGTGGTGACCGTCTATCTGCATCTATATATGGAGACTGTCGGGTCTGGACTCGGTAGGCTACAGCACATGGGCAAGATTCCGCATCGTCGGTGTCACGAGTAGGTGGGTTGTCGTCTGCTTCCGACTCATCATCGAGCATGTCCACTATCTGTCTTGCTTTGACGATGTATCGTCTGTCGTTGTCTGAGAGGTAGTTGCATTCACTCAGGAAGTGTCTTGTGTCTGAGCGACCAGCATGTTTGCACAGTGGACAAGCCTTATCTTGACGGAACTTTCTGGGGGTAGCCTTGTATGGACCTTTACCACTCAGAGTAGATCGGCGGTATTCAGTAGTGACGGCTGTGCGAATGATCTGTGCATCGTCAGATGCGTGAATTTCTTCCAGGAGGAAATTTAGGGCTTGAGATATTTCTGGTTTGTTTGATGCAAGGGTGCGAGATCTCAGCTCGGTTCCATATCTTTGCTTGAGAAGTCTGGGCAAGTTGTTGTGGATGAGTTTCAGCCATGTGAGTATCACTAGGTTTTCCAGTGTGGGTGTGAGCTCCTCGTCGTCTGTCATCTTCTCGCCATGGTTGCTCAGGCTATTGGCCCGGAGGAGGTAATCCTCCACAAAGGTCATTAGTTGCTGGTAGAGGTCCTCAGGACGCCCATCTGCCTTAAGATGTACATGTATGTCAGAGAAGTCAATTAAATGAGCGCCTGTGACTTGAAACCGAAGTGTTGCCTAATGGTTTGCCAGATGAACTCGAGCTTTTCACTAGGGTGTTCCTTGAGATAATAAGACAGTAGTTGGCGATCTGTCCCAGCATCAGCTCAAAGAAGCTGACTTTTTGCTGCGAGGTGAGGCGCCTGGCAGATGGTACGTCTTCTCCATCGTTCTGAAATCCTCTCAGTTGCTGGGCTTTGGTATTCTTTTCCCATGTAGCTCCCTCGGCTAAGGATGGGGCGAAGTTGTTGTCTAAGGACACGGTATATAGTAGGTTTTGCCTCCATTTCTCAAAGGTGTTTATGGTTTCAACCTTTGAGAGGCACCACTGATTCGGTGCCCTCTGGGTAGATGCCATTGTATACGTAGTTGTGACGTTGGGACATGTTATCAAGTAAAAAGTTACGCTGGTTTGGCTCTAGTTTTCCAGGCTCTCGTGCGGCTAACGGCAGACATTATGACTTGGGTTGGACCGTAAGTTGGCACCACGCCAGTTGAGGTGATTAACTATGATCCAAAGCACGGCCCGGATGAATAAATGGCTTTATTCCTGTAGGGTTACAACAGTAGAACAATACTCGAAGAAAACAAGATGGCCAAGCAACTAGAAGAAGAACCGGTACTGTCGGAAGAGCCTTACCAGTTTTTTTAAATTAGTTATTTCAAGTTCAATTTCATCTGCAGTAATGGGGAAAAGACAAAAACTATTACAAGATGGAGTATGTAGGTAATCTAAAGGAGATTTGTTAACATTTGTTATCAAACATGATAGGTCCTTCCCTACATTGGCAAAATATGTATTGAAAGCATTAGCAATTATCATTGGATCAGTAATAATATTATCATGCATTGACAGAAATTTTAACAACTCTTTGGCTTACAGATAGCTTTTTACTATCATTCATATTTTGAACAAAATAGTTATTTTAATATTGTCTTTTACTAACTCTTAGGAGATGATTTCATTTATTTCTATAGTATTTCAATTTAGAATGATAGTACGTGGACTTTGTCTTCAAGAATGTTTTATATATAGATTATTCTTAGCTCGAATATAGACATGCTGATGTAATCCATGGTTTAGAATGAAACTTTAGTTCTTTCCTAGGTAACTGCTTAACAGGAATATGCTTATCAATTTTGTTGTGATATTTTGGAATAAAAATAATCAAACATATTGGATGGATCAGTATCACATGTGAATACTGTCTGCCAGTCTACAGACTGTACTTCATTGATTAAAGCTGACTCATTTAATTTAGAATAATCTCTTTTATAAAATGTAATATTAGATGGGAGAGAAGACAATTTGCTTAATATAATGAAATTAGGTAAGTGATCGGTGAGGTCAAACACTAAATTGCCACTGATGGTAAAGTGCTCAATTGAGTTGAAGAAGATGGTTATCAATTGAAGCTGAAGTGTGGTCAGTGATTCTAGTTGGTTGTAGAATAAGTGGTTGGAAGAAATAAGAACCAAAAGTGTTAATAAAATTATCAGAGCAAGGATTGGACTCCTTGAGGAGATCTATGTTAAAATCTCCCATTATCAGGGAATATTTATTGTTAGTATGGATCTGTTCAATTGTCTTATTAATATAATCCATGAAATTACCACTTGGGTGTCTATACACAATCCCACAGATTATATTAGATTGACCCTCAACATGGATTTGAACCCAAACAGCCTCCACGTCCAGTACGCAAGTTGTTAGCTCTGTCCGAACAATGAGTCTCATTCCTTTTTAATATAAATACCAACATCACCTAAATTTGTCAAGCTGTGGTTGAGAAATAAAGTCATAACCTGGGATATTAAAGGGGCTATGTCATGGTACTGCGCATGTATCGAGTAATCGCTCGTTTAGTGGCTGTTAATTAAATACAAACAGTTACAATTTCCTCCCTCAATGCTTGATTGAAAGGATTTTCAATATTCTCCCTGGAGACCGTTTATATAAACTGTTTGTTAGTCATTTTTGCATATTTGCTTTCATTTTAAGCATCCCACATGGCCGAGAGGTTCGTTAGTTCATATCAAAATCGGTGGAAATAGCTCTTTCCGGCCCGAAAAAACGTATGTAAAGTCTTACCGTGACAGACTCCCTTTAATATTAGTTAAAATATCCTGACCAATCTTGAGTTTGGTTTCAGAGAGCCAAATTAGCGAGAAAGCGAAACATAATTCAGACAACATACGGACATAATTATCATAATTGGCTACCAAACTTCTGATATTGCAATTTAAAGCAGAGAAAGTCGTTAGGTCTGATGAGCACTCAATTATATCATGATTGCTATGAAAATCATGTGAACTCTAATAATTAAAATTTTGATCATTAGGCATGTTGAGATCAATGTCAATATCAGTTAAATGGGGGATATTAGAGACTGGCAAAGGTATATTTTGTTAGGGTAAATTACTAAGTTAAGTGACCTTGTCAGAGAGTTCAGGCCTGTAAGTGGCTCTACGCGTCTGATGCAATAGAATTAAATAATCAAATATAAACCATGTTATATACAATTCAGGACTGATCTCGTTAAATTTACAAGGTCACCTCATTCTTAATATAACAAACGAGACTATCTCGATTATTTCGTAGGGAAAATATTTCAATTAGAGGTCCAAATGTAATCATAACTTTGTTCTTTCCTGGCTACTAAACACATCCTGAACAGTTCCTTATTGATTTCTGTTAGACTTTCATTAATGAAGATATCCTGATAGCCTAGCTCTTCAGTGGTGTAATTCTTTAGCTCTTTACGTTTACTGTAGAATTTCTCTTTAATGTCACGGCGGACGAACTTGACTATTATTGCCGAAATCGATCGCTTGCCCTTGTACTTTTTGCTAGTCGTAAAACGGTGGCTGACTGATATGTCTTCTTCGCTGATTTCGAGATCCATTAATGCTCCAATCTTGCTGACATTCTCGTTTGTATTCTCCCTGGCTTCTCTTGGTGGCGGCGGTATGCCTTCTACCGGTGAATATAACACTTTGCTGCTTCCAACTTTCTTCAGTAACGCTAAAATGTATTGAGCAGTAAATTAATCTATTTGCCAGATGAAATATCCGTGATGAGACTATTTCTGGGCAGTTTCAGCTCTTCTTTACTGCATGGTATTTATCGAGTAACAAACATTCTAAACTCCATAACTTTACATTAACTGACAAATATTGCTTACGAGTTTCGGGTTCAGTTTGACTTGATTCTGTTCTGAATCACACACTTTCACAAGAAATAACGTATGTAAAGAGCAATGAAATAAAATGACAAGACTTAGTTATGAGCTTAACAAATTACAGAACTATTCGACTCAAAAGTAGTGTACTGATAATGAGTAGCTAGTGTTACAGGTTCGAATGATAACTAGTAGAATCGTAATAGGCATTTTGCATCAATTGATCACATGACGATGTTCTCATAGCAACTCCTGTGTGGAGGGCAAGCCATTCTAACATTCCTTGACAACAGAGAGAGCATGAGAGTCGCCAGCGTGAACCTCAATACTCGAAGTTCTGCCGGTTCCTTTGTTATTCGTTTTCAGCCCAAATTTATCAGAACTATTTAGCTTTAAATCTTAAAGTTCAGTGTTAGAGGATTTTAAGAGCCGTAATACGATCAGAAATAGCTTTCTGAAGCCAAAACCGAACCGGACTCTGCGAGTTACTCGCAACATGTTGGCGGCCTCAACAGACAACTGAGCCGGCTCCGGTAAGAAGCTGACTTCGGGAATGTACTTTTCTTCCACGCTTTAGATCGTCTTTATGTTCTAGAAAAATTATGTGATGACAGGAGAATGATGTTTATATGTACCTTTGCATATGACGTCATAGCCGCCATGTTGGTGTTCAGTTGACAATATATTTTCTTCGTTACCTTCTTTTTTTCTGAACACCAACATGGCCGCCATGCCCTTTGTAATTTGAATATCTAGGGATTGAGTGCAAACCATCTATACATTTAGTTCCGTCATTTACTTATTATCCATTAATTATGTTATTATTATTTTCTTACATATTCTCGGTTTCCTTTCCTCTTCACTATTAGTCTGCGTTGCGGCTCTGGAGTATCGGAGAGCAGCGAGCGGAGATTAGGGGGATTGGGACGAGGAAAAAAAAGAGAGGGGGGAGGGGGTGGGAAGGAGAGGAATAGAGAGCCTGCCGGAAACCATGGTTATTTTGATAACCGCGTATTGCTATTGGCTAAAATGCGTGATTGACAGAAATCATTGGCATGCGATAAGAGCAGAAACCAATTAGTATGGCGACTAACAAACCGAGAATTCCTTCAGCGATGAATTTAAAGAAAGAATTACAGATATTTTGTAATGAGATCGAATTTCGCGACGAGCTGAAGAACCCTGTATCGGAACTCCACAAGCGTCTTGCTCGACGAAACGCACACGGTTGCAATTGAAACATGGCCGGTGTGTTCGAGGAACAGGCTTGTGCTTCCGATAATACGAGCTGCTTTGATGATTTCGTACCGCTGCGTGGATGGTTTTTAGCGCTTCTTTTGGAAGAACTTCGTTCCGATGTTATTGGGTCGGCAGTGTTCTTTACTGATTTGGTGGCGACTTTATATTCAGCGGCAACGAGTTCTCTTTATCTTAGTTATCTTTATCCTGCAAACCTTCACGAACATAGGTGTAGTTCTCTACTGCATTTTGAATCTTCCTTCCTCAGGAGCGACAGACTCGCTCTGATAGAGCAGCAGATTTCGGAATATGAAGACCAATACTTTTACAGGCACCAGATAGAATTATTTAATGCTTCGGCTCTCTTTTCTTGAACAGATTCTCGCCGTGGAAATATTTGAATTCCCAAACGCTACCTTAAAACATACATTACATATCCTGAAAAAGTCGTTGACATTTACAGGTTTGGGTTTAGGCCCTGTCTTCACTTGTTTTTTCGGAGTTTCAGCTGACGTTCTCCAAGTTCGTATATTTTTTGTTTTGAATTATACGCTCGAGTTCAGATTCCTTGATATTCCACGCGTGAGTTTGAGAAATATCAAACATGGTTTTCACTTCCGCCGCATGATAATTGGATGAATCGGTCGTATGACTTACAAATTTTATGCATTTTAATTAGTGGGTGGATATCAAAATAACCATGGGTTGCCGGCAGGCTCTCTCTTCCTCTCCTCCCCACCCCCTTCCCCTCTTTTTTTCCTCGCCCCAGTCCCCCTAATCTCCGCTCCTCAAGCATGTTAAGGCATGATTTGAACATGAAAACGAGGCTACAGCTATTTTGTTAAATATAGTCACTTGAATTTGCTCAAATCCTAGAACAATGGTGGTTATAACTAATCTCACCGTTTTTAGTCGTCCTAATATCACATTTTGGTAAAATGTCTATCACGTGACCAACCACGTGATCATAAAAAGTTGAAAATTAAACTAAAAACGGGGTGGTGCATTTTATATTTTAAGTAACGATTTTGTGTTTATCTGATTACACTTGTGGTTGACTTTAAAGATCAGTTCGGAATGGTTGCCCCTGATAGACTGTTAAGGCGAAAATATACAAAACAGGTCACGTGACCTATTCTTGGAACCATTTATATCCTCTTCAGTGATAAAAAGTTAACCATTCCGGACACAGTCTCATTTCCCATAACAAGCTTAACATTTCGAACCGAAAATATGAAACAAAACAATAACTTCCGCCACCCCATTTTGATTTCTTTGTTTTATTATCCTTAAGGTCACGTGCCCTTCAAAACACCAACATACCGATACTTAAATGTTAAGACCTACGGTTACCGTATTATTCCAAAGTTATAGGTTATTTCATACATAAGTAACAGATATAGCGAATTTTGAATGTTTTATCAGAACTGCTCAAAAACTATGCCTTCACATGCTTGAGTCGCTGCGCTCCGATACTCCCAGAGACGCAACGCACGCAGGCTACTTCACTATGAAAATCGTTTTTCTTTACTTTGACATAAATTTCTCATTGCCAATCTCATCCCTGCAAACACGGAGGAACATGTAAAGACAAATTGAATGGGTAGAAATGTATTTGTGTTGAGGGATACACCGGGAAAAACTGCGAAAAAAGTAGTCGTTATAATTACTTAAACAATTTTAAACTTATAACAGAAAAAAAACATTTATCGAAATATTCAGTTCAACTGAAACAAAATCTCTACGTACAGAATTTTCCATTTCCAAGCGCTGTCGGCGCTGTTTAAAAAATAGATATATTTTCAGGGCAAGACAAAAGTCATGTTCACTGCTTGCGGCTATAGTAAGGTTTCCTGCCGAGCTAGTAGATAGGTTTCACAACTTGCCCAATGGGTAAGGAGCCGAGATATACTTCTCTTAAATGAAATTAACTGGTATATTTACTTTGCTTTTGAACAGGAGTTGATCATTGCAAGCCTAAGCCTTGTCAGCATGGCGGGCAATGTATTGACAAGGTAGATGGATATGCGTGTTCGTGTTTACCTGGATACACTGGCAAAAACTGTGAAGTGGGTGAGTATATATGCACTGTTCCTTACTTATAACATACTCAAAAAATATCTGGCTTGTGATTGGTCAATAACGACTGCATAAAAAGTTTTTTGGGAAAGGCACTTCTCATTCGTGAGTTAACAGAAAATAAAAGAAACAACGTAACACACAAGGGACGGTACACGTGATCTGAAATGCGCAATAAAAAGGATCAAGTTGCGATCTTGTCAATGTGGGCTACAGGTTTCTTAGTGTTGTCAGGAGCCCATTACCAGGAGCGTTCCTCTGTTATGGGTTGGGTCCCCAGCACAGAGGTAGAGGAGGCTATTTTTAGATTCGAAATTCCCGCGAAAAGAGGTCGCCGCCATGTTGGTGCCCTTAAACAATAGATCCCTCATTAGCTTCTTTTGTTGGGGCACAAATATTTGAATCTCTGGGGATTGAGTGAAAACCAGCAATTCGAATTCCCGTGTTGAAAGTGAGAAGAATGATAATGAGAAGCAACGTCAGCTATCTGATTGGCTAAGAATAGCCTACCTTTGTTCTTTTTCGCGCGAAACGCAATGCTAAAAATAGCCTCATCTACCTCTGTGCTGGGGTACAGACACAGTGGGGAAGATGGACGCTCCTGGTAATGGGCTGCTGGTGTCGTACACTATTATGTATTACCCTCTTTAAATAAAGACGTTATTATTATTATTATTATTATTATAATGTTTACGTAAGTTGTTACATATCTTCATGTTGGTATGCAGGTTACGTAATAATTAATAAGTAATTAAGGATTATTGGCCTGGAGCGAGGGAGTATGGGTTTTATTCGCCGAGGGTTCCGCATGAGGGCCCAGCTCGAGGGCGGAACCCGAAGTAAATAAATCCCATACCCCAGAGCGGAATGCCAATAAAATACTTATTTTCACAATGGCGAGGTTTTCTCGTGCTACACAATGACAATGTGTACCTCTTTTTCATAAATCATTTATATCATTGTTTGCCTAGTGCATAGTTGCATAAAATTACTGTTCACAAGGCTTCGTATTGTACCGATTATTTCTACCAACGTAGCTTGTATTGTAGTGGGTAGGACAGAAATCAAGATCGACAGCGTTCGAGTACAATTCCGGGTCACACACATTTTTTCATGTTCTTATTTAGTCAAGTTACTTCTCTGTAGGTAAAAGTCAGTCAGTATTTCTATGTTACTAGGAGATGCGTGAGGAAATAAATCGAGGGTAATATACAAAAAAGTGCAAGGGGAATATATATTAAAGCACTGATAATATGCAAGGGGAATATATTATCTACCTATTTCGTAATTAGCTAGCATGGCATTGTTTAGCCCCATTCCTCCCGGTGAGAAAATAAAAACCGTCCCCGGCTTGGGAATTGAGACAGGGATTATGAGATATACTCCCCTGAAAGAAAGAAAGAACTGAGGTATGAAGTGACAATAAGGTAGGGTACTTAAGTGTTGTTCAGGTGGGAGTTGTCACTCGAGTCATCTCTCTTTATTATGTATACACCTAGATTTCGACTTAATTTAATTTACAGTTATAAAAATATTCAGTGCCAATTACTTCCAGTTAAGGTTACCGATCACTTTCGCGGGTGCCATTCAGGAGAAACATAATCTAGCGCCCGCTTTAAATTTTAACTCCATAAAACCGGTATCAATTTAAAGCATATATATTGAAGAATGCCATGGTGCTTTTATTTTCTCGATTTTGTCAAACCTTGAGAGTAGGGAAGAGAAAAACGCGAAATTCAGTCATGAATATTTCACGGAGTTAAACTCCCTCGCGTTACCTCATTAAGGTTACCGGATACCTTCAAAACGAAAAAGATGGGAAAATATTTTTCTCGCACAGAAATGTAGTTTTAGTAGTAGTGTCTCATATACCAAAAACTCCGTTCAATAAAAATTATTATTAACGGAGAAATGCCAAAAGGAAGTTTTTAACCGGAAGTAAAAGGTTCTTTTTGATTGGCAGCAGATCAATAAACACATGACAAGTGCTCACTCGCCCGTAACGACGGTGTGGGGAATAGCTATAGCACATATTAAATCATTTCCTATACCAATGTTTACGTTTATTGAAAGTTTTTCCACACACGATTCCACAATTCCATCGGTTGTTGGCTTTATATCTTACAAAAAGCAAGCAGGATGCCCTTAGCTTGAAAAACAAAGAAAAAAGAAAAGCAAAACGAGGCCAAATAATGCATACAACTACAATTACAAAGCCAAATACGAGTCCTCGCAAAACCCGACAAGCTTTCGTATTTTCACTTTCAGACAGAGTGCTGAGTGGTCCACATCTGAACATAAAGAAGAATTGATAAGAGCCAGCCGAGAGAATATTTGTTTCCAAGAAAGCTTAGATGGAAACGTAGTCTGACGGTGACCCTGAATCGGTTGAACCACGATCTCGCCGTGGAGTTTCAGACGCCTGCAAATCGCTGTCTCCTCTACTAACTATGCTGGCATCGAAGGCGTCTCTATAGGTGTTCACCTTGGCTTCGCCCCTCGAGGTCTTTTTGTCTTTCCCATTTTTCTAGCTTGGGAAACCAGCCGACTCTTACCGCTATCATTTTTCAAGTCACACAAAAGAGAACAAACATTTTCTCGATGCGGCGTGTAGCTTTGATCGGAAATCAACATTGGCGAGAAATCTTGACAGATAGTTGAACTGTGATGAGAAATGATTGGCTAAGAGCTTGCTAATTGTTGGAAAGGCGGGGCTTCAGATTCACGCACGACAGACGGGTAAATGTTTTGAAGTGCTATTTTCTCGCTTTCGATTTTCAATCAAAATAGAGTTTTAAAAAAGCTCCCACTCGAGAGGAATTTATTCGATTTGTGCGAAATTTTCACAAAATGTCAATTAATATCTCCACTGCAAAAGAGTGTCGGGGAATTGGGAAATTCTAAAAAGAGAGCTCTTGACGACGTTTCCCGCATATCTACTCGGACTATTTTTCGCATTTTAACGGGAAGCATGATAACTTTTGAACTAAATCGAATTTTGAAATTCCCCGACACCTTTTGTAATACGATTCCTCTGAAATACGACAAAGCAAACAGATTTTTAAACTTTAAAATATTTTAGGTGTCGGAGCTTCTGAAAGCCATCTCACTAGATCGGTGAAACGGGATGGCGGAAAATTCGAGATTTTCAAAGAACTCAAAACATTTTATGTATTCTTGTAGCCAATTTTATAAGCTTTAA
The DNA here is from genome assembly GCA_030867875.1 of Actinernus sp. WN-2022. Lineage (NCBI taxonomy): Eukaryota > Metazoa > Cnidaria > Anthozoa > Actiniaria > Actinernidae > Actinernus > Actinernus sp. WN-2022. Next base: position 29,204,454 of record JAOWCC010001368.1, read on the forward strand.
AATGATACATGAATGATTTATCTACGATGTTTCCTCGAGGCGCTACATAATTTTGACTGGAAACGGACCCTGAAGGTATCCGGTAACCTTAAGCCGACGAGCTGCATTGTGCCAATCAGCACCTATTGGAGAACAAAAGCTTCTCACAGAAATTGAACATATCATTTATTTCAAAATTAATTAGCAATTCTATGAGAAAGCTGAAATGATGAGATTTTCAGGTATACAGAAGTTTTTGAATGTTATGTTGTTGTTGTCGTTTCATTGCAGAGTGATTATACTACAAGTAACTGTTAATCATTAAATACCTGTTTGCCGTTTTAATTATTTCATAGATATAGACGAATGTTCTAATCAGCCTTGCAAAAACGGAGCAACTTGTGTGGACAAAGTGTGTGCATATGCATGCCTATGTGCAAAAGGTTATCGGGGCGAGAACTGTGAAATAGGTAAAATGGTTATTGTTTGGAATTTATGTTTCAACTCGAATAATTTCGTTGTATTATTAACTTAATGCTAACAGATCCGATTTAAATTATTGTTAAAATCGTGTTAAAATTATGTTAAAATATTGATAAATATTGATAAAATCTTTTAAAATCTTGTTAAAGTCTTTTTAAGTTCTAGATAAAGAATGAGCGGACGATCTTGATGCGATTTACGAACTCGAGAGTTTGTAAATCCCATCACGCATGGCATAAGTTACCTCAAAATCGATCACTAAAAGCGAGCCAAAAATATATAAACCAGCACATCTTGTTTAATTCGCTGTCAAATTTAACGAAATTTTCGTATGTTAATATTAAAATGTAATAACATTTAGGATCAAACACATTTGTATATTGACGTTAGTGTGACGTCATAACGAACGACTCCTTTTAAGGTCAAATTGTGCGTTACCTATACGTTTGAAATAAAGCATGTTATCACAACAACATAAATGTGTGTTGTTGATTGCCGCAATTTTAAAGTCTCTACGATAAATATTTGCTGAGTTGTTAAGAAATGAAGTTTCCTGTGACGTCACATTTTCTGACGTCATGGGTCTGACATCAGTCATGCTTTCTAAATTGAAGAAACATAAAAAAGACCATATTGCGGCGATTCAGTGTACAGTGTACTCGAATAGTTATTTTTAAAAGACATTTTCAAAAATATATGACGTCATAATGACGTTTCCTCTTTTTCACTGTGAATTTTAAAGTATTTCCTCTCAAAAAATGAAAATTCTAAAAACATATGGTTGTCGGTACCTATTTACTCTTTTGATTGCTAGATTGTCGTAAACAAATATTTTCAAGTCTAAAAGATGAATGAAGAAGTTATTTTGTAAATGGTTCTGTATTGAATATTTCCCGCCAAATGTTGGCGGGAAAATTGCCAAAATTCAAAATTTCATAACTTTTCTCCCTCTTAACCAATCGAACTCGGGTTTTCGGTTTCTTTGTTGTCGACATGATGGGAAATCGAAAATATAAAATTTACTAATGTTAAAGGTAATTGAAAACATCGAGAAACCTATTATAAATGGATATATGACGTAACTGTAACGTCATCAAGATGACTACGGTAGTTCAAAGCATCGGATTTCGTTTAGGTCATCGGTCTTCATCCTCCCACAAAAAATCGATCTTCTACGTTGGAAACTTTTGAAAATATAGCAAAGTGATAGATTTTAGGGTCATTTGTGCCAAGCGTGCATAAAGATCGGACGCGAATTCTTTATCGCACTTATCAAACATCTAAATGTAGAGAGTCACGTTTTCAGTTATTTTGGCGATACGACTTATTTTGGCCGAGAAAATCGAAGCCAAAGTTTATGTAAACCAGGACGAAACTGTTTCAGATTTAAGTAATGGTTCCTATAGGAACTGGAGCAAGATCTATTGTTCCGCGGCAATGAATGTGATTTCACTAATCACACATAGAAAATGGTTCAATTTTTTCTAAAGATACCTCTTGACTTGTGGTATTAATGTTCTCAAATTAAAATGCATAACATCGCTCGTTGCCAATAAAAAGACACTAAAAGAAAAGCGGAGATATTATAAAATATTTCAATGTTGCCCAAATAGGATTTCTTTCTCTCTTTTTACAAGTTGCATATTGTCCGCTTCAATCATTTTCTTTAAAAAAATAAAGTGAAATCATAGTTCTTTCCTATTTTTAGGAGGTGTATTTTTGTTTAACTAATGAGATATCAAGTTTCAACAATAGAAAAAATAACACCTTTGTGCATTCCTAGCCGTTTAGTGCTCATGTTCTTACGCGAACCATTACTTAACGATCACTTATCACTCAGTGTTTCCTTTGCTTTTGCTTCATGAATTATTAATGAGTTTGATAAAGTATTGTTAAAATCTTGTTAAAGTCTTGTTAAAATCTTGTTAAAGTCTTGTTAAAATCTTGTTAAAGTCTTGTTAAAATCTTGTTAAAGACTTGTTACAATCATATCATTTTCTTGACAGACATCAATGAGTGTGCATCTAGTCCTTGCAAGCACGGAGCAACATGTACTGACAAAGTGAATGGATACACGTGTACGTGTCCTTCAGGATTTGCTGGGAAGGACTGCGGAGTGCGTGAGTATCTTTACTCCCTTTTTGACTCAGGGAGATGCGAAGCATTGAACCTATCTATAAAGGCATCAAAGAGAAACCAGTTATCGCTTGTCACAGGAAGATATGGCGAAAAATAACGTTAGTTTACTTTCGATATAAAAGAACGCAACAGTGCGGTGTGACAAAAAAAACATTTCTGAACGATTCCAGTTTTGCGATATTTCGGATAACTGGCCTCGCCCTGATACCATTGTTACCAAACTTGTTCCCGCGCGCGTGGGCAGGGCGGCAGGCGGTATTGGACACGGTTCGCGTGACTCAAGTTGACCAAGCAGAGTGCTTCTAAAATTGTGAAGCGTTCACTGTTTAGAGAACTCTGAGGGGACGTTGTACAAGTAAAAACCTATTTCATTTTCCAAAACATAAGTCACTATATCCGATACCTTTTTAGTATTAAATTATCCAAATCGACTAAAAAAATCTAGGTTATTAATTTCGAGTATTTCCTCTGATTAGATATCAATGATTGCGCTGGTAAGCCTTGTAGAAATGGCGCAACATGCACTGACAAAAGGATTGGATACAACTGTACGTGTGCTAAAGGTTTTACCGGAAAGAACTGCGAAAGAAGTGAGTAATGTATTTTAGAACTATTATATTAGAACAGTTTTCAATAGTCCAGTTTCATATTCGCCTGGGTACTTCATATATCGTTAAATGAAATGTCCCAAGCGCTAATATCTTATATTCTTCGTTTGTATACGTTATATTAGTGCTTATTTAACGATATGTGAAGTATATCGTTAAATGTAATGTCCGAAGCACTAATACATGTATCTTATATTCTTCGTTTGTTTATGTTATATTAGTGCTTATTTAACGATATATGAAGTACCTACCCGTATTCGAAACTTACCGATGAATGCAATGACTACAGACGCATGTACGCAGGATTGGCCTCATTCTGAAGTTAACCATTCATAAATACCAGAGAGAAGTGCAAAACGCGAAACTACAACAATACACAGAGTTGTAAATAGCCCACCTTATCGCTGGTATTTATGAATGTTTAACTTCAGAATGAGGCTAACCCTGAACGACGATTAGTTGATATTGCTTTCGAACTTTTAGTTATGGTTAGTTATCCATTATTGCGTTGTTTTTGCCTCGTGATTGGAGGAAGGCAAAACCAATCGTGAATAACTTCAGTTCGTGATTCGTGGTTGACATTAGGTTTTACTTGCTCCTGTGATTGGCTCAGGTAGTGTGTTGTACGTTCAAGCACATTTAATGTAAAACTGGTTAAAAAAAGAAACAACTTTTTTTCGTAAAATGAGAATTTATTTATATATATTTATATATAAATAGTCTAACTGGTTTAATTTCTTTACGTATTTATTCGGGGATTATAAAATATATTCCTCTATATCGTATATTATTCATTTTAGTCACAATCTCGTTTCCGATTGTGTAATAAAGCCTTGTTTATAACAGAAGTGAAGTTTACTTATGAGTTAACAACAAGGTGGCCCCAACGTTTTTGTTTCAAAGCGAGACTTTGAAAATTGATGTTCATGAGTGTTGCATGTAAAGCGTATCAGGATTGCCACAGAGGTCAGACATCACAATTCCTTGACTGGTCCCTGATTCAACTTAAATTTTCAGACCAAATATTCAGTTAAAGAAATCAGATGCAGTATGCCTGGTATCCATGCAACTACACTGAGCAGAATGAACAATGATGAAATAACATTCCAAGGTTTTACATGTATTAATGCACTCTGGCATTGTAATTTGAACCCAAAACTGAGTGTTTTTCTGCCTTTCCTACTATGTTCAAAATTTAAACTCTTAACGGATGGTTTTTCCCCGACTTACATGTATAATCAAAATGCCAGTTTTCTTTGGCCATGATCAAAATTCCCTGATTTTTCGCTGACCTTGAAAAATATTTTCCCTCAGCTGTGGCAACCCTCAATAACATGCAGGTTTTGTTTTTCTAAAATGCATTCAAACTGAATATGTCTAGTACATATATAGTGTAAGAGAGAAAAAAAGAAAACTACGGATCCTGACACTTTTGATTCAGATAAAAAAATTAATGATAAGGACAACACTAGCCTGCGAAAGCAGCTGCATCTTTGTTCTCCAAAACTGATTCCCCCAAAGAAACATATGCAGGATGAGCAACAAAATTCCATATTGAGGACAAATGTTTGACCTGAGTCTGGTCAAAATATGTGATTGGTCGTTCACCGATCCTTTTGGCTTCTGTGCATAATTTCCCCCCCAACAAACTTTGAGTGCAAAGTGAGCATACAGTACATGTAGGGAATGATAGTCTTTGGATGCTTTTAAACATCGCGTCGAAGAGCTGTGTCCTGCTTTTGGCTTTAAATCCCTCACCAACAGTCAGATCAATTCCTTTTGACTGTTGTTGTGATGATAAAGATGTATTTGTGTTTACCGATGAGACTTGAATGCAACTTGTACTCATTCAATTTGCTGTACCACCATGCAATTCCAAGCTAACTTCTCTTTACTGTTTGAGAAGAGCTGTATCTGTACATTACAGTAGATTTCATTGACTGCTATACCAATCAATAATTATTCTTGCTACACCCTCGTTTGTATCTTGGCCATAATGGTATCGATCGGAAGTTTAAGATTAATTAGTGTGTTTGACTAGTAATCAGAGTTTGTACATACACAAGAGTCGAGACTTGCTTCAAACTCTTCAAACTTTCTGTGGTTTCCCGACAACCAACTGAACGAAACTTGCATTCAAGTCTCATCAGTAAACACAAATACATCACAACAGTTAACATATATCCAAAGACAATCTTTCCCTACACTTGGTTTGCAGATTGCACTTGAAGTTTGTTAAAAAAAATTATGCACAGAAGACAAAAGGATCAATGATTGACCAATCACATTTTTTTTACCAGGTTCAGGGCAAAAATATGTCCTCAGTATGGAATTTTGTCACTCGCCCCACAGATGTTTCTTTGAGGGAATCTGCAGCCTTTGGACTGAGCACAAAGATGCAGCTGCTTTTACAGGCTAGGACAATGCCAACATCAATGAGTTTTATGATTTTATATCAGTGCTCCAAAAACCATTTACTTTTCGAAAAATGCCAAATACAAACACCTTACTGACCAAGCTTTACACTTTCTAGGGCACCACACTGATCAATAAATGTTTGAAGTAATTATTACTATTACATGTATATCTGGATCATGCAATCATTTATGTATACTACACACACGGAACTACAGTACGTGCGCGATACACACAAAAAAATGTTAACAAACTTTCGGACGGTACTGTACATGTACTAAAGAATGTATAGACATACCGGTAATATACAGGGCCCAGCAATTACTTGAGACCACAATGTTTATTGGAAACCCAGCCAATATGCCATTTTACATGAACCAGGGTATAACAGTTTTATTTCTACTGCTTACTTTCCATGTACATGTAATTATAGAAAGAAGAAAGAATATGTTTCTGCTTTCAAAAGGACAACAAAAATGAAGAAGTCAAGCAAATAACAAGAAAGTGTTCATGTATAAAAATACTGGGGCAAGTTCATATATATGCCAGGGCTCAGTTGTTCTTAAGGGTGGTAAAGGTGGGATAGAATGCACATTATAATTTATTCCACTATTTTGTCAAAAATGTTTGCCCTCTATGTTATTAACAAGTAATCGCATGGGCCCTCGTAAACATACATGTAAGGATTAATTTCACTTGTGTCTTCAAAGTTGATAAAATTGCTCTGATCACTGCATGACTTGGAAATTTTGTAAAGTTTAAAAATTGGTGAAATTATTTCTTCATTTTACTCAGACCCATGATGCGATTGCCTTATAAATATTAGATAAGATTTCCCATTTTTTTATATTCCTGGGCATTTGTTTGAGAAAATGCAGAATTACTTGAATTAAATGCAGAGGTTATATGACTAAAATGCATTGCACTACATGTACAATGTAAGTTGTATTTTCTCAAATACAAGCCCTGGCATTTATTCATAAAATTTGGCTCTTCGGACCAGGCCCGGTTGTTCAAATGGTGGATAGCTTTGTCCACTGGAGAAATCCTTATCCAGTGATACAACTTCTGTTGGTACAGTAGTACATGTACTGCAATGCATTTTAGTCATGTAACATTTGCAGTAATAAAAGTAATGCTGCATTTTCTCAAACAAATGCCCATGCCTTATTTACAATTTAGTCATAATAATATCAATCCAGTGTTTATTAGACATTAATCTTTTTTGTTGTTGAGAGACTCTGAAATCTTCACTGGCTCAGGGAACCAGGAATAATAAATTGGCACTCCTTCTCTCTAATATTTATAGGTAATCGCATGGGGCCAAGTAAAATGAAAGATTAATTTCACGTTTTCAAACTTTACAAAATTTCCTAGGTCAGATCAATTTTATCAACTTTGAAGACACAAGTGAAATTAATCATTAAGTTTATGAGGACACATGTGATTACTTGTTAATAACATAGAGGGCAAACATTTTTGACAAACTACAATGTAGTGGAATGAATTGTAATGTGCATTCTATCTCATGGGAAAACCAGGTTAGTGTCAAATATAAAACATGAATGCAAGTTTTATTGTTCAAGAAACATTGCTTGACTAGTTATTACTTGTGCCTTTGGCTTTCTGAGTAACACAGTTTTGCAAGTGTTTACCAAGCAATCAAAAGGACACAATTTTGCGCCGCAATAAGAAAAATACCTTAAGAAAAATTGTAAATTGGTACGTATATTGACACAATCACTTCCAGGCCATGTCTTGAATAAAAAGCAGGGTCTCAAATAAATGTCCCTGGAATTTATTTAAAATTACCCTGCTCATACAGATAACTGGCATTAATATTCCAGAAAATGTTGTAAGCATGATTATAAGAAATTATACCTTCCATATAGCTGGGCAGTTACATGTATTTTTTTTAGAACATTAGTAATTAACCTAAAATAGCCTAGTTTATGTTTTTATAAGTCTTATCTGTTGGTCTTCTCCCACTGTCTTCTCCCACTGTACACGTACATGTATGCCTGCCAATCATGTTCTCTTTGCTTTTCTGGCATACATATATTCTGAAAGAGAAAGAGTACAGCTGTTAGCAGTGTTCTAGTTATTTATCCCAATCCAGTTCCCTGCTGCCTTATTTTTTTGAACAATGCATCAATTCATTTGCAAGACATTTTTTTGTGTGCCTTAGTGCTTGCAGGAATTTTTTGGGGGGACCTTTAGCCTTGCACAATTATTTTGTTTGGACTACCCACCACCCTCCCAGGATTTCTAATGGTCCACCCCTAAGGCTACGAAACAATAGTAAAATATAGCCTTACTAGTATTCTCTATATAGAAAATACTAATTACTACCCTAGTCTAGACCCTGTATATTATTTCGAAATGTTCAGAGTTTCTTACAGTAGTTGCCAATAATTTCAGAAAAAATGTTTTGTGGATGTGACCAAATTCTAAGACAGTTAGATAATGGCATGAGAGCTCTATGTCATTTAGAGTGCTTCACATTTTAGATAGAAAACCACTTGTGCTAGCACGCTCGTGGTTTTCTATTTAAATGCTCAGCACTCTAAATCACATAGAACTCTTATGCCATTATCTAACCCATACAAAGATGGCACCTTGCTACCCAATATGGCAAGTTTGTCAATAGATGGCAGCTGGGTTATGCTAATATATACATGTATTATTATATAAATTCTGCCAAGAAATGGAATGTTCTTTCCTTAATAACAAAATATTAAGCATGTATTGCATGATTGAGAAACGGTGATTGGAATCCATTTCACTGTTAATCTTCTGCATATTTCTCGTGTTCTTCACAGAGTAGCCTGCATAGCTCAGAGGCGGTGTGTGTAAATGGTAGCTTTCGCAAGAAGATCAAGGTCATGGCCAGGGGTATTTTTTAAATGACCACCATCTTGGCCAAGCTGTGTGATGTGATCTGGGTGGAAGAATACAGCTTGGCGAAGATGGTGGGCATTCAGAAAATACCCTCGGCTGCAGCCTGTCTTCTCACAAAAATTACATTGCCAGCTACATAGGCTATTGGCAGAATTTTATAATAAGTACTATATTTCAAAACATGTGGGTTGTGTTCTGCCATAGCAGCAAAATTACTTATGCATCACACATGTAGGACTCAAAATCTATACTAATACACTGTAGATAACTTATTACAGGACAAGTTGGCTTAGTTTAGTTTACAACTTTAGTTTACAACTCTCATTTTGAATATATTGAAGACGTGGCAGGCTTTTTGATCATTTTGTATCAGAGGTGGAAGTTACTAAGGCTTGTACACAATGCAAGTACATGCGCTAGATGTTTTTAGAAATGCAAACAAGATGGAATCAACTGGTGCTAGTATAATTTGTTGAATGTAATATTTGCTATGGCTAGTGGATCAGACCATGCCTTAAAGGGGAACTGTCAATCCTCAAATGACATATTTTCCAATGAAGCAATACAGAAATAACTACTCAGATTAGCAGAATATGTTTTTAAGATGTACTGGAGAAAATTTGAGACAATTTCGATGGAGGGTGGCAAAGTTTCGAGTAAATGAAAAATACTAAGAAATTTAGAGCAACTTGGAATCAGTTCACTGTAACCGAAATCAAGTCTCCACAATAAGCTTTTGTAAATCCACTTTAATCTTTGCCATCCTGTTTTGAAAAAGTTTTTGAAACACAGATCAGGACTTTCACATGGTATTTCTCTTCTATCTCAGGATGTTATTTTTGTATTCGTTTTGTTATAAATAAACTTGAAGGTTCAATTCGACAGTGCCCCACATGTGATGCCATTATTGAATGTGGAGTCAAACGAATCCAGTCAAACAAATCAATAGATGGCATGTTTCCTTTTGGAAAACTTACAATATACATATAATACCTAAGCTATAAACTGAGAACAATTATTTATGGCAAAACTAGTCCGAAACTAGTAGAATTAGCTACGGTCATCTCTCGGAGAAGTAAAGTGTGAACGTGCATCTATATAAACACGCACTAAAATCTTTGAAGAGCGCTGTGCCCCATTTTATGCTTAACAAATAGTTCCTAGCAATTGTACTCGGCAATGTCGTCGACGAAATTGGAGCAGAATTAGCAAGTTACAAGAAACACTAAAGTTGAGTGTGTTTTCTGCGTAGTGTATTGAATGAACTTATATTTACATGACACAAACATATAGACTTTAGACTTAATTAGTTGAATTCGGATGCTTACCTTCTTCGCCGATTTCTCCGGAATTAGCTCATCTCATCCAGAGCTGACGTCCCTCAGAACTGAAGCAGTTAGTCGAGCCTTTCTATCAAGAGAAGCTTAGTGGCGATGAAAGGACAGAACTTCGGATGTTTTCTCAGATAAAACTCCACCACGTTCGAAACTGGCCGCCAAAACTAACAGATTTGAGACCAGGGCACCAGGCCTGATTTGATTCCAAATATGGGTAAACTCGGTTTAGTCTCACTCGGCCGACTGAGTAATTACTCATAGATCAACGTCTTTTCGGGATCAGGGACAGGGGAGTTTTTATACCAAAAAAGCACTTATAACTTTCCTACACAATTGATATGTATCAGATACTTCCTTTGAATATGCGAGACGTATTAGGACCCCGGTTATAATTCGTGCGTACCCTACTTATGCCGCAAAGTTGGGCAACTATTAACCTGACAACGATCGTCAGTGAGGCACGTATTACTAGCTTTTTTCCCTAAGTAACAAAATATTTCAAATTTGAAGGATTCCACTGATTTTTCACGAAATGTCAGTAGACTCTACAGAATGGTTGTTTTTACAGTGTATATAGTGACCATTCTTAAATGTTATTTAAACCATGTATGATTTGGTTATTTCCACCAATTTTTATAGCTACAGATTCAACCACTAATCAATTGGTTTTTTAATTGGTTATAACCACATACATTGGTTGTTTCAACCAGTCCATTTTTACAGTGTAAGTTTATACATAATAGTGTAGCCGGAGTGTCGAAGTAGTTAAGCGCTTCGGCTCTCACTTCTGTTGCCCAGGTTCGGTTTCCGGACGCGGCACCATAAGCGAGTTGAGTTTGTTGGAATCAAACCCTGGCTCTGATGTTTTTTCTCCGGGTTCACCGGTTTTCCTCCCTCCGCAAAACCAACACGCTAAATTCCAATTCGATCTGAGGATTAGCCGGATCCTAGCTTTGATCAGCCTTGCGGGTTGTTTCAGGTCTCGTTAGAAATTCACAGTGTTCAACAAAAGTTGAAACCTAAATCGTAATTATGATTACCTATAGTATTTACTTTCACGCGCCTGTCTGAATGTGCGTCTGTGTTGTTCAAGCGATCTGATTGGTCTAATAACATTCGCCGTTCAGCGATTTGATTGGTCCAAGAAACTCGTAAACTTTCAATACGACTACGAAATTCAAGCTTAGCTTTCTTTCTTTTTTCTCTAATCTAAGGTTTAACAAATCGTCTTTAGACTGTAAATTACCTAAGTATGTAGAAACATATTCACATTCACTTTTCGTATTTAAATGTAGCAAGATGGAATTGTAGTAAAATACCTAAGTATGTAGAAACATACGTATACTCACTTTTTGTATTTAATTGCAGCAAAGTGATTAAATTGTTACCAATATGTAAAAGAAATGCCAATCTAAAGGTTATCGTTAACGGTCTTCCTTTATTACCTGACGGCTTAATAACGATCATTTTCTCATAGATATTTGCGATTGCAAGTCTAAACCCTGTCAGCATGGTGGGACATGCCATGAAAAAGTACATGGATACACTTGTACATGTGCGAAGGGCTACACTGGAAAAAACTGTGGAACAAGTAAGTTGTACAATTATAAATACTAGGTTTATTCAAAATAATGGAGCCGGGGTGGCAAAATCCAAAACGCTAAATTCCAATTCGTTATGAGGATTAGCCTTCGATTAGGTTCGGTTTCCGGACGCGGCGCCATATGCGAATTGAGCTTGTTGGTATCTCACCCCTGCTCCGATGGTTTTTCTCCGGGTTCACCGGTGTTCATCCCTCCGCAAAACCAACACGCTAAATTCCCATTCGATCTGAGGATTAGCCGGGTCCTGGCTTTCATTAGCCTTGTGGGTTGTTTCAGGTCTCGTTAGAAATTCACAGTGTTCAACAAAAGTTGAAAACTAATTCGCAATGATGATTATCTATAGTATTTACTTTCACGCGCCTGTCTGAATGTGCATCCGTATTGTTCAATCGATCTGATTGGTCTAATAACATTCGCCGTTCAGCGATTTGATTGGTCCTACAAACTCGTAAACTTTCAATACGACTACGAAATTCAAGCTTAGCTCTCTTTCTTTTTTCTCTAATCTAAGGTTTAACAAATCCTCTTTAGACTCTAAATTACCTAAGTATGTAGAAACGTACTCATACTCACTTTTTGTATTTAATTGTAGCAAAATGATTAAATTGTTATCCATATGTAAATAAAATGCCAATCTAAAGGTTATCGTTAATGGTCTTCCTTTATCACCTGATGGCTTAATAACGATCATTTTCTCATAGATATTGACGATTGCAAGTCTAAACCCTGTCAGCATGGTGGGACATGCCATGACAAAGTACATGGATACACTTGTACATGTGCGAAGGGTTACACTGGGAAAAACTGTGAAACAAGTAAGTTGTACAATTATAAATACTAGGATTATTCAAAATAATGGAGCCGGGGTGTCGAAGTGGTTAAGCGCTTCGGCTCTCACTTCTGTGGCCCAGTTTGGTTTCCGGACGCGGCGCCATCTGCGAGTTGAGTTTGTTGGTATCTCACCCTTGCTCCGATGGTTTTTCTCCGGGTTCACCGGTTTTCCTCCCTCCGCAAAGCCAACACGCTAAATACCAATTCGATCTGAGGATTAGACGGATACTGGCTTTGATCAGCCTTGCAGGTTGTTTCAGGTCTCGTTAGAAATTCACAGTTTTCAACAAAAGTTGAGAACTTATTCGTAATGATGATTATCTATAGTATTTACTTTCATGCGCCTGTCTGAATGTGCGTCCGTATTGTTCAAACAATCTGATTGGACTAATAACATTCGCCGTTCAGCGATTTCAATTGATTGGTCCAACAAACTCGTAAACTTTCAATACGACTACGAAATTCAAGCTTAGCTCTCTTTCTTTTTTCTCTAATCTAAGGTTTAACAAATCCTGTTTAGACTCTAAGGCCCGGTTCAAACGTCGAACTTCGCATGTGCCGAATCTAATGTTTGTATTAAGTACATGAAAAGTTCGACGTATGAATCAATTAAGTTCGTCAGATTTGTATTAGATTCGACTCGTCGTTTTACGCGACAGGGCCAGTCGAATAAAACGACACAAGTTCGACGCTGATTCAAACGCCGAACTTCTCATGTGCCGAATCTAATGCATAAATTATGCAATACCCACAATTCTAAACTTTCGGGCTAGATGTCATGCGTAGACGTTAACTAAGACACGGATGGCGGGAAAACAGCACGGGGAAAGTACCGCTGGATCCTGACGCAAGTGAAAATGCAAGTACACTTCTTTTTAGGATGCCTCCAGTACTTCTGTATGAAGTGTTCAGTATTCGAAATCGATGAAGCCATTACTGCAAACCTTATGCTGGCGACAAAACGACACGAATTCTCATGTTCGTGCAGAAACAAATCACTCAGGGGGAACTGGATCCCTCGAAGAGAAAACGTGACGAAACGTTATTGGCAGTGGTATCATTAGTCGTTGTCTTTGAAAATAAAAGGATCCTCTGATTCGCAGAATGCTCTTTGTCCGTCATATCTATGATAGTGACTTTGGTCGCCAACCACCGATTTCATGTAAACATTCACCAAGTTAGCAATTAGATTCGACTCCATTAAATTCGACGTTTGAATCAAACATTTGAGTCGACCCAAATAGGTATTAGATTCGGCACATGAGAAGTTCGACGTTTGAACTGGGCCTAAATTACCTAAGTATGTAGAAACATACTCATACTCACTTTTTGTATTTAAATGTAGCAAAATGATTAAATTGTTACCCATATGTAAATAAAATGCCAATCTAAAGGTTATCGTTAATGGTCTTTCTTTATTACCTGATGGCTTAATAACGATCATTTTCTCATAGATATTGACGATTGCAAGTCTAAACCCTGTCGGCATGGTGGGACATGCCATGACAAAGTACATGGATACACTTGTACATGTGCAAAGGGTTACACTGGGAAAAACTGTGGAACAAGTAAGTTGTACAATTATAAATATTGGATTATTCAAAATAATGGAGCCGGGGTGTCGAAGTGGTTAAGCGCTTCGGCTCTAACTTCTGTGGTCCAGGTTCGGTTTCCGGACGCGGCGCCATCTGCGAGTTGTATTTGTTGGTATCTCACCCTTGCTCCGATGGTTTTTCTCCGGGTTCACCGGTTTTCCTCCCTCCGCAAAACCAACACGCTAAATTCCAATTCGATCTGAAGATTAGCCGGGTCCTGGCTTTGATCAGCCTTGCGGGTTGTTTCAGGTCTCGTTAGAAAATCACAGTGTTCAACAAAAGTTGAAAACTAATTCGTAATGATGATTATCTATAGTATTTACTTTCATGCGCCTGTCTGAATGTGCGTCTGTGTTGTTCAAGCGATCTGATTGGTCTAATAACATTCGCCGTTCAGCGATTTGATTGGTCCAACAAACTCGTAAACTTTCAATACGACTACGAAATTCAAGCTTAGCTCTCTTTCTTTTTTCTATAATCTAAGGTTTAACAAATCCTCTTTAGACTGTAAATTACCTAAATATGTAGGAACATACTCACACTCACTTTTCGTATTTAAATGTAGCAAGATGGAATTGTAGTAAAATACCTAAGTGTGTAGAAACATACGTATACTCACTTTTTGTATTTAATTGCAGCAAAGTGATTAAATTGTTACCCATATGTAAAAGAAATGCCAATCTAAAGGTTATCGTTAACGGTCTTCCTTTATTACCTGATGGCTTAATAACGATCATTTTCTCATAGATATTTGCGATTGCAAGTCTAAACCCTGTCAGCATGGTGGGACATGCCATGACAAAGTACATGGATACACTTGTACGAAGGGCTACACTGGGAAAAACTGTGGAAGAAGTAAGTTGTACAATTATAAATACTAGGTTTATTCAAAATAATGGAGCCGGGGTGGCAAAAACCAAAACGCTAAATTCCAATTCGATATGAGGATTAGCCTTCGATTAGGTTCGGTTTCCGGACGCGACGCCATATGCGAATTGAGCTTGTTGGTATCTCACCCGTGCTCCGATGGTTTTTCTCCGGGTTCACCGGTTTTCCTCCCTCCGCAAAACCAACACGCTAAATTCCAATTCGATCTGAGGATTAGCCGGGTCATGGCTTTGATTAGCCTTGTGGGTTGTTTCAGGTCTCGTTAGAAATTCACAGTGTTCAACAAAAGTTGAAAACTAATTCGTAATGTGATTATCTATACTATTTACATGATTCATGCGCCTGTCTGAATGTGCATCCGTATTGTTCAATCGATCTGATTGGTCTAATAACATTCGCCGTTCAGCGATTCGATTGGTCCTACAAACTCGTAAACTTTCAATACGACTACGAAATTCAAGCTTAGCTCTGTTTCTTTTTTCTCTAATCTAAGGTTTAACAAATCCTCTTTAGACTCTAAATTACCTAAGTATGTAGAAATATACTCATACTCACTTTTTCTATTTAATTGTAGCAAAATGATTAAATTGTTACCCATATGTAAATAAAATGCCAATCTAAAGGTTATCTTTAATGTTCTGTCTTTATTACCTGATGGCTTAATAACGATCATTTTCTCATAGATATTGACGATTGCAAGTCTAAACCCTGTCGGCATGGTGGGACATGCCATGACAAAGTACATGGATACACTTGTACATGTGCGAAGGGTTACACTGGGAAAAACTGTGGAACAAGTAAGTTGTACAATTAAAAATACTAGGTTTATTCAAAATAATGGAGCCGGGGTGGCAAAAACCAAAACGCTAAATTCCAATTCGATATGAGGATTAGCCTTCGATTAGGGTCGGTTTCCGGACGCGGCGCCATATGCGAATTGAGCTTGTTGGTATCTCATCCCTGCTCCGATGGTTTTTCTCCGGGTTCACCGGATTTCCTCCCTCCGAAAACCCAACACGCTAAATTCCAATTCGATCTGAGGATTAGCCGGGTCCTGGCTTTGATTAGCCTTGTGGGTTGTTTCAGGTCTCGTTAGAAATTCACAGAGTGTTCAACAAAAGTTGAAAACTAATTCGTAATGTGATTATCTATACTATTTACATTCATGCGCCTGTCTGAATGTGCATCCGATTTGTTCAATCGATCTGATTGGTCTAATAACATTCGCCGTTCAGCGATTTGATTGGTCCTACAAACTCGTAAACTTTCAATACGACTACGAAATTCAAGCTTAGCTCTGTTTCTTTTTTCTCTAATCTAAGGTTTAACAAATCCTCTTTAGACTCTAAATTACCTAAGTATGTAGAAACATACTTATACTCACTTTTTGTATTTAATTGTAGCAACATGATTAAATTGTTACCCATATGTAAAAGAAATGCCAATCTAAAGGTTATCGTTAACGGTCTTGCTTTATTACCCGATGGCTTAATAACGATCATTTTCTCATAGATATTAACGATTGCAAGTCTAAACCCTGTCAGCATGGTGGGACATGCCACGACAAAGTAAATGGATACACTTGTACATGTGCGAAGGGCTACACCGGGGAAAACTGTGAAACAAGTAAGTTGTACAATTATAAATACTAAGCTGATACATAATAGTGTAGCCGGGGTGTCGAAGTGGTTAAGCGCTTCGGCTCTGACTTCTGTGGCCCAGGTTCTGTTTCCGGACGCGGCGCCATATGCGAGTTGAGTTTGTTGGTATCTCACCCTTGCTCCGATCGTTTTTCTCCGGGTTCACCGGTTTTCCTCGCTCCGCAAAGCCAACACGCTGAATTCCAATTCGATCTGAGGATTAGACGGATCCTGGCTTTGATCAGCCTTGCGGGTTGTTTCAGGTCTCGTTAGAAATTAACAGCGTTCAACAAAAGTTGAAAACTAATTCGTAATGATGATTATCTATAGTATTTACTTTCATGCGTCTGTATGAATGTGCGTCTGTGTTGTTCAAGCGATCTGATTGGACTAATAACATTCGCCGTTCAGCGATTTGATTGGTCCAACAAACTCGTAAACTTTCAATACGGCTACGAAATTCTAGCTTAGCTCTTTTTCTTTTTTTCTCTAATCTAAGGGTTAACAAATCCTCTTTAGACTGTAAATTACCTAAGTATGTAGAAACATACTCACACTCACTTTTCGTATTTAATTGTAGCAAAATGGAATTGTAGTAATATACCTAAGTATGTAGAAACATATACTTATACTCACTTTTTGTATTTAATTGTAGCAACATGATTAAATTGTTACCCATATGTAAAAGAAATGCCAATCTAAAGGTTATCGTTAACGGTTTTCCTTTCTAACCCGATGGCTTAATAACGATCATTTTCTCATAGATATTAACGATTGCAAGTCTAAACCCTGTCAGCATGGTGGGACATGCCATGACAAAGTAAATGGATACAGTTGTACATGTGCGAAGGGCTACACCGGGGAAAACTGTGAAACAAGTGAGTTGTACAATTATAAATACTAAGCTGATACATAATAGTGTAGCCGGGGTGTCGAAGTGGTTAAGCGCTTCGGCTCTCACTTCTGTGGCCCAGGTTCTGTTTCCGGACGCGGCGCCATATGCGAGTTGAGTTTGTTGGTATCTCACCCTTGCTCCGATGGTTTTTCTCCGGGTTCACCGGTTTTCCTCCCTCCGCAAAGCCAACACGCTGAATTCCAATTCGATCTGAGAATTAGACGGAGCCTGGCTTTGATCAGCCTTGCGGGTTGTTTCAGGTCTCGTTAGAAATTAATAGCGTTCAAAAAAGTTGAAAACTAATTCGTAATGATGATTATCTATAGTATTTACTTTCATGCGTCTGTATGAATGTGCGTCTGTGTTGTTCAAGCGATCTGATTGGACCAGTAACATTCGCCGTTCAGCGATTTGATTGGTCCAACAAACTCGTAAACTTTCAATACGACTACGAAATTCTAGCTTAGCTCTCTTTCTTTTTTTCTCTAATCTAAGGTTTAATAAATCCTCTTTAGACTGTAAATTGCCTAAGTATGTAGAAACATACTCACACTCACTTTTCGTATTTAATTGTAGCAAAATGGAATTGTAGTAAAATACCTAAGTATGTATAGAAACATACTTATACTCACGTTTTGTATTTAATTGTAGCAACATGATTAAATTGTTACCCATATGTAAAAGAAATGCCAATCTAAAGGTTATCGTTAACGGTCTTCCTTTATTACCCGATGGCTTAATAACGATCATTTTCTCATAGATATTAACGATTGCAAGTCTAAACCCTGTCAGCATGGTGGGACATGCCACGACAAAGTAAATGGATACACTTGTACATGTGCGAAGGGCTACACCGGGGAAAACTGTGAAACAAGTAAGTTGTACAATTATAAATACTAAGCTGATACATAATAGTGTAGCCGGGGTGTCGAAGTGGTTAAGCGCTTCGGCTCTGACTTCTGTGGCCCAGGTTCTGTTTCCGGACGCGGCGCCATATGCGAGTTGAGTTTGTTGGTATCTCACCCTTGCTCCGATGGTTTTTCTCCGGGTTCACCGGTTTTCCTCGCTCCGCAAAGCCAACACGCTGAATTCCAATTCGATCTGAGGATTAGACGGATCCTGGCTTTGATCAGCCTTGCGGGTTGTTTCAGGTCTCGTTAGAAATTACCAGCGTTCAACAAAAGTTGAAAACTAATTCGTAATGATGATTATCTATAGTATTTA
Organism: Actinernus sp. WN-2022; assembly: GCA_030867875.1. Lineage (NCBI taxonomy): Eukaryota > Metazoa > Cnidaria > Anthozoa > Actiniaria > Actinernidae > Actinernus > Actinernus sp. WN-2022. Next base: position 29,222,993 of record JAOWCC010001368.1, read on the forward strand.
CTTTCATGCGTCTGTATGAATGTGCGTCTGTGTTGTTCAAGCGATCTGATTGGACTAATAACATTCGCCGTTCAGCGATTTGATTGGTCCAACAAACTCGTAAACTTTCAATACGGCTACGAAATTCTAGCTTAGCTCTTTTTCTTTTTTTCTCTAATCTAAGGTTTAACAAATCCTCTTTAGACTGTAAATTGCCTAAGTATGTAGAAACATACTCACACTCACTTTTCGTATTTAATTGTAGCAAAATGGAATTGTAGTAATATACCTAAGTATATGTAGAAACATACTTATACTCACTTTTTGTATTTAATTGTAGCAACATGATTAAATTGTTACCCATATGTAAAAGAAATGCCAATCTAAAAGTTATCGTTAACGGTCTTCCTTTATGACCCGATGGCTTAATAACGATCATTTTCTCATAGATATTAACGATTGCAAGTCTAAACCCTGTCAGCATGGTGGGACATGCCATGACAAAGTAAATGGATACAGTTGTACATGTGCGAAGGGCTACACCGGGGAAAACTGTGAAACAAGTGAGTTGTACAATTATAAATACTAAGCTGATACATAATAGTGTAGCCGGGGTGTCGAAGTGGTTAAGTGCTTCGGCTCTGACTTCTGTGGCCCAGGTTCTGTTTCCGGACGCGGCGCCATATGCGAGTTGAGTTTGTTGGTATCTCACCCTTGCTCCGATGGTTTTTCTCCGGGTTCACCGGTTTTCCTCCCTCCGCAAAGCCAACACGCTGAATTCCAATTCGATCTGAGAATTAGACGGATCCTGGCTTTGATCAGCCTTGCGGGTTGTTTCAGGTCTCGTTAGAAATTAACAGCGTTCAACAAAAGTTGAAAACTAATTCGTAATGATGATTATCTATAGTATTTACTTTCATGCGCCTGTCTGAATGTGCGTCTGTGTTGTTCAAGCGATCTGATTGGACTAATAACATTCGCCGTTCAGCGATTTGATTGGTCCAACAAACTCGTAAACTTTCAATACGGCTACGAAATTCTAGCTTAGCTCTCCTCCTTTTTTTATCTAATCTAAGGTTTAACAAATCCTCTTTAGACTGTAAATTGCCTAAGTATGTAGAAACATACTCACACTCACTTTTCGTATTTAATTGTAGCAAAATGGAATTGTAGTAATATACCTAAGTATGTAGAAACATACTTATACTCACTTTTTGTATTTAATTGTAGCAACATGATTAAATTGTTACCCATATGTAAAAGAAATGCCAATCTAAAAGTTATCGTTAACGGTCTTCCTTTATTACCCGATGGCTTAATAACGATCATTTTCTCATAGATATTAACGATTGCAAGTCTAAACCCTGTCAGCATGGTGGGACATGCCATGACAAAGTAAATGGATACAGTTGTACATGTGCGAAGGGCTACACCGGGGAAAACTGTGAAACAAGTGAGTTGTACAATTATAAATACTAAGCTGATACATAATAGTGTAGCCGGGGTGTTGAAGTGGTTAAGCGCTTCGGCTCTCACTTCTGTGGCCCAGGTTCTGTTTCCGGACGCGGCGCCATATGCGAGTTGAGTTTGTTGGTATCTCACCCTTGCTCCGATGGTTTTTCTCCGGGTTCACCGGTTTTCCTCGCTCCGCAAAGCCAACACGCTGAATTCCAATTCGATCTGAGAATTAGACGGATCCTGGCTTTGATCAGCCTTGCGGGTTGTTTCAGGTCTCGTTAGAAATTAACAGCGTTCAACAAAAGTTGAAAACTAATTCGTAATGATGACTATCTATAGTTTTTACTTTCATGCGCCTGTCTGAATGTGCGTCTGTGTTGTTCAAGCGATCTGATTGGACTAATAACATTCGCCGTTCAGCGATTTGATTGGTCCAACTAACTCGTAAACTTTCAATACGGCTACGAAATTCTAGCTTAGCTCTCTTTGTTTTTTTATCTAATCTAAGGTTTAACAAATCCTCTTTAGACTGTAAATTGCCTAAGTATGTAGAAACATACTCACACTCACTTTTCGTATTTAATTGTAGCAAAATGGAATTGTAGTAAAATACCTAAGTATGTAGAAACATACTTATACTCACTTTTTGTATTTAATTGTAGCAACATGATTAAATTGTTACCCATATGTAAAAGAAATGCCAATCTAAAGGTTATCGTTAACGGTCTTCCTTTATTACCCGATGGCTTAATAACGATCATTTTCTCATAGATATTAACGATTGCAAGTCTAAACCCTGTCAGCATGGTGGGACATGCCACGACAAAGTAAATGGATACACTTGTACATGTGCGAAGGGCTACACCGGGGAAAACTGTGAAACAAGTAAGTTATACAATTATAAATACTAAGCTGATACATAATAGTGTAGCCGGGGTGTCGAGGTGGTTAAGCGCTTCGGCTCTGACTTCTGTGGCCCAGGTTCTGTTTCCGGACGCGGCGCCATATGCGAGTTGAGTTTGTTGGTATCTCACCCTTGCTCCGATGGTTTTTCTCCGGGTTCACCGGTTTTCCTCCCTCCGCAAAGCCAACACGCTGAATTCCAATTCGATCTGAGAATTAGACGGAGCCTGGCTTTGATCAGCCTTGCGGGTTGTTTCAGGTCTCGTTAGAAATTAATAGCGTTCAAAAAAGTTGAAAACTAATTCGTAATGATGATTATCTATAGTATTTACTTTCATGCGTCTGTATGAATGTGCGTCTGTGTTGTTCAAGCGATCTGATTGGACCAGTAACATTCGCCGTTCAGCGATTTGATTGGTCCAACAAACTCGTAAACTTTCAATACGACTACGAAATTCTAGCTTAGCTCTCTTTCTTTTTTTCTCTAATCTAAGGTTTAATAAATCCTCTTTAGACTGTAAATTGCCTAAGTATGTAGAAACATACTCACACTCACTTTTCGTATTTAATTGTAGCAAAATGGAATTGTAGTAAAATACCTAAGTATGTATAGAAACATACTTATACTCACGTTTTGTATTTAATTGTAGCAACATGATTAAATTGTTACCCATATGTAAAAGAAATGCCAATCTAAAGGTTATCGTTAACGGTCTTCCTTTATTACCCGATGGCTTAATAACGATCATTTTCTCATAGATATTAACGATTGCAAGTCTAAACCCTGTCAGCATGGTGGGACATGCCACGACAAAGTAAATGGATACACTTGTACATGTGCGAAGGGCTACACCGGGGAAAACTGTGAAACAAGTAAGTTGTACAATTATAAATACTAAGCTGATACATAATAGTGTAGCCGGGGTGTCGAAGTGGTTAAGCGCTTCGGCTCTGACTTCTGTGGCCCAGGTTCTGTTTCCGGACGCGGCGCCATATGCGAGTTGAGTTTGTTGGTATCTCACCCTTGCTCCGATGGTTTTTCTCCGGGTTCACCGGTTTTCCTCGCTCCGCAAAGCCAACACGCTGAATTCCAATTCGATCTGAGGATTAGACGGATCCTGGCTTTGATCAGCCTTGCGGGTTGTTTCAGGTCTCGTTAGAAATTACCAGCGTTCAACAAAAGTTGAAAACTAATTCGTAATGATGATTATCTATAGTATTTACTTTCATGCGTCTGTATGAATGTGCGTCTGTGTTGTTCAAGCGATCTGATTGGACTAATAACATTCGCCGTTCAGCGATTTGATTGGTCCAACAAACTCGTAAACTTTCAATACGGCTACGAAATTCTAGCTTAGCTCTTTTTCTTTTTTTCTCTAATCTAAGGTTTAACAAATCCTCTTTAGACTGTAAATTGCCTAAGTATGTAGAAACATACTCACACTCACTTTTCGTATTTAATTGTAGCAAAATGGAATTGTAGTAATATACCTAAGTATATGTAGAAACATACTTATACTCACTTTTTGTATTTAATTGTAGCAACATGATTAAATTGTTACCCATATGTAAAAGAAATGCCAATCTAAAAGTTATCGTTAACGGTCTTCCTTTATGACCCGATGGCTTAATAACGATCATTTTCTCATAGATATTAACGATTGCAAGTCTAAACCCTGTCAGCATGGTGGGACATGCCATGACAAAGTAAATGGATACAGTTGTACATGTGCGAAGGGCTACACCGGGGAAAACTGTGAAACAAGTGAGTTGTACAATTATAAATACTAAGCTGATACATAATAGTGTAGCCGGGGTGTCGAAGTGGTTAAGTGCTTCGGCTCTGACTTCTGTGGCCCAGGTTCTGTTTCCGGACGCGGCGCCATATGCGAGTTGAGTTTGTTGGTATCTCACCCTTGCTCCGATGGTTTTTCTCCGGGTTCACCGGTTTTCCTCCCTCCGCAAAGCCAACACGCTGAATTCCAATTCGATCTGAGAATTAGACGGATCCTGGCTTTGATCAGCCTTGCGGGTTGTTTCAGGTCTCGTTAGAAATTAACAGCGTTCAACAAAAGTTGAAAACTAATTCGTAATGATGATTATCTATAGTATTTACTTTCATGCGCCTGTCTGAATGTGCGTCTGTGTTGTTCAAGCGATCTGATTGGACTAATAACATTCGCCGTTCAGCGATTTGATTGGTCCAACAAACTCGTAAACTTTCAATACGGCTACGAAATTCTAGCTTAGCTCTCCTCCTTTTTTTATCTAATCTAAGGTTTAACAAATCCTCTTTAGACTGTAAATTGCCTAAGTATGTAGAAACATACTCACACTCACTTTTCGTATTTAATTGTAGCAAAATGGAATTGTAGTAATATACCTAAGTATGTAGAAACATACTTATACTCACTTTTTGTATTTAATTGTAGCAACATGATTAAATTGTTACCCATATGTAAAAGAAATGCCAATCTAAAAGTTATCGTTAACGGTCTTCCTTTATTACCCGATGGCTTAATAACGATCATTTTCTCATAGATATTAACGATTGCAAGTCTAAACCCTGTCAGCATGGTGGGACATGCCATGACAAAGTAAATGGATACAGTTGTACATGTGCGAAGGGCTACACCGGGGAAAACTGTGAAACAAGTGAGTTGTACAATTATAAATACTAAGCTGATACATAATAGTGTAGCCGGGGTGTTGAAGTGGTTAAGCGCTTCGGCTCTCACTTCTGTGGCCCAGGTTCTGTTTCCGGACGCGGCGCCATATGCGAGTTGAGTTTGTTGGTATCTCACCCTTGCTCCGATGGTTTTTCTCCGGGTTCACCGGTTTTCCTCGCTCCGCAAAGCCAACACGCTGAATTCCAATTCGATCTGAGAATTAGACGGATCCTGGCTTTGATCAGCCTTGCGGGTTGTTTCAGGTCTCGTTAGAAATTAACAGCGTTCAACAAAAGTTGAAAACTAATTCGTAATGATGACTATCTATAGTTTTTACTTTCATGCGCCTGTCTGAATGTGCGTCTGTGTTGTTCAAGCGATCTGATTGGACTAATAACATTCGCCGTTCAGCGATTTGATTGGTCCAACTAACTCGTAAACTTTCAATACGGCTACGAAATTCTAGCTTAGCTCTCTTTCTTTTTTTATCTAATCTAAGGTTTAACAAATCCTCTTTAGACTGTAAATTGCCTAAGTATGTAGAAACATACTCACACTCACTTTTCGTATTTAATTGTAGCAAAATGGAATTGTAGTAAAATACCTAAGTATGTAGAAACATACTTATACTCACTTTTTGTATTTAATTGTAGCAACATGATTAAATTGTTACCCATATGTAAAAGAAATGCCAATCTAAAGGTTATCGTTAACGGTCTTCCTTTATTACCCGATGGCTTAATAACGATCATTTTCTCATAGATATTAACGATTGCAAGTCTAAACCCTGTCAGCATGGTGGGACATGCCACGACAAAGTAAATGGATACACTTGTACATGTGCGAAGGGCTACACCGGGGAAAACTGTGAAACAAGTAAGTTATACAATTATAAATACTAAGCTGATACATAATAGTGTAGCCGGGGTGTCGAGGTGGTTAAGCGCTTCGGCTCTGACTTCTGTGGCCCAGGTTCTGTTTCCGGACGCGGCGCCATATGCGAGTTGAGTTTGTTGGTTTCTCACCCTTGCTCCGATGGTTTTTCTCCGGGTTCACCGGTTTTCCTCGCTCCTCAAAGCCAACACGCTGAATTCCAATTCGATCTGAGGATTAGACGGATCCTGGCTTTGATCAGCCTTGCGGGTTGTTTCAGGTCTCGTTAGAAATTAACAGCGTTCAACAAAAGTTGAAAACTAATTCGTAATGATGATTATCTATAGTATTTACTTTCATGCGCCTGTCTGAATGTGCGTCTGTGTTGTTCAAGCGATCTGATTGGACTAATAACATTCGCCGTTCAGCGATTTGATTGGTCCAACAAACTCGTAAACTTTCAATACGGCTACGAAATTCTAGCTTAGCTCTCTTTCTTTTTTTATCTAATCTAAGGTTTAACAAATCTTCTTTAGACTGTAAATTGCCTAAGTATGTAGAAACATACTCACACTCACTTTTCGTATTTAATTGTAGCAAAATGGAATTGTAGTAAAATACCTAAGTATGTAGAAACATACTTATACTCACTTTTTGTATTTAATTGTAGCAACATGATTAAATTGTTATCCATATGTAAAAGAAATGCCAATCTAAAGGTTATCGTTAACGGTCTTCCTTTATTACCCGATGGCTTAATAACGATCATTTTCTCATAGATATTAACGATTGCAAGTCTAAACCCTGTCAGCATGGTGGGACATGCCATGACAAAGTAAATGGATACAGTTGTACATGTGCGAAAGGCTACACCGGGGAAAACTGTGAAACAAGTGAGTTGTACAATTATAAATACTAAGCTGATACATAATAGTGTAGCCGGGGTGTCGAAGTGGTTAAGTGCTTCGGCTCTGACTTCTGTGGCCCAGGTTCTGTTTCCGGACGCGGCGCCATATGCGAGTTGAGTTTGTTGGTATCTCACCCTTGCTCCGATGGTTTTTCTCCGGGTTCACCGGTTTTCCTCCCTCCGCAAAGCCAACACGCTGAATTCCAATTCGATCTGAGAATTAGACGGATCCTGGCTTTGATCAGCCTTGCGGGTTGTTTCAGGTCTCGTTAGAAATTAACAGCGTTCAACAAAAGTTGAAAACTAATTCGTAATGATGACTATCTATAGTTTTTACTTTCATGCGCCTGTCTGAATGTGCGTCTGTGTTGTTCAAGCGATCTGATTGGACTAATAACATTCGCCGTTCAGCGATTTGATTGGTCCAACTAACTCGTAAACTTTCAATACGGCTACGAAATTCTAGCTTAGCTCTCTTTCTTTTTTTATCTAATCTAAGGTTTAACAAATCCTCTTTAGACTGTAAATTGCCTAAGTATGTAGAAACATACTCACACTCACTTTTCGTATTTAATTGTAGCAAAATGGAATTGTAGTAAAATACCTAAGTATGTAGAAACATACTTATACTCACTTTTTGTATTTAATTGTAGCAACATGATTAAATTGTTACCCATATGTAAAAGAAATGCCAATCTAAAGGTTATCGTTAACGGTCTTCCTTTATTACCCGATGGCTTAATAACGATCATTTTCTCATAGATATTAACGATTGCAAGTCTAAACCCTGTCAGCATGGTGGGACATGCCACGACAAAGTAAATGGATACACTTGTACATGTGCGAAGGGCTACACCGGGGAAAACTGTGAAACAAGTAAGTTATACAATTATAAATACTAAGCTGATACATAATAGTGTAGCCGGGGTGTCGAGGTGGTTAAGCGCTTCGGCTCTGACTTCTGTGGCCCAGGTTCTGTTTCCGGACGCGGCGCCATATGCGAGTTGAGTTTGTTGGTTTCTCACCCTTGCTCCGATGGTTTTTCTCCGGGTTCACCGGTTTTCCTCGCTCCTCAAAGCCAACACGCTGAATTCCAATTCGATCTGAGGATTAGACGGATCCTGGCTTTGATCAGCCTTGCGGGTTGTTTCAGGTCTCGTTAGAAATTAACAGCGTTCAACAAAAGTTGAAAACTAATTCGTAATGATGATTATCTATAGTATTTACTTTCATGCGCCTGTCTGAATGTGCGTCTGTGTTGTTCAAGCGATCTGATTGGACTAATAACATTCGCCGTTCAGCGATTTGATTGGTCCAACAAACTCGTAAACTTTCAATACGGCTACGAAATTCTAGCTTAGCTCTCTTTCTTTTTTTATCTAATCTAAGGTTTAACAAATCTTCTTTAGACTGTAAATTGCCTAAGTATGTAGAAACATACTCACACTCACTTTTCGTATTTAATTGTAGCAAAATGGAATTGTAGTAAAATACCTAAGTATGTAGAAACATACTTATACTCACTTTTTGTATTTAATTGTAGCAACATGATTAAATTGTTATCCATATGTAAAAGAAATGCCAATCTAAAGGTTATCGTTAACGGTCTTCCTTTATTACCCGATGGCTTAATAACGATCATTTTCTCATAGATATTAACGATTGCAAGTCTAAACCCTGTCAGCATGGTGGGACATGCCATGACAAAGTAAATGGATACAGTTGTACATGTGCGAAAGGCTACACCGGGGAAAACTGTGAAACAAGTGAGTTGTACAATTATAAATACTAAGCTGATACATAATAGTGTAGCCGGGGTGTCGAAGTGGTTAAGTGCTTCGGCTCTGACTTCTGTGGCCCAGGTTCTGTTTCCGGACGCGGCGCCATATGCGAGTTGAGTTTGTTGGTATCTCACCCTTGCTCCGATGGTTTTTCTCCGGGTTCACCGGTTTTCCTCCCTCCGCAAAGCCAACACGCTGAATTCCAATTCGATCTGAGAATTAGACGGATCCTGGCTTTGATCAGCCTTGCGGGTTGTTTCAGGTCTCGTTAGAAATTAACAGCGTTCAACAAAAGTTGAAAACTAATTCGTAATGATGATTATCTATAGTATTTACTTTCATGCGCCTGTCTGAATGTGCGTCTGTGTTGTTCAAGCGATCTGATTGGACTAATAACATTCGCCGTTCAGCGATTTGATTGGTCCAACAAACTCGTAAACTTTCAATACGGCTACGAAATTCTAGCTTAGCTCTCTTTCTTTTTTTATCTAATCTAAGGTTTAACAAATCCTCTTTAGACTGTAAATTGCCTAAGTATGTAGAAACATACTCACACTCACTTTTCGTATTTAATTGTAGCAAAATGGAATTGTAGTAAAATACCTAAGTATGTAGAAACATACTTATACTCACTTTTTGTATTTAATTGTAGCAACATGATTAAATTGTTACCCATATGTAAAAGAAATGCCAATCTAAAAGTTATCGTTAACGGTCTTCCTTTATTACCCGATGGCTTAATAGCGATCATTTTCTCATAGATATTAACGATTGCAAGTCTAAACCCTGTCAGCATGGTGGGACATGCCATGACAAAGTAAATGGATACAGTTGTACATGTGCGAAGGGCTACACCGGGGAAAACTGTGAAACAAGTGAGTTGTACAATTATAAATACTAAGCTGATACATAATAGTGTAGCCGGGGTGTCGAAGTGGTTAAGCGCTTCGGCTCTCACTTCTGTGGCCCAGGTTCTGTTTCCGGACGCGGCGCCATATGCGAGTTGAGTTTGTTGGTATCTCACCCTTGCTCCGATGGTTTTTCTCCGGGTTCACCGGTTTTCCTCCCTCCACAAAGCCAACACGCTGAATTCCAATTCGATCTGAGAATTAGACGGATCCTGGCTTTGATCAGCCTTGCGGGTTGTTTCAGGTCTCGTTAGAAATTAACAGCGTTCAACAAAAGTTGAAAACTAATTCGTAATGATGATTATCTATAGTATTTACTTTCATGCGTCTGTATGAATGTGCGTCTGTGTTGTTCAAGCGATCTGATTGGACTAATAACATTCGCCGTTCAGCGATTTGATTGGTCCAACAAACTCGTAAACTTTCAATACGACTACGAAATTCTAGCTTAGCTCTCTTTCTTTTTTTCTCTAATCTAAGGTTTAATAAATCCTCTTTAGACTGTAAATTGCCTAAGTATGTAGAAACATACTCACACTCACTTTTCGTATTTAATTGTAGCAAAATGGAATTGTAGTAAAATACCTAAGTATGTAGAAACATACTTATACTCACGTTTTGTATTTAATTGTAGCAACATGATTAAATTGTTACCCATATGTAAAAGAAATGCCAATCTAAAGGTTATCGTTAACGGTCTTCCTTTATTACCCGATGGCTTAATAACGATCATTTTCTCATAGATATTAACGATTGCAAGTCTAAACCCTGTCAGCATGGTGGGACATGCCACGACAAAGTAAATGGATACACTTGTACATGTGCGAAGGGCTACACCGGGGAAAACTGTGAAACAAGTAAGTTGTACAATTATAAATACTAAGCTGATACATAATAGTGTAGCCGGGGTGTCGAAGTGGTTAAGCGCTTCGGCTCTGACTTCTGTGGCCCAGGTTCTGTTTCCGGATTCGGCGCCATATGCGAGTTGAGTTTGTTGGTATCTCACCCTTGCTCCGATGGTTTTTCTCCGGGTTCACCGGTTTTCCTCGCTCCGCAAAGCCGACACGCTGAATTCCAATTCGATCTGAGGATTAGACGGATCCTGGCTTTGATCAGCCTTGCGGGTTGTTTCAGGTCTCGTTAGAAATTAACAGCGTTCAACAAAAGTTGAAAACTAATTCGTAATGATGATTATCTATAGTATTTACTTTCATGCGTCTGTATGAATGTGCGTCTGTGTTGTTCAAGCGATCTGATTGGACTAATAACATTCGCCGTTCAGCGATTTGATTGGTCCAACAAACTCGTAAACTTTCAATACGGCTAAGAAATTCTAGCTCAGCTCTTTTTCTTTTTTTCTCTAATCTAAGGTTTAACAAATCCTCTTTAGACTGTAAATTGCCTAAGTATGTAGAAACATACTCACACTCACTTTTCGTATTTAATTGTAGCAAAATGGAATTGTAGTAAAATACCTAAGTATGTAGAAACATACTTATACTCACTTTTTGTATTTAATTGTAGCAACATGATTAAATTGTTACCCATATGTAAAAGAAATGCCAATCTAAAGGTTATCGTTAACGGTCTTCCTTTATTACCCGATGGCTTAATAACGATCATTTTCTCATAGATATTAACGATTGCAAGTCTAAACCCTGTCAGCATGGTGGGACATGCCACGACAAAGTAAATGGATACACTTGTACATGTGCGAAGGGCTACACCGGGGAAAACTGTGAAACAAGTAAGTTGTACAATTATAAATACTAAGCTGATACATAATAGTGTAGCCGGGGTGTCGAAGTGGTTAAGCGCTTCGTCTCTGACTTCTGTGGCCCAGGTTCTGTTTCCGGACGCGGCGCCATATGCGAGTTGAGTTTGTTGGTATCTCACCCTTGCTCCGATCGTTTTTCTCCGGGTTCACCGGTTTTCCTCGCTCCGCAAAGCCAACACGCTGAATTCCAATTCGATCTGAGGATTAGACGGATCCTGGCTTTGATCAGCCTTGCGGGTTGTTTCAGGTCTCGTTAGAAATTAACAGCGTTCAACAAAAGTTGAAAACTAATTCGTAATGATGATTATCTATAGTATTTACTTTCATGCGTCTGTATGAATGTGCGTCTGTGTTGTTCAAGCGATCTGATTGGACTAATAACATTCGCCGTTCAGCGATTTGATTGGTCCAACAAACTCGTAAACTTTCAATACGGCTACGAAATTCTAGCTTAGCTCTTTTTCTTTTTTTCTCTAATCTAAGGTTTAACAAATCCTCTTTAGACTGTAAATTACCTAAGTATGTAGAAACATACTCACACTCACTTTTCGTATTTAATTGTAGCAAAATGGAATTGTAGTAATATACCTAAGTATGTAGAAACATATACTTATACTCACTTTTTGTATTTAATTGTAGCAACATGATTAAATTGTTACCCATATGTAAAAGAAATGCCAATCTAAAGGTTATCGTTAACGGTCTTCCTTTCTAACCCGATGGCTTAATAACGATCATTTTCTCATAGATATTAACGATTGCAAGTCTAAACCCTGTCAGCATGGTGGGACATGCCATGACAAAGTAAATGGATACAGTTGTACATGTGCGAAGGGCTACACCGGGGAAAACTGTGAAACAAGTGAGTTGTACAATTATAAATACTAAGCTGATACATAATAGTGTAGCCGGGGTGTCGAAGTGGTTAAGCGCTTCGGCTCTCACTTCTGTGGCCCAGGTTCTGTTTCCGGACGCGGCGCCATATGCGAGTTGAGTTTGTTGGTATCTCACCCTTGCTCCAAGGTTTTTTCTCCGGGTTCACCGGTTTTCCTCCCTCCGCAAAGCCAACACGCTGAATTCCAATTCGATCTGAGAATTAGACGGAGCCTGGCTTTGATCAGCCTTGCGGGTTGTTTCAGGTCTCGTTAGAAATTAACAGCGTTCAACAAAAGTTGAAAACTAATTCGTAATGATGATTATCTATAGTATTTACTTTCATGCGTCTGTATGAATGTGCGTCTGTGTTGTTCAAGCGATCTGATTGGACCAGTAACATTCGCCGTTCAGCGATTTGATTGGTCCAACAAACTCGTAAACTTTCAATACGACTACGAAATTCTAGCTTAGCTCTCTTTCTTTTTTTCTCTAATCTAAGGTTTAATAAATCCTCTTTAGACTGTAAATTGCCTAAGTATGTAGAAACATACTCACACTCACTTTTCGTATTTAATTGTAGCAAAATGGAATTGTAGTAAAATACCTAAGTATGTATAGAAACATACTTATACTCACGTTTTGTATTTAATTGTAGCAACATGATTAAATTGTTACCCATATGTAAAAGAAATGCCAATCTAAAGGTTATCGTTAACGGTCTTCCTTTATTACCCGATGGCTTAATAACGATCATTTTCTCATAGATATTAACGATTGCAAGTCTAAACCCTGTCAGCATGGTGGGACATGCCACGACAAAGTAAATGGATACACTTGTACATGTGCGAAGGGCTACACCGGGGAAAACTGTGAAACAAGTAAGTTGTACAATTATAAATACTAAGCTGATACATAATAGTGTAGCCGGGGTGTCGAAGTGGTTAAGCGCTTCGGCTCTGACTTCTGTGGCCCAGGTTCTGTTTCCGGACGCGGCGCCATATGCGAGTTGAGTTTGTTGGTATCTCACCCTTGCTCCGATGGTTTTTCTCCGGATTCACCGGTTTTCCTCGCTCCGCAAAGCCAACACGCTGAATTCCAATTCGATCTGAGGATTAGACGGATCCTGGCTTTGATCAGCCTTGCGGGTTGTTTCAGGTCTCGTTAGAAATTAACAGCGTTCAACAAAAGTTGAAAACTAATTCGTAATGATGATTATCTATAGTATTTACTTTCATGCGTCTGTATGAATGTGCGTCTGTGTTGTTCAAGCGATCTGATTGGACTAATAACATTCGCCGTTCAGCGATTTGATTGGTCCAACAAACTCGTAAACTTTCAATACGGCTACGAAATTCTAGCTTAGCTCTTTTTCTTTTTTTCTCTAATCTAAGGTTTAACAAATCCTCTTTAGACTGTAAATTGCCTAAGTATGTAGAAACATACTCACACTCACTTTTCGTATTTAATTGTAGCAAAATGGAATTGTAGTAATATACCTAAGTATGTAGAAACATACTTATACTCACTTTTTGTATTTAATTGTAGCAACATGATTAAATTGTTACCCATATGTAAAAGAAATGCCAATCTAAAGGTTATCGTTAACGGTCTTCCTTTATTACCCGATGGCTTAATAACGATCATTTTCTCATAGATATTAACGATTGCAAGTCTAAACCCTGTCAGCATGGTGGGACATGCCATGACAAAGTAAATGGATACAGTTGTACATGTGCGAAGGGCTACACCGGGGAAAACTGTGAAACAAGTGAGTTGTACAATTATAAATACTAAGCTGATACATAATAGTGTAGCCGGGGTGTCGAAGTGGTTAAGCGCTTCGGCTCTGACTTCTGTGGCCCAGGTTCTGTTTCCGGACGCGGCGCCATATGCGAGTTGAGTTTGTTGGTATCTCACCCTTGCTCCGATGGTTTTTCTCCGGGTTCACCTGTTTTCCTCCCTCCGCAAAGCCAACACGATAAATTCCAATTCGATCTGAGGATTAGACGGATCCTGGCTTTGATCAGCCTTGCGGGTTGTTTCAGGTCTCGTTAGAAATTAACAGCGTTCAACAAAAGTTGAAAACTAATTCGTAATGATGATTATCTATAGTATTTACTTTCATGCGTCTGTCTGAATGTGCGTCTGTGTTGTTCAAGCGATCTGATTGGACTAATAACATTCGCCGTTCAGCGATTTGATTGGTCCAACAAACTCGTAAACTTTCAATACGACTACGAAATTCTAGCTTAGTTCTCTTTCTTTTTTTCTCTAATCTAAGGTTTAACAAATCCTCTTTAGACTGTAAATTGCCTAAGTATGTAGAAACATACTCACACTCACTTTTCGTATTTAATTGTAGCAAAATGGAATCGTAGTAAAATACCTAAGTATGTAGAAACATACTTATACTCACTTTTTGCATTTAATTGTAGCAGCATGATTAAATTGTTACCCATGCATATGTAAAAGAAATGCCAATCTAAAGGTTATCGTTAACGGTCTTCCTTTATTACCCGATGGCTTAATAACGATCATTTTCTCATAGATATTAACGATTGCAAGTCTAAACCCTGTCAGCATGGTGGGACATGCCATGACAAAGTAAATGGATACACTTGTACATGTGCGAAGGGCTACACCGGGGAAAACTGTGAAACAAGTAAGTGGTACAATTATAAATACTAAGCTGATACATAATAGTGTAGCCGGGGTGTCGAAGTGGTTAAGCGCTTCGGCTCTCACTTCTGTGGCCCAGGTTCTGTTTCCGGACGCGGCGCCATATGCGAGTTGAGTTTGTTGGTATCTCACCCTTGCTCCGATGGTTTTTCTCCGGGTTCACCGGTTTTCCTCTCTCCGAAAGCCAACACGCTAAATTCCAATTCGATCTGAGGATTAGACGGATCCTGGCTTTGATCAGCCTTGCGGGTTGTTTCAGGTCTCGTTAGAAATTAACAGCGTGCAACAAAAGTTGAAAACTAATTCGTAATGATAATTATCTATAGTATTTACTTTCATGCGTCTGTCTGAATGTGCGTGTGTGTTGTTCAAGCGATCTGATTGGACTAATAACATTCGCCGTTCAGCGATATGATTGGTCCAACAAACTCGTAAACTTTCAATACGACTAGGAAATTCTAGCTTAGCTCTCTTTTTTTTTTTCTCTAATCTAAGGTTTAACATATCCTCTTTAGACTGTAAATTGCCTAAGTATGTAGAAACATACTCACACTCACTTTTCGTATTTAATTGTAGCAAAATGGAATTGTAGTAAAATACCTAAGTATGTAGAAACATACTTATACTCACTTTTTGTATTTAATTGTAGCAACATGATTAAATTTTTACCCATATGTAAAAGAAATGCCAATCTAACAGTTATCGTTAACGTTCTTCCTTTATTACCCGATGGCTTAATAACGATCATTTTCTCATAGATATTAACGATTGCAAGTCTAAACCCTGTCAGCATGGTGGGACATGCCATGACAAAGTAAATGGATACAGTTGTACATGTGCCAAGGGCTACACCGGGGAAAACTGTGAAACAAGTAAGTGGTACAATTATAAATACTAAGCTGATACATAATAGTGTAGCCGGGGTGTCGAAGTGGTTAAGCGCTTCGGCTCTCACTTCTGTGGCCCAGGTTCTGTTTCCGGACGCGGCGCCATATGCGAGTTGAGTTTGTTGGTATCTCACCCTTGCTCCGATGGTTTTTCTCCGGGTTCACCGGTTTTCCTCCCTCCGCAAAGCCAACACGCTAAATTCCAATTCGATCTGAGGATTAGACGGATCCTGGCTTTGATCAGCCTTGCGGGTTGTTTCAGGTCTCGTTAGAAATTAACAGCGTTCAACAAAAGTTGAAAACTAATTCGTAATGATGATTATCTATAGTACTTACTTTCATGCGTCTGTCTGAATGTGCGTCTGTGTTGTTCAAGCGATCTGATTGGACTAATAACATTCGCCGTTCAGCGATTTGATTGGTCCAACAAACTCGTAAACTTTCAATACGGCTACGAAATTCTAGCTTAGCTCTCTTTCTTTTTTTCTCTAATCTAAGGTTTAACATATCCTCTTTAGACTGTAAATTGCCTAAGTATGTAGAAACATACTCACACTCACTTTTCGTATTTAATTGTAGCAAAATGGAATTGTAGTAAAATACCTAAGTATGTAGAAACATACTTATACTCACGTTTTGTATTTAATTGTAGCAACATGATTAAATTGTTACCCATATGTAAAATAAATGCCAATCTAAAAGTTATCGTTAACGGTCTTCCTTTATTACCCGATGGCTTAATAACGATCATTTTCTCATAGATATTAACGATTGCAAGTCTAAACCCTGTCAGCATGGTGGGACATGCCATGACAAAATAAATGGATACAGTTGTACATGTGCGAAGGGCTACACCGGGGAAAACTGTGAAACAAGTGAGTTGTACAATTATAAATACTAAACTGATACATAATAGTGTAGCCGGGGTGTCGAAGTGGTTAAGCGCTTCGGCTCTCACTTCTGTGGCCCAGGTTCTGTTTCCGGACGCGGCGCCATATGCGAGTTGAGTTTGTTGGTATCTCACCCTTGCTCCGATGGTTTTTCTCCGGTTTCACCGGTTTTCCTCTCTCCGCAAAGCCAACACGCTAAATTCCAATTCGATCTGAGGATTAGACGGATCCTGGCTTTGATCAGCCTTGCGGGTTGTTTCAGGTCTCGTTAGAAATTAACAGCGTTCAACAAAAGTTGAAAACTAATTCGTAATGATGATTATCTATAGTACTTACTTTCATGCGTCTGTCTGAATGTGCGTCTGTGTTGTTCAAGCGATCTGATTGGACTAATAACATTCGCCGTTGAGCGATTTGATTGGTCCAACAAACTCGTAAACTTTCAATACGGCTACGAAATTCTAGCTTAGCTCTCTTTCTTTTTTTCTCTAATCTAAGGTTTAACATATCCTCTTTAGACTGTAAATTCCCTAAGTATATATGTAGAAACATACTCACACTCAATTTTCGTATTTAATTGTAGCAAAATGGAATTGTAGTAAAATAGCTAAGTATGTAGAAACATACTTATACTCACTTTTTGTATTTAATTGTAGCAACATGATTAAATTGTTACCCATATGTAAAAGAAATGCCAATCTAAAAGTTATCGTTAACGGTCTTCCTTTATTACCCGATGGCTTAATAACGATCATTTTCTCATAGATATTAACGATTGCAAGTCTAAACCCTGTCAGCATGGTGGGACATGCCATGACAAAGTAAATGGATACAGTTGTACATGTGCGAAGGGCTACACCGGGGAAAACTGTGAAACAAGTGAGTTGTACAATTATAAATACTAAACTGATACATAATAGTGTAGCCGGGGTGTCGAAGTGGTTAAGCGCTTCGGCTCTCACTTCTGTGGCCCAGGTTCTGTTTCCGGACGCGGCGCCATATGCGAGTTGAGTTTGTTGGTATCTCACCCTTGCTCCGATGGTTTTTCTCCGGTTTCACCGGTTTTCCTCTCTCCGCAAAGCCAACACGCTAAATTCCAATTCGATCTGAGGATTAGACGGATCCTGGCTTTGATCAGCCTTGCGGGTTGTTTCATGTCTCGTTAGAAATTAACAGCGTTCAACAAAAGTTGAAAACTAATTCGTAATGATGATTATCTATAGTATTTACTTTCATGCGTCTGTCTGAATGTGCGTCTGTGTTGTTCAAGCGATCTGATTGGACTAATAACATTCGCCGTTCAGCGATTTGATTGGTCCAACAAACTCGTAAACTTTCAATACGACTACGAAATTCTAGCTTAGTTCTCTTTCTTTTTTTCTCTAATCTAAGGTTTAACAAATCCTCTTTAGACTGTAAATTGCCTAAGTATGTAGAAACATACTCACACTCACTTTTCGTATTTAATTGTAGCAACATGATTAAATTGTTACCCATATGTAAAAGAAATGCCAATCTAACAGTTATCGTTAACGGTCTTCCTTTATTACCCGATGGCTTAATAACGATCATTTTCTCATAGATATTAACGATTGCAAGTCTAAACCCTGTCAGCATGGTGGGACATGCCATGACAAAGTAAATGGATACAGTTGTACATGTGCGAAGGGCTACACCGGGGAAAACTGTGAAACAAGTAAGTGGTACAATTATAAATACTAAGCTGATACATAATAGTGTAGCCGGGGTGTCGAAGTGGTTAAGCGCTTCGGCTCTCACTTCTGTGGCCCAGGTTCTGTTTCCGGACGCGGCGCCATATGCGAGTTGAGTTTGTTGGTATCTCACCCTTGCTCCGATGGTTTTTCTCCGGGTTCACCGGTTTTCCTCCCTCCGCAAAGCCAACACGCTAAATTCCAATTCGATCTGAGGATTAGACGGATCCTGGCTTTGATCAGCCTTGCGGGTTGTTTCAGGTCTCGTTAGAAATTAACAGCGTTCAACAAAAGTTGAAAACTAATTCGTAATGATGATTATCTATAGTACTTACTTTCATGCGTCTGTCTGAATGTGCGTCTGTGTTGTTCAAGCGATCTGATTGGACTAATAACATTCGCCGTTCAGCGATTTGATTGGTCCAACAAACTCGTAAACTTTCAATACGGCTACGAAATTCTAGCTTAGCTCTCTTTCTTTTTTCTCTAATCTAAGGTTTAACATATCCTCTTTAGACTGTAAATTGCCTAAGTATGTAGAAACATACTCACACTCACTTTTCGTATTTAATTGTAGCAAAATGGAATTGTAGTAAAATACCTAAGTATGTAGAAACATACTTATACTCACGTTTTGTATTTAATTGTAGCAACATGATTAAATTGTTACCCATATGTAAAAGAAATGCCAATCTAAAAGTTATCGTTAACGGTCTTCCTTTATTACCCGATGGCTTAATAACGATCATTTTCTCATAGATATTAACGATTGCAAGTCTAAACCCTGTCAGCATGGTGGGACATGCCATGACAAAGTAAATGGATACAGTTGTACATGTGCGAAGGGCTACACCGGGGAAAACTGTGAAACAAGTGAGTTGTACAATTATAAATACTAAGCTGGTACATAATAGTGTAGCCGGGGTGTCGAAGTGGTTAAGCGCTTCGGCTCTCACTTCTGTAACCCAGGTTCTGTTTCCGGACGCGGCGCCATATGCGAGTTGAGTTTGTTGGTATCTCACCCTTGCTCCGATGGTTTTTCTCCGGGTTCACCGGTTTTCCTCCCTCCGCAAAGCCAACACGCTAAATTCCAATTCGATCTGAGGATTAGACGGATCCTGGCTTTGATCAGCCTTGCGGGTTGTTTCATGTCTCGTTAGAAATTAACAGCGTTCAACAAAAGTTGAAAACTAATTCGTAATGATGATTATCTATAGTATTTACTTTCATGCGTCTGTCTGAATGTGCGTCTGTGTTGTTCAAGCGATCTGATTGGACTAATAACATTCGCCGTTGAGCGATTTGATTGGTCCAACAAACTCGTAAACTTTCAATACGACTACGAAATTCTAGCTTAGTTCTCTTTCTTTTTTTCTCTAATCTAAGGTTTAACAAATCCTCTTTAGACTGTAAATTGCCTAAGTATGTAGAAACATACTCACACTCACTTTTCGTATTTAATTGTAGCAACATGATTAAATTGTTACCCATATGTAAAAGAAATGCCAATCTAACAGTTATCGTTAACGGTCTTCCTTTATTACCCGATGGCTTAATAACGATCATTTTCTCATAGATATTAACGATTGCAAGTCTAAACCCTGTCAGCATGGTGGGACATGCCATGACAAAGTAAATGGATACAGTTGTACATGTGCGAAGGGCTACACCGGGGAAAACTGTGAAACAAGTAAGTGGTACAATTATAAATACTAAGCTGATACATAATAGTGTAACCGGGGTGTCGAAGTGGTTAAGCGCTTCGGCTCTCACTTCTGTGGCCCAGGTTCTGTTTCCGGACGCGGCGCCATATGCGAGTTGAGTTTGTTGGTATCTCACCCTTGCTCCGATGGTTTTTCTCCGGGTTCACCGGTTTTCCTCCCTCCGCAAAGCCAACACGCTAAATTCCAATTCGATCTGAGGATTAGACGGATCCTGGCTTTGATCAGCCTTGCGGGTTGTTTCAGGTCTCGTTAGAAATTAACAGCGTTCAACAAAAGTTGAAAACTAATTCGTAATGATGATTATCTATAGTACTTACTTTCATGCGTCTGTCTGAATGTGCGTCTGTGTTGTTCAAGCGATCTGATTGGACTAATAACATTCGCCGTTCAGCGATTTGATTGGTCCAACAAACTCGTAAACTTTCAATACGGCTACGAAATTCTAGCTTAGCTCTCTTTCTTTTTTCTCTAATCTAAGGTTTAACATATCCTCTTTAGACTGTAAATTGCCTAAGTATGTAGAAACATACTCACACTCACTTTTCGTATTTAATTGTAGCAAAATGGAATTGTAGTAAAATACCTAAGTATGTAGAAACATACTTATACTCACGTTTTGTATTTAATTGTAGCAACATGATTAAATTGTTACCCATATGTAAAAGAAATGCCAATCTAAAAGTTATCGTTAACGGTCTTCCTTTATTACCCGATGGCTTAATAACGATCATTTTCTCATAGATATTAACGATTGCAAGTCTAAACCCTGTCAGCATGGTGGGACATGCCATGACAAAGTAAATGGATACAGTTGTACATGTGCGAAGGGCTACACCGGGGAAAACTGTGAAACAAGTAAGTGGTACAATTATAAATACTAAGCTGATACATAATAGTGTAGCCGGGGTGTCGAAGTGGTTAAGCGCTTCGGCTCTCACTTCTGTGGCCCAGGTTCTGTTTCCGGACGCGGCGCCATATGCGAGTTGAGTTTGTTGGTATCTCACCCTTGCTCCGATGGTTTTTCTCCGGGTTCACCGGTTTTCCTCCCTCCGCAGAGCCAACACGCTAAATTCCAATTCGATCTGAGGATTAGACGGATCCTGGCTTTGATCAGCCTTGCGGGTTGTTTCAGGTCTCGTTAGAAATTAACAGCGTTCAACAAATGTTGAAAACTAATTCGTAATGATAATTATCTATAGTATTTACTTTCATGCGTCTGTCTGAATGTGCGTGTGTGTTGTTCAAGCGATCTGATTGGACTAATAACATTCGCCGTTCAGCGATATGATTGGTCCAACAAACTCGTAAACTTTCAATACGACTAGGAAATTCTAGCTTAGCTCTCTTTCTTTTTTTCTCTATTCTAAGGTTTAACAAATCCTCTTTAGACTGTAAATTGCCTATGTATGTAGAAACATACTCACACTCACTTTTCGTATTTAATTGTAGCAAAATGGAATTGTTGTAATATACCTAAGTATGTAGAAACATACTTATACTCACTTTTTGTATTTAATTGTAGCAACATGATTAAATTGTTACCCATATGTAAAAGAAATGCCAATCTAAAAGTTATCGTTAACGGTCTTCCTTTATTACCCGATGGCTTAATAACGATCATTTTCTCATAGATATTAACGATTGCAAGTCTAAACCCTGTCAGCATGGTGGGACATGCCATGACAAAGTAAATGGATACAGTTGTACATGTGCGAAGGGCTACACCGGGGAAAACTGTGAAACAAGTGAGTTGTACAATTATAAATACTAAGCTGATACATAATAGTGTAGCCGGGGTGTCGAAGTGGTTAACCGCTTCGGCTCTGACTTCTGTGGCCCAGGTTCTGTTTCCGGACGCGGCGCCATATGCGAGTTGAGTTTGTTGGTATCTCACCCTTGCTCCGATGGTTTTTCTCCGGTTTCACCGGTTTTCCTCCCTCCACAAAGCCAACACGCTAAATTCCAATTCGATCTGAGGATTAGACGGATCCTGGCTTTGATCAGCCTTGCGGGTTGTTTCATGTCTCGTTAGAAATTAACAGCGTTCAACAAAAGTTGAAAACTAATTCGTAATGATGATTATCTATAGTATTTACTTTCATGCGTCTGTCTGAATGTGCGTCTGTGTTGTTCAAGCGATCTGATTGGACTAATAACATTCGCCGTTCAGCGATTTGATTGGTCCAACAAACTCGTAAACTTTCAATACGACTACGAAATTCTAGCTTAGCTCTCTTTCTTTTTTTCTCTAATCTAATGTTTAATAAATCCTCTTTAGACTGTAAATTGCCTAAGTATGTAGAAACATACTCACACTCACTTTTCGTATTTAATTGTAGCAAAATGGAATTGTAGTAAAATACCTAAGTTTGTAGAAACATACTTATACTTACTTTTTGTATTTAATTGTAGCAACATGATTAAATTGTTATCCATATGTAAAAGAAATGCCAATCTAAAGGTTATCGTTAACGGTCTTCCTTTCTAACCCGATGGCTTAATAACGATCATTTTCTCATAGATATTAACGATTGCAAGTCTAAACCCTGTCAGCATGGTGGGACATGCCATGACAAAGTAAATGGACACACTTGTACATGTGCGAAGGGCTACACCGGGGAAAACTGTGAAACAAGTGAGTTGTACAATTATAAATACTAAGCTGTTACATAATAGTGTAGCCGGGGTGTCGAAGTGGTTAAGCGCTTCGGCTCTCACTTCTGTGGCCCAGGTTCTGTTTCCGGACGCGGCGCCATATGCGAGTTGAGTTTGTTGGTATCTCACCCTTGCTCCTATGGTTTTTCTCCGGGTTCACCGGTTTTCCTACTTCCGCAAAGCCAACACGCTAAATTCCAATTCGATCTGAGGATTAGACGGATCCTGGCTTTGATCAGCCTTGCGGGTTGTTTCAGGTCTCGTTAGAAATTAAGAGCGTTCAACAAAAGTTGAAAACTAATTCGTAATGATGATTATCTATAGTATTTACTTTCATGCGTCTGTCTGAATGTGCATCTGTGTTGTTCAAGCGATCTGATTGGACTAATAACATTCGCCGTTCAGCGATTTGATTGGTCCAACAAACTCGTAAACTTTCAATACGACTACGAAATTCTAGCTTAGCTCTCTTTCTTTTTTTAACTAATCTAAGGTTTAACATATCCTCTTTAGACTGTAAATTGCCTAAGTATGTAGAAACATACTCACACTCACTTTTCGTATTTAATTGTAGCAAAATGGAATTGTAGTAGAATACCTAAGTATGTAGAAACATACTTATACTCACTTTTTGTATTTAATTGTAGCAACATGATTAAATTGTTACCCATATGTAAAAGAAATGCCAATCTAAAAGTTATCGTTAACGGTCTTCCTTTATTACCCGATGGCTTAATAACGATCATTTTCTCATAGATATTAACGATTGCAAGTCTAAACCCTGTCAGCATGGTGGGACATGCCATGACAAAGTAAATGGATACAGTTGTACATGTGGGAAGGGCTACACCGGGGAAAACTGTGAAACAAATGAGTTGTACAATTATAAATACTAAGCTGATACATAATAGTGTAGCCGGGGTGTCGAAGTGGTTAAGCGCTTCGGCTCTCACTTCTGTGGCCCAGGTTCTGTTTCCGGACGCGGCGCCATATGCGAGTTGAGTTTGTTGGTATCTCACCCTTGCTCCGATGGTTTTTCTCCGGTTTCACCGGTTTTCCTCCCTCCGGAAAGCGAACACGCTAAATTCCAATTCGATCTGAGGATTAGACGGATCCTGGCTTTGATCAGCCTTGCGGGTTGTTTCATGTC
Source organism: Actinernus sp. WN-2022 (assembly GCA_030867875.1). NCBI lineage: Eukaryota > Metazoa > Cnidaria > Anthozoa > Actiniaria > Actinernidae > Actinernus > Actinernus sp. WN-2022. The sequence goes on from JAOWCC010001368.1 coordinate 29,246,821, forward strand.
TCGTTAGAAATTAACAGCGTTCAACAAAAGTTGAAAACTAATTCGTAATGATGATTATCTATAGTATTTACTTTCATGCGTCTGTCTGAATGTGCGTCTGTGTTGTTCAAGCGATCTGATTGGACTAATAACATTCGCCGTTGAGCGATTTGATTGGTCCAACAAACTCGTAAACTTTCAATACGACTACGAAATTCTAGCTTAGTTCTCTTTCTTTTTTTTCTCTAATCTAAGGTTTAACAAATCCTCTTTAGACTGTAAATTGCCTAAGTATGTAGAAACATACTCACACTCACTTTTCGTATTTAATTGTAGCAAAATGGAATTGTAGTAAAATACCTAAGTATGTAGAAACATACTTATACTCACTTTTTGTATTTAATTGTAGCAACATGATTAAATTGTTACCCATATGTAAAAGAAATGCCAATCTAAAGGTTATCGTTAACGGTCTTCCTTTATTACCCGATGGCTTAATAACGATCATTTTCTCATAGATATTAACGATTGCAAGTCTATACCCTGTCAGCATGGTGGGACATGCCATGACAAAGTAAATGGATACACTTGTACATGTGCGAAGGGCTACACCGGGGAAAACTGTGAAACAAGTAAGTGGTACAATTATAAATACTAAGCTGATACATAATAGTGTAGCCGGGGTGTCGAAGTGGTTAAGCGCTTCGGCTCTGACTTCTGTGGCCCAGGTTCTGTTTCCGGACGCGGCGCCATATGCGAGTTGAGTTTGTTGGTATCTCACCCTTGCTCCGATGGTTTTTCTCCGGTTTCACCGGTTTTCCTCCCTCCACAAAGCCAACACGCTAAATTCCAATTCGATCTGAGGATTAGACGGATCCTGGCTTTGATCAGCCTTGCGGGTTGTTTCATGTCTCGTTAGAAATTAACAGCGTTCAACAAAAGTTGAAAACTAATTCGTAATGATGATTATCTATAGTATTTACTTTCATGCGTCTGTCTGAATGTGCGTCTGTGTTGTTCAAGCGATCTGATTGGACTAATAACATTCGCCGTTCAGCGATTTGATTGGTCCAACAAACTCGTAAACTTTCAATACGACTACGAAATTCTAGCTTAGCTCTCTTTCTTTTTTTCTCTAATCTAAGGTTTAACAAATCCTCTTTAGACTGTAAATTGCCTAAGTATGTAGAAACATACTCACACTCACTTTTCGTATTTAATTGTAGCAAAATGGAATTGTAGTAAAATACCTAAGTTTGTAGAAACATACTTATACTTACTTTTTGTATTTAATTGTAGCAACATGATTAAATTGTTATCCATATGTAAAAGAAATGCCAATCTAAAGGTTATCGTTAACGGTCTTCCTTTCTAACCCGATGGCTTAATAACGATCATTTTCTCATAGATATTAACGATTGCAAGTCTAAACCCTGTCAGCATGGTGGGACATGCCATGACAAAGTAAATGGACACACTTGTACATGTGCGAAGGGCTACACCGGGGAAAACTGTGAAACAAGTGAGTTGTACAATTATAAATACTAAGCTGTTACATAATAGTGTAGCCGGGGTGTCGAAGTGGTTAAGCGCTTCGGCTCTCACTTCTGTGGCCCAGGTTCTGTTTCCGGACGCGGCGCCATATGCGAGTTGAGTTTGTTGGTATCTCACCCTTGCTCCTATGGTTTTTCTCCGGGTTCACCGGTTTTCCTCCTTCCGCAAAGCCAACACGCTAAATTCCAATTCGATCTGAGGATTAGACGGATCCTGGCTTTGATCAGCCTTGCGGGTTGTTTCAGGTCTCGTTAGAAATTAACAGCGTTCAACAAAAGTTGAAAACTAATTCGTAATGATGATTATCTATAGTATTTACTTTCATGCGTCTGTCTGAATGTGCATCTGTGTTGTTCAAGCGATCTGATTGGACTAATAACATTCGCCGTTCAGCGATTTGATTGGTCCAACAAACTCGTAAACTTTCAATACGACTACGAAATTCTAGCTTAGCTCTCTTTCTTTTTTTAACTAATCTAAGGTTTAACATATCCTCTTTAGACTGTAAATTGCCTAAGTATGTAGAAACATACTCACACTCACTTTTCGTATTTAATTGTAGCAAAATGGAATTGTAGTAGAATACCTAAGTATGTAGAAACATACTTATACTCACTTTTTGTATTTAATTGTAGCAACATGATTAAATTGTTACCCATATGTAAAAGAAATGCCAATCTAAAGGTTATCGTTAACGGTCTTCCTTTATTACCCGATGGCTTAATAACGATCATTTTCTCATAGATATTAACGATTGCAAGTCTATACCCTGTCAGCATGGTGGGACATGCCATGACAAAGTAAATGGATACACTTGTACATGTGCGAAGGGCTACACCGGGGAAAACTGTGAAACAAGTAAGTGGTACAATTATAAATACTAAGCTGATACATAATAGTGTAGCCGGGGTGTCGAAGTGGTTAAGCGCTTCGGCTCTGACTTCTGTGGCCCAGGTTCTGTTTCCGGACGCGGCGCCATATGCGAGTTGAGTTTGTTGGTATCTCACCCTTGCTCCGATGGTTTTTCTCCGGTTTCACCGGTTTTCCTCCCTCCACAAAGCCAACACGCTAAATTCCAATTCGATCTGAGGATTAGACGGATCCTGGCTTTGATCAGCCTTGCGGGTTGTTTCATGTCTCGTTAGAAATTAACAGCGTTCAACAAAAGTTGAAAACTAATTCGTAATGATGATTATCTATAGTATTTACTTTCATGCGTCTGTCTGAATGTGCGTCTGTGTTGTTCAAGCGATCTGATTGGACTAATAACATTCGCCGTTCAGCGATTTGATTGGTCCAACAAACTCGTAAACTTTCAATACGACTACGAAATTCTAGCTTAGCTCTCTTTCTTTTTTTCTCTAATCTAAGGTTTAACAAATCCTCTTTAGACTGTAAATTGCCTAAGTATGTAGAAACATACTCACACTCACTTTTCGTATTTAATTGTAGCAAAATGGAATTGTAGTAAAATACCTAAGTTTGTAGAAACATACTTATACTTACTTTTTGTATTTAATTGTAGCAACATGATTAAATTGTTATCCATATGTAAAAGAAATGCCAATCTAAAGGTTATCGTTAACGGTCTTCCTTTCTAACCCGATGGCTTAATAACGATCATTTTCTCATAGATATTAACGATTGCAAGTCTAAACCCTGTCAGCATGGTGGGACATGCCATGACAAAGTAAATGGACACACTTGTACATGTGCGAAGGGCTACACCGGGGAAAACTGTGAAACAAGTGAGTTGTACAATTATAAATACTAAGCTGTTACATAATAGTGTAGCCGGGGTGTCGAAGTGGTTAAGCGCTTCGGCTCTCACTTCTGTGGCCCAGGTTCTGTTTCCGGACGCGGCGCCATATGCGAGTTGAGTTTGTTGGTATCTCACCCTTGCTCCTATGGTTTTTCTCCGGGTTCACCGGTTTTCCTCCTTCCGCAAAGCCAACACGCTAAATTCCAATTCGATCTGAGGATTAGACGGATCCTGGCTTTGATCAGCCTTGCGGGTTGTTTCAGGTCTCGTTAGAAATTAACAGCGTTCAACAAAAGTTGAAAACTAATTCGTAATGATGATTATCTATAGTATTTACTTTCATGCGTCTGTCTGAATGTGCATCTGTGTTGTTCAAGCGATCTGATTGGACTAATAACATTCGCCGTTCAGCGATTTGATTGGTCCAACAAACTCGTAAACTTTCAATACGACTACGAAATTCTAGCTTAGCTCTCTTTCTTTTTTTAACTAATCTAAGGTTTAACATATCCTCTTTAGACTGTAAATTGCCTAAGTATGTAGAAACATACTCACACTCACTTTTCGTATTTAATTGTAGCAAAATGGAATTGTAGTAGAATACCTAAGTATGTAGAAACATACTTATACTCACTTTTTGTATTTAATTGTAGCAACATGATTAAATTGTTACCCATATGTAAAAGAAATGCCAATCTAAAAGTTATCGTTAACGGTCTTCCTTTATTACCCGATGGCTTAATAACGATCATTTTCTCATAGATATTAACGATTGCAAGTCTAAACCCTATCAGCATGGTGGGACATGCCATGACAAAGTAAATGGATACAGTTGTACATGTGGGAAGGGCTACACCGGGGAAAACTGTGAAACAAATGAGTTGTACAATTATAAATACTAAGCTGATACATAATAGTGTAGCCGGGGTGTCGAAGTGGTTAAGCGCTTCGGCTCTCACTTCTGTGGCCCAGGTTCTGTTTCCGGACGCGGCGCCATATGCGAGTTGAGTTTGTTGGTATCTCACCCTTGCTCCGATGGTTTTTCTCCGGTTTCACCGGTTTTCCTCCCTCCGGAAAGCCAACACGCTAAATTCCAATTCGATCTGAGGATTAGACGGATCCTGGCTTTGATCAGCCTTGCGGGTTGTTTCATGTCTCGTTAGAAATTAACAGCGTTCAACAAAAGTTGAAAACTAATTCGTAATGATGATTATCTATAGTATTTACTTTCATGCGTCTGTCTGAATGTGCGTCTGTGTTGTTCAAGCGATCTGATTGGACTAATAACATTCGCCGTTCAGCGATTTGATTGGTCCAACAAACTCGTAAACTTTCAATACGACTACGAAATTCTAGCTTAGCTCTCTTTCTTTTTTTCTCTAATCTAAGGTTTAACAAATCCTCTTTAGACTGTAAATTGCCTAAGTATGTAGAAACATACTCACACTCACTTTTCGTATTTAATTGTAGCAAAATGGAATTGTAGTAAAATACCTAAGTATGTAGAAACATACTTATACTCACTTTTTGTATTTAATTGTAGCAACATGATTAAATTGTTACCCATATGTAAAAGAAATGCCAATCTAAAAGTTATCGTTAACGGTCTTCCTTTATTACCCGATGGCTTAATAACGATCATTTTCTCATAGATATTAACGATTGCAAGTCTAAACCCTGTCAGCATGGTGGGACATGCCATGACAAAGTAAATGGATACACTTGTACATGTGCGAAGGGCTACACCGGGGAAAACTGTGAAACAAGTAAGTTGTACAATTATAAATACTAAGCTGATACATAATAGTGTAGCCGGGGTGTCGAAGTGGTTAAGCGCTTCGGCTCTCACTTCTGTGGCCCAGGTTCTGTTTCCGGACGCGGCGCCATATGCGAGTTGAGTTTGTTGGTATCTCACCCTTGCTCCGATGGTTTTTCTCCGGGTTCACCGGTTTTCCTCCCTCCGCAAAGCCAACACGCTAAATTCCAATTCGATCTGAGGATTAGACGAATCCTGGCTTTGATCAGCCTTGCGGGTTGTTTCAGGTCTCGTTAGAAATTAACAGCGTTCAACAAAAGTTGAAAACTAATTCGTAATGATGATTATCTATAGTATTTACTTTCATGCGTCTGTCTGAATGTGCGTCTGTGTTGTTCAAGCGATCTGATTGGACTAATAACATTCGCCGTCCAGCGATTTGATTGGTCCAACAAACTCGTAAACTTTCAATACGACTATGAAATTCTAGCTTAGCTCTCTTTCTTTTTTTCTCTAATCTAAGGTTTAACAAATCCTCTTTAGACTGTAAATTGCCTAAGTATGTAGAAACATACTCACACTCACTTTTCGTATTTAATTGTAGCAAAATGGAATTGTAGTAAAATACCTAAGTTGGTAGAAACATACTTATACTTACTTTTTGTATTTAATTGTAGCAACATGCATGATTAAATTGTTATCCATATGTAAAAGAAATGCCAATCTAAAGGTTATCGTTAACGGTCTTCCTTTCTAACCCGATGGCTTAATAACGATCATTTTCTCATAGATATTAACGATTGCAAGTCTAAACCCTGTCAGCATGGTGGGACATGCCATGACAAAGTAAATGGATACACTTGTACATGTGCGAAGGGCTACACCGGGGAAAATTGTGAAACAAGTAAGTTGTACAATTATAAATACTAAACTCATACATAATAGTGTAGCCGGGGTGTCGAAGTGGTTAAGCGCTTCGGCTCTCACTTCTGTGGCCCAGGTTCTGTTTCCGGACGCGGCGCCATATGCGAGTTGAGTTTGTTGGTATCTCACCCTTGCTCCGATGGTTTTTCTCCGGGTTCACCGGTTTTCCTCCCTCCGCAAAGCCAACACGCTAAATTCCAATTCGATCTGAGGATTAGACGGATCCTGGCTTTGATCAGCCTTGCGGATTGTTTCAGGTCTCGTTAGAAATCACAGTGTTCAACAAAAGTTGAAAACTAATTCGTAATGATTATTATCTATACTATTTACTTTCATGCGCCTGTCTGAATGTGCGTCTGTGTTGTTCAAGCGATCTGATTGGACTAATAACATTCGCCGTTCAGCGATTTGATTGGTCCAACAAACTCGTAAACTTTCAATACGACTAAGAAATTCTAGCTTAGCTCTCTCTTTTTTTTTTTATCTAATCTACACTGTAAATTCAAAAGAGCTGATTTGACCCCAAAAATGGGGCCAAAACGGTGAGTAAAATTTGGCACATATTTTAGAGCTGTTTTGGCCCCATTTTGATGGTGCTAATTTAGCCCTAAAATTAGGGGCTGAATTGATCCTTTGTTAGGGGTTGAATCGACCCCCTGAAGTGCTGATTTGGAAAAAAGTGGGGTCGATTTGATTTTTCAGGGGGCTGAAATAGCCCTAGAAATTGGCTGTGTTGGTACCCAATTCAGGAGGTATTTTAGCCCTACATTAGGGGCTGATATGGCCCTTAATTAGGTGCCAAATAGACCCACTGATTTGGAAAAAACGGGGGTCAATTTGATTATTCAGGGGGCTGAAATAGCCCTAGAAATTGGCTGTTTTGGTACCCAATTTAGGAGCTATTTTGGACCTAGCATATCATAAGGGCTGATCGGACCCAAACAAAATGGATATATTGAATGCATTTAATGCACTTTTCTGAATTCAGAAATGATTCACATCAGTGTCAGTTGTATGTCACTCAGACTGATATTTACAAATTAAGATAACAAAGTTGGTAAGCTTTGTAATTATTCATATTTAATTGTATCAATAACTTCTTTTACATTTGAAATTATCAATATAATATTTAAATAAATAACAGAACAGTAGGCAATTATAAATTGTCAATAGAACAGAGTCTAATGTATTTCTTAAAGTATGCAATTGTCAATATAACATTTTACAACAACCACCAAATTTCTCGCAATCCGATTGGCTTATTTTCATATGCAATATTTTGAGAGACAACAGAATCTGACATCATTTGTCAAGGAATACGCGTGCGGCTTTCGTTTGAAGCTAAAAGTGTTTTGTTAATGTAAAATTTACAATGTAGTTTGTTGTTGTTGTAAAAAATGTTGTAAAAAAAAAAGACGCCTCGTGGATTTACAGCTATTTTGACCATGTTATGACAAAAATGATTGTCAATATTAGGACAGACACATAAAAAAACTAACTTTAATATGTTAATTTAAATACAGTAAATAACAGAGGCTTATATACATAATTCAATTTAGAGGCCCGGTTAGGGGAGGTAGTGCAGTTTATCCCTGTTTTTCAGGATAGTTATCCCTTATCCCTGAGATGCAGATGGCTGTTTTTGATTATCTCTTATCCCAATGGACTTTGGTTATCCCTTATCCCTACTGTTTTGAATTCTGGTTTGTTATTCCCTTATCCCAGTATTATTTTGCTATTTATCCCTTAATAACTCCTTTTTTTTTTATCTGATCATAACAAGTGAACAATGTTTGCTCTCAAATGATTATTACATGCATGCCTAAGTCTGTTTCTGCATCTGTCTCCAGTAAATTGTACACTAGATGTCATTTATGCACCAATTTTCCAATCGATAGGGCTCATTTGAATTTCCTGTGTGCCACCATCTTGGATTTCATGACATCACAGTGTTGCCTTATTGTCAGAAAACAATAGCACTTTTGTTGTGTAACAATAGGGACAACACTGTGATGTCATGTGATCCAAGATGCCGATGCACAGAAAATTCAAATGAGTGTTATTGTCAGGAAAATCGGTACATAAATAACATCTACATTGTATAGAGTTCTCCCAAAGCATCTAGGCGACCGGCGATTTTCTCAGTGTACTCTACTTGACCACATCAGCTACAAGTTGTCTTTTTACTTATATACCACTCTTAACAGTAGAAGTCTGGATTTGAAATAAATTCCCCCAAGGTACTCATTTTTTTTCTCCCCCAACTATACGTGTTGGGAGAACCTGCATCTACATGTACATGTAGTGTACACTTGACTGAAGATGAACACAGCAATGTATTTAGGCATCTACAGTATAAACAAACACTTGAGAACAAACATTGTTTTCAGCTAAGCTTCCCTAATCTATTTTACGGGGACCCATGCGATTACTTGTTAACAATATAGAGGGCAAACATTTTTGACAATAGTGAATAAATTGTTATGTGCATTCTATCACATGGGAAAACTGGGTTAGTGTTGATTGTCAAACAACATGAGCACAAGGCACAATTTTTACTCTTCAAAAAACTCACTTCTGTCACTTATTACTCGGGCAAGGCCAAAGTGACCGTGAGTTTTGCAAAATGTTGTAGGAAAGCGGCCATGAATCTTTTCGAGTCCCACTCGTTTAAACAGCCATTTTGAAAGTTTCAGCCCCACAAACTAAGTAGAGTTCACATGCACTAACACTAAACCTGTAACATAAACCTAACCCTAACCGTCAATAAATAAGTTCCCAGGTAAACGACGAGGTCTCACCCACATAGAGCTAGGGTTCACAGGTAAACAACGAGTTGTCACTGGCCTAAGGTTAGGTTGTATAGGCAAATGATGAGTTTAAACCCAAAAAAGTAGAGGGGGAAAATATTCCAGAAAATGTTGTAAGCATAATTTTGAGAAATACCGTATATGGACACTCGGGTATTTTTTAAACATTAATTATCCTAAAATGGCCTAGTTTATGCTTTTATAAGTCTTATCTGTGGTCTTCCCCCAAGTGTATTCAGCCAACCAGCAGTCTTGTTGCTTTCCATATTGTACATGTATGCCTGCCAGTCCTCTTCTACAGTACATTGTATCTTTGCTTTTCTGGCATACACGTTTGCTGAAAAAAAAAGGAAGAGTACATGTACAACATTACTGTTCGCAGTGTTCTAGCCACTTAATTTACATTATTTGGGGAATTAAAGTCATTGTTTTTGATTTTCAAGTTGTCTGTGTGCCCATTAGAAGCCCCACTAACAATAAAAGTATCTAATGTTATTTTAATTAAGAAATTAAAACTAAAATCGAAGCAATTGCAGAATACCCCCCACTCAAGTAGGTTAGGTGGAGACGACAACATGTCAATGCGTTAGTCCATATATGGTTCTCTTTTGTGAGAGATATGTCTGGATGTGAATGATCCTCGTAGAACGAAGCAACATGTATGTATGATGTTAATACGTCAACACGTTGGAGTGATACAATGTATATCTGGATGTGAGTGAGTCTCTCTGTTCACAGTAGTAGAACGAATCAACATGTATGATGTCAATGTATTGACACGTTGGCATCAACACCTAATGTACTTCAGCGGTGGGGGGGGGGGGAGCAATCTAGCCCAAAAATCAAAATTTTAAGGATTACTCTCTGGTTTCTTAGTCATGAAAATGATAAACCTTTTTTCTAAATAAATAAAGAATTACTGACAAACAACCTATTGACAAATGTAAACAAGCGGGTAATATATACACATTCATACACACACTACATGTATATACTGTTCATGTAGCTATTACATATCAGGACTGAGCATGAAGCCAAGAATATTATTTTGTAATCAATGCTTCCCAACTTAAGTCCTCAAAGGAGTCCTGCCTACAAAATTAGGTCTTCAACATTTACTGTACCTGTTCATCCAAAAAAAACAGACCATGCGAAAACCTACAGAGGTGCATGTTGACAGATAAAAAATAACCTTCAATTTGCAATGGCACCACGGGGCTGATCTTAGCCATGACCTGGCTAAATTACAGATTGAATTTGAATTTAGCGTGTTGGTTTTTATAGAGGTAGGAAAACCTGATAACCCGGAGAAAAACCCTCGAAGCAAGGGTAATATATAAGATGCCAACAAACTCAACACACATACAGTATAGCGCCGCTTTGGTGATCGAACATGGGCCCTAGAAGGCTAGAATCCTAGATTGCTAAAAAAAAACCTCAACATCTTGCCATTTCCCACAGAGCCAGAGGTGAGAGGAAAAGCGCTTAACCACCCGGCTCATCCTGTTTTTGCACAGTTAGTTCGTCCATGAAATACTCTTTTACTTTTTGTTAGTATTATTAAGGGACCTACTGATCAACATATCTACTTGTAGGTAAATTAGGAATTACTTTAAAACTGATGCAAGGCTTACCATCTATCATCTTCGAACTGTCTTTAGTGTTTCGTTTTCCTCCAAGGAGAGCAGCCCATAAATAGCCATTCACGGTCCAAACGACGTCTTGATAAGTTCTTAGCTTGGTTCCAAAACTCTTAAACTAGCTAACCTTCTGTAAATCCATTGAAGTTGTAGGAAAAGACCGCTCAAAACCAGAAACTGCTTCGTTGATCGTGACCGTTGGCCTGATATACTCATGAGCGTTGCCGCTGACAAATTTGCAGTACTGTAGTTACCAGTCTCTACTTGTGCACCAGGAGACACGGTTGTACTCGAGGAACAACTGCGGACTCTTCTGGACTATTTTGATAATATTATTTCGTACTTTTGAATTATTTTTCATTTATTAATGCATAAGCAATATACATGTACATTGAATCTAACTTCCTCACAAAGTAGAAACTATTTAAATAGTTCTTCGCATCTGAGAAAATTTCCGGACTCTGCAGCTTTATGTTATATCCACTCCCTGCGGTCTACGGTATAGGAATCAGCCCATGATACCAGCTTAGACTTCATGCCTATGTGGTTTCAAAGAGCTCTCAGTTAACTCCAAGGTAGAGTTATTTACTCCTTCGGTTGAGTGATTTTAACTCCTTGAATTATTACTCAGTGGGAGTTATCTCTATCTCTGACCCTTACTGTAGGACTAAAATGGCCTAAGGACCAAATTAGAAATAATAGGGTCAATACGACCTATGCTAAAAAGCTAAATTGACCTTTATTGTAGGACTAAAATGGCCTAAGGGCCAAATTAGATATAATGGCGGGATCAATATGACCCATGCCAAAAAGCTAAATTGACCCTTATTGTAGGACTAATATGGTCTAAGGGCTAAATTAGAAATAATGGGGTCAATATGACCCTTCCTTAAAAGCTAAATTGGCTCTTATTGTAGCACTGAAATTACATAAAGGGGCCAAATTAGAAATCTATGGGGTCAATTTGGTTTTTATTGGGGCTGATTTGGCCTCATTTTTCAAAACGACCCTTATAAAGGCCAAATCAGCCCTAGTGCCTTTGGGGCTGATTTGGCTTTTTGGGCCGAAACAGCTCTTTTGAATTTACAGTGTAAGGTTTAACAAATCCTCTTTAGACTGTAAATTGCCTAAGTATGTAGAAACATACTCACACTCACTTTTCGTATTTAATTGTAGCAAAATGGAATTGTAGTAAAATACCTAAGTTTGTAGAAACATACTTATACTTACTTTTTGTATTTAATTGTAGCAACATGATTAAATTGTTATCCATATGTAAAAGAAATGCCAATCTAAAGGTTATCGTTAACGGTCTTCCTTTCTAACCCGATGGCTTAATAACGATCATTTTCTCATAGATATTAACGATTGCAAGTCTAAACCCTGTCAGCATGGTGGGACATGCCATGACAAAGTAAATGGACACACTTGTAAATGTGCGAAGGGCTACACCGGGGAAAATTGTGAAACAAGTAAGTTGTACAATTATAAATACTAAACTGATACATAATAGTGTAGCCGGGGTGTCGAAGTGGTTAAGCGCTTCGGCTCTCACTTCTGTGGCCCAGGTTCTGTTTCCGGACGCGGCGCCATATGCGAGTTGAGTTTGTTGGTATCTCACCCTTGCTCCGATGGTTTTTCTCCGGGTTCACCGGTTTTCCTCCCTCCGCAAAGCCAACACGCTAAATTCCAATTCGATCTGAGGATTAGACGGATCCTGGCTTTGATCAGCCTTGCGGATTGTTTCAGGTCTCGTTAGAAATCACAGTGTTCAACAAAAGTTGAAAACTAATTCGTAATGATTATTATCTATACTATTTACTTTCATGCGCCTGTCTGAATGTGCGTCTGTGTTGTTCAAGCGATCTGATTGGACTAATAACATTCGCCGTTCAGCGATTTGATTGGTCCAACAAACTCGTAAACTTTCAATACGACTAAGAAATTCTAGCTTAGCTCTCTCTTTTTTTTTTATCTAATCTAAGGTTTAACAAATCCTCTTTAGACTGTAAATTGCCTAAGTATGTAGAAACATACTCACACTCACTTTTCGTATTTAATTGTAGCAAAATGGAATTGTAGTAAAATACCTAAGTTTGTAGAAACATACTTATACTTACTTTTTGTATTTAATTGTAGCAACATGATTAAATTGTTATCCATATGTAAAAGAAATGCCAATCTAAAGGTTATCGTTAACGGTCTTCCTTTCTAACCCGATGGCTTAATAACGATCATTTTCTCATAGATATTAACGATTGCAAGTCTAAACCCTGTCAGCATGGTGGGACATGCCATGACAAAGTAAATGGACACACTTGTAAATGTGCGAAGGGCTACACCGGGGAAAACTGTGAAACAAGTGAGTTGTACAATTATAAATACTAAGCTGATACATAATAGTGTAGCCTGGGTGTCGAAGTGGTTAAGCGCTTCGGCTCTCACTTCTGTGGCCCAGGTTCTGTTTCCGGACGCGGCGCCATATGCGAGTTGAGTTTGTTGGTATCTCACCCTTGCTCCTATGGTTTTTCTCCGGGTTCACCGGTTTTCCTCCCTCCGCAAAGCCAACACGCTAAATTCCAATTCGATCTGAGGATTAGACGGATCCTGGCTTTGATCAGCCTTGCGGGTTGTTTCAGGTCTCGTTAGAAATTAACAGCGTTCAACAAAAGTTGAAAACTATTTCGTAATGATGATTATCTATAGTATTTACTTTCATGCGTCTGTCTGAATGTGCGTCTGTGTTGTACAAGCGATCTGATTGGACTAATAACATTCGCCGTTCAGCGATTTGATTGGTCCAACAAACTCGTAAACTTTCAATACGACTACGAAATTCTATCTTAGCTCTCTTTCTTTTTTTCTCTAATCTAAGGTTTAACAAACCCTCTTTAGACTTTAAATTGCCTAAGTATGTAGAAACATACTCACACTCACTTTTCGTATTTAATTGTAGCAAAATGGAATTGTAGTAAAATACCTAAGTATGTAGAAACATACTTATACTCACTTTTTGTATTTAATTGTAGTAACATGATTAAATTGTTACCCATATGTAAAAGAAATGCCAATCTAAAAGTTATCGTTAACGGTCTTCCTTTATTACCCGATGGCTTAATAACGATCATTTTCTCATAGATATTAACGATTGCAAGTCTAAACCCTGTCAGCATGGTGGGACATGCCATGACAAAGTAAATGGATACACTTGTACATGTGCGAAGGGCTACACCGGGGAAAACTGTGAAACAAGTAAGTTGTACAATTATAAATACTAAGCTGATACATAATAGTGTAGCCGGGGTGTCGAAGTGGTTAAGCGCTTCGGCTCTCACTTCTGTGGCCCAGGTTCTGTTTCCGGACGCGGCGCCATATGCGAGTTGAGTTTGTTGGTATCTCACCCTTGCTCCGATTGTTTTTCTCCGGGTTCACCGGTTTTCCTCCCTCCGCAAAGCCAACACGCTAAATTCCAATTCGATCTGAGGATTAGACGGATCCTGGCTTTGATCAGCCTTGCGGGTTGTTTCAGGTCTCGTTAGAAATTAACAGCGTTCAACAAAAGTTGAAAACTAATTCGTAATGATGATTATCTATAGTATTTACTTTCATGCGTCTGTCTGAATGTGCGCCTGTGTTGTTCAAGCGATCTGATTGGACTAATAACATTCGCCGTTCAGCGATTTGATTGGTCCAACAAACTCGTAAACTTTCAATACGACTACGAAATTCTATCTTAGCTCTCTTTCTTTTTTTCTCTAATCTAAGGTTTAACAAACCCCCTTTAGACTTTAAATTGCCTAAGTATATAGAAACATACTCACACTCACTTTTCGTATTTAATTGTAGCAAAATGGAATCGTAGTAAAATACCTAAGTTTGTAGAAACATACTTATACTTACTTTTGTATTTAATTGTAGCAACATGATTAAATTGTTATCCATATGTAAAAGAAATGCCAATCTAAAGGTTATCGTTAACGGTCTTCCTTTCTAACCCGATGGCTTAATAACGATCATTTTCTCATAGATATTAACGATTGCAAGTCTAAACCCTGTCAGCATGGTGGGACATGCCATGACAAATTAAATGGACACACTTGTACATGTGCGAAGGGCTACACCGGGGAAAACTGTGAAACAAGTGAGTTGTACAATTATAAATACTAAGCTGATACATAATAGTGTAGCCGGGGTGTCGAAGTGGTTAAGCGCTTCGGCTCTCACTTCTGTGGCCCAGGTTCTGTTTCCGGACGCGGCGCCATATGCGAGTTGAGTTTGTTGGTATCTCACCCTTGCTCCGATGGTTTTTCTCCGGGTTCACCGGTTTTCCTCCCTCCGCAAAGCCAACACGCTAAATTCCAATTCGATCTGAGGATTAGACGGATCCTGGCTTTGATCAGCCTTGCGGGTTGTTTCAGGTCTCGTTAGAAATTAACAGCGTTCAACAAAAGTTGAAAACTAATTCGTAATGATGATTATCTATAGTATTTACTTTCATGCGTCTGTCTGAATGTGCGTCTGTGTTGTTCAAGCGATCTGATTGGACTAATAACATTCGCCGTCCAGCGATTTGATTGGTCCAACAAACTCGTAAACTTTCAATACGACTATGAAATTCTAGCTTAGCTCTCTTTCTTTTTTTCTCTAATCTAAGGTTTAACAAATCCTCTTTAGACTGTAAATTGCCTAAGTATGTAGAAACATACTCACACTCACTTTTCGTATTTAATTGTAGCAAAATGGAATTGTAGTAAAATACCTAAGTTGGTAGAAACATACTTATACTTACTTTTTGTATTTAATTGTAGCAACATGCATGATTAAATTGTTATCCATATGTAAAAGAAATGCCAATCTAAAGGTTATCGTTAACGGTCTTCCTTTCTAACCCGATGGCTTAATAACGATCATTTTCTCATAGATATTAACGATTGCAAGTCTAAACCCTGTCAGCATGGTGGGACATGCCATGACAAAGTAAATGGACACACTTGTAAATGTGCGAAGGGCTACACCGGGGAAAATTGTGAAACAAGTAAGTTGTACAATTATAAATACTAAACTGATACATAATAGTGTAGCCGGGGTGTCGAAGTGGTTAAGCGCTTCGGCTCTCACTTCTGTGGCCCAGGTTCTGTTTCCGGACGCGGCGCCATATGCGAGTTGAGTTTGTTGGTATCTCACCCTTGCTCCGATGGTTTTTCTCCGGGTTCACCGGTTTTCCTCCCTCCGCAAAGCCAACACGCTAAATTCCAATTCGATCTGAGGATTAGACGGATCCTGGCTTTGATCAGCCTTGCGGATTGTTTCAGGTCTCGTTAGAAATCACAGTGTTCAACAAAAGTTGAAAACTAATTCGTAATGATTATTATCTATACTATTTACTTTCATGCGCCTGTCTGAATGTGCGTCTGTGTTGTTCAAGCGATCTGATTGGACTAATAACATTCGCCGTTCAGCGATTTGATTGGTCCAACAAACTCGTAAACTTTCAATACGACTAAGAAATTCTAGCTTAGCTCTCTCTTTTTTTTTTATCTAATCTAAGGTTTAACAAATCCTCTTTAGACTGTAAATTGCCTAAGTATGTAGAAACATACTCACACTCACTTTTCGTATTTAATTGTAGCAAAATGGAATTGTAGTAAAATACCTAAGTTTGTAGAAACATACTTATACTTACTTTTTGTATTTAATTGTAGCAACATGATTAAATTGTTATCCATATGTAAAAGAAATGCCAATCTAAAGGTTATCGTTAACGGTCTTCCTTTCTAACCCGATGGCTTAATAACGATCATTTTCTCATAGATATTAACGATTGCAAGTCTAAACCCTGTCAGCATGGTGGGACATGCCATGACAAAGTAAATGGACACACTTGTAAATGTGCGAAGGGCTACACCGGGGAAAACTGTGAAACAAGTGAGTTGTACAATTATAAATACTAAGCTGATACATAATAGTGTAGCCTGGGTGTCGAAGTGGTTAAGCGCTTCGGCTCTCACTTCTGTGGCCCAGGTTCTGTTTCCGGACGCGGCGCCATATGCGAGTTGAGTTTGTTGGTATCTCACCCTTGCTCCTATGGTTTTTCTCCGGGTTCACCGGTTTTCCTCCCTCCGCAAAGCCAACACGCTAAATTCCAATTCGATCTGAGGATTAGACGGATCCTGGCTTTGATCAGCCTTGCGGGTTGTTTCAGGTCTCGTTAGAAATTAACAGCGTTCAACAAAAGTTGAAAACTATTTCGTAATGATGATTATCTATAGTATTTACTTTCATGCGTCTGTCTGAATGTGCGTCTGTGTTGTTCAAGCGATCTGATTGGACTAATAACATTCGCCGTTCAGCGATTTGATTGGTCCAACAAACTCGTAAACTTTCAATACGACTACGAAATTCTATCTTAGCTCTCTTTCTTTTTTTCTCTAATCTAAGGTTTAACAAACCCTCTTTAGACTTTAAATTGCCTAAGTATGTAGAAACATACTCACACTCACTTTTCGTATTTAATTGTAGCAAAATGGAATTGTAGTAAAATACCTAAGTATGTAGAAACATACTTATACTCACTTTTTGTATTTAATTGTAGTAACATGATTAAATTGTTACCCATATGTAAAAGAAATGCCAATCTAAAGGTTATCGTTAACGGTCTTCCTTTATTACCCGATGGCTTAATAACGATCATTTTCTCATAGATATTAACGATTGCAAGTCTAAACCCTGTCAGCATGGTGGGACATGCCATGACAAAGTAAATGGATACACTTGTACATGTGCGAAGGGCTACACCGGGGAAAACTGTGAAACAAGTAAGTTGTACAATTATAAATACTAAGCTGATACATAATAGTGTAGCCGGGGTGTCGAAGTGGTTAAGCGCTTCGGCTCTCACTTCTGTGGCCCAGGTTCTGTTTCCGGACGCGGCGCCATATGCGAGTTGAGTTTGTTGGTATCTCACCCTTGCTCCGATTGTTTTTCTCCGGGTTCACCGGTTTTCCTCCCTCCGCAAAGCCAACACGCTAAATTCCAATTCGATCTGAGGATTAGACGGATCCTGGCTTTGATCAGCCTTGCGGGTTGTTTCAGGTCTCGTTAGAAATTAACAGCGTTCAACAAAAGTTGAAAACTAATTCGTAATGATGATTATCTATAGTATTTACTTTCATGCGTCTGTCTGAATGTGCGTCTGTGTTGTTCAAGCGATCTGATTGGACTAATAACATTCGCCGTTCAGCGATTTGATTGGTCCAACAAACTCGTAAACTTTCAATACGACTACGAAATTCTATCTTAGCTCTCTTTCTTTTTTTCTCTAATCTAAGGTTTAACAAACCCCCTTTAGACTTTAAATTGCCTAAGTATATAGAAACATACTCACACTCACTTTTCGTATTTAATTGTAGCAAAATGGAATCGTAGTAAAATACCTAAGTTTGTAGAAACATACTTATACTTACTTTTGTATTTAATTGTAGCAACATGATTAAATTGTTATCCATATGTAAAAGAAATGCCAATCTAAAGGTTATCGTTAACGGTCTTCCTTTCTAACCCGATGGCTTAATAACGATCATTTTCTCATAGATATTAACGATTGCAAGTCTAAACCCTGTCAGCATGGTGGGACATGCCATGACAAATTAAATGGACACACTTGTACATGTGCGAAGGGCTACACCGGGGAAAACTGTGAAACAAGTGAGTTGTACAATTATAAATACTAAGCTGATACATAATAGTGTAGCCGGGGTGTCGAAGTGGTTAAGCGCTTCGGCTCTCACTTCTGTGGCCCAGGTTCTGTTTCCGGACGCGGCGCCATATGCGAGTTGAGTTTGTTGGTATCTCACCCTTGCTCCTATGGTTTTTCTCCGGGTTCACCGGTTTTCCTCCCTCCGCAAAGCCAACACGCTAAATTCCAATTCGATCTGAGGATTAGACGGATCCTGGCTTTGATCAGCCTTGCGGGTTGTTTCAGGTCTCGTTAGAAATTAACAGCGTTCAACAAAAGTTGAAAACTAATTCGTAATGATGATTATCTATAGTATTTACTTTCATGCGTCTGTCTGAATGTGCGTCTGTGTTGTTCAAGCGATCTGACTGGAATAATAACATTCGCCGTTCAGCGATTTGATTGGTCCAACAAACTCGTAAACTTTCAATACGACTACGAAATTCTATCTTAGCTCTCTTTCTTTTTTTCTCTAATCTAAGGTTTAACAAACCCTCTTTAGACTTTAAATTGCCTAAGTATGTAGAAACATACTCACACTCACTTTTCGTATTTAATTGTAGCAAAATGGAATCGTAGTAAAATACCTAAGTATGTAGAAACATACTTATACTCACTTTTTGTATTTAATTGTAGCAACATGATTAAATTGTTACCCATATGTAAAAGAAATGCCAATCTAAAGGTTATCGTTAACGGTCTTCCTTTATTACCCGATGGCTTAATAACGATCATTTTCTCATAGATATTAACGATTGCAAGTCTAAACCCTGTCAGCATGGTGGGACATGCCATGACAAAGTAAATGGATACACTTGTACATGTACGAAGGGCTACACCGGGGAAAACTGTGAAACAAGTAAGTTGTACAATTATAAATACTAAGCTGATACATAATAGTGTAGCCGGGGTGTCGAAGTGGTTAAGCGCTTCGGCTCTCACTTCTGTGGCCCAGGTTCTGTTTCCGGACGCGGCGCCATATGCGAGTTGAGTTTGTTGGTATCTCACCCTTGCTCCGATGGTTTTTCTCCGGGTTCACCGGTTTTCCTCCCTCCGCAAAGCCAACACGCTAAATTCCAATTCGATCTGAGGATTAGACGGATCCTGGCTTTGATCAGCCTTGCGGGTTGTTTCAGGTCTCGTTAGAAATTAACAGCGTTCAACAAAAGTTGAAAACTAATTCGTAATGATGATTATCTATAGTATTTACTTTCATGCGTCTGTCTGAATGTGCGTCTGTGTTGTTCAAGCGATCTGATTGGACTAATAACATTCGCCGTCCAGCGATTTGATTGGTCCAACAAACTCGTAAACTTTCAATACGACTATGAAATTCTAGCTTAGCTCTCTTTCTTTTTTTCTCTAATCTAAGGTTTAACAAATCCTCTTTAGACTGTAAATTGCCTAAGTATGTAGAAACATACTCACACTCACTTTTCGTATTTAATTGTAGCAAAATGGAATTGTAGTAAAATACCTAAGTTGGTAGAAACATACTTATACTTACTTTTTGTATTTAATTGTAGCAACATGCATGATTAAATTGTTATCCATATGTAAAAGAAATGCCAATCTAAAGGTTATCGTTAACGGTCTTCCTTTCTAACCCGATGGCTTAATAACGATCATTTTCTCATAGATATTAACGATTGCAAGTCTAAACCCTGTCAGCATGGTGGGACATGCCATGACAAAGTAAATGGATACACTTGTACATGTGCGAAGGGCTACACCGGGGAAAATTGTGAAACAAGTAAGTTGTACAATTATAAATACTAAACTCATACATAATAGTGTAGCCGGGGTGTCGAAGTGGTTAAGCGCTTCGGCTCTCACTTCTGTGGCCCAGGTTCTGTTTCCGGACGCGGCGCCATATGCGAGTTGAGTTTGTTGGTATCTCACCCTTGCTCCGATGGTTTTTCTCCGGGTTCACCGGTTTTCCTCTCTCCGCAAAGCCAACACGCTAAATTCCAATTCGATCTGAGGATTAGACGGATCCTGGCTTTGATCAGCCTTGCGGATTGTTTCAGGTCTCGTTAGAAATCACAGTGTTCAACAAAAGTTGAAAACTAATTCGTAATGATTATTATCTATACTATTTACTTTCATGCGCCTGTCTGAATGTGCGTCTGTGTTGTTCAAGCGATCTGATTGGACTAATAACATTCGCCGTTCAGTGATTTGATTGGTCCAACAAACTCGTAAACTTTCAATACGACTAAGAAATTCTAGCTTAGCTCTCTCTTTTTTTTTTATCTAATCTAAGGTTTAACAAATCCTCTTTAGACTGTAAATTGCCTAAGTATGTAGAAACATACTCACACTCACTTTTCGTATTTAATTGTAGCAAAATGGAATTGTAGTAAAATACCTAAGTTTGTAGAAACATACTTATACTTACTTTTTGTATTTAATTGTAGCAACATGATTAAATTGTTATCCATATGTAAAAGAAATGCCAATCTAAAGGTTATCGTTAACGGTCTTCCTTTCTAACCCGATGGCTTAATAACGATCATTTTCTCATAGATATTAACGATTGCAAGTCTAAACCCTGTCAGCATGGTGGGACATGCCATGACAAAGTAAATGGACACACTTGTAAATGTGCGAAGGGCTACACCGGGGAAAACTGTGAAACAAGTGAGTTGTACAATTATAAATACTAAGCTGATACATAATAGTGTAGCCGGGGTGTCGAAGTGGTTAAGCGCTTCGGCTCTCACTTCTGTGGCCCAGGTTCTGTTTCCGGACGCGGCGCCATATGCGAGTTGAGTTTGTTGGTATCTCACCCTTGCTCCGATTGTTTTTCTCCGGGTTCACCGGTTTTCCTCCCTCCGCAAAGCCAACACGCTAAATTCCAATTCGATCTGAGGATTAGACGGATCCTGGCTTTGATCAGCCTTGCGGGTTGTTTCAGGTCTCGTTAGAAATTAACAGCGTTCAACAAAAGTTGAAAACTAATTCGTAATGATGATTATCTATAGTATTTACTTTCATGCGTCTGTCTGAATGTGCGTCTGTGTTGTTCAAGCGATCTGGTTGGACTAATAACATTCGCCGTTCAGCGATTTGATTGGTCCAACAAACTCGTAAACTTTCAATACGACTACGAAATTCTAGCTTAGCTCTCTCTCTTTTTTTATCTAACCTAAGGTTTAACAAATCCTCTTTAGACTGTAAATTGCCTAAGTATGTAGAACCATACTCACACTCACTTTTCGTATTTTATTGTAGCAAAATGGAATCGTAGTAAAATACCTATGTATGTAGAAACATACTTATACTCACTTTTTGTATTTAATTGTAGCAACATGATTAAATTGTTACCCATATGTAAAAGAAATGCCAATCTAAAGGTTATCGTTAACGGTCTTCCTTTCTAACCCGATGGCTTAATAACGATCATTTTCTCATAGATATTAACGATTGCAAGTCTAAACCCTGTCAGCATGGTGGGACATGCCATGACAAAGTAAATGGACACACTTGTAAATGTGCGAAGGGCTACACCGGGGAAAACTGTGAAACAAGTGAGTTGTACAATTATAAATACTAAGCTGATACATAATAGTGTAGCCGGGGTGTCGAAGTGGTTAAGCGCTTCGGCTCTCACTTCTGTGGCCCAGGTTCTGTTTCCGGACGCGGCGCCATATGCGAGTTGAGTTTGTTGGTATCTCACCCTTGCTCCTATGGTTTTTCTCCGGGTTCACCGGTTTTCCTCCCTCCGCAAAGCCAACACGCTAAATTCCAATTCGATCTGAGGATTAGACGGATCCTGGCTTTGATCAGCCTTGCGGGTTGTTTCAGGTCTCGTTAGAAATTAACAGCGTTCAACAAAAGTTGAAAACTAATTCGTAATGATGATTATCTATAGTATTTACTTTCATGCGTCTGTCTGAATGTGCGTCTGTGTTGTTCAAGCGATCTGATTGGACTAATAACATTCGCCGTTCAGCGATTTGATTGGTCCAACAAACTCGTAAACTTTCAATACGACTACGAAATTCTATCTTAGCTCTCTTTCTTTTTTTCTCTAATCTAAGGTTTAACAAACCCTCTTTAGACTTTAAATTGCCTAAGTATGTAGAAACATACTCACACTCACTTTTCGTATTTAATTGTAGCAAAATGGAATCGTAGTAAAATACCTAAGTATGTAGAAACATACTTATACTCACTTTTTGTATTTAATTGTAGCAACATGATTAAATTGTTACCCATATGTAAAAGAAGTGCCAATCTAAAGGTTATCGTTAACGGTCTTCCTTTATTACCCGATGGCTTAATAACGATCATTTTCTCATAGATATTAACGATTGCAAGTCTAAACCCTGTCAGCATGGTGGGACATGCCATGACAAAGTAAATGGATACACTTGTACATGTGCGAAGGGCTACACCGGGGAAAACTGTGAAACAAGTAAGTTGTACAATTATAAATACTAAGCTGATACATAATAGTGTAGCCGGGGTGTCGAAGTGGTTAAGCGCTTCGGCTCTCACTTCTGTGGCCCAGGTTCTGTTTCCGGACGCGGCGCCATATGCGAGTTGAGTTTGTTGGTATCTCACCCTTGCTCCGATTGTTTTTCTCCGGGTTCA
This sequence comes from Actinernus sp. WN-2022, assembly GCA_030867875.1. Classification (NCBI taxonomy): domain Eukaryota; kingdom Metazoa; phylum Cnidaria; class Anthozoa; order Actiniaria; family Actinernidae; genus Actinernus; species Actinernus sp. WN-2022. The sequence continues at coordinate 29,269,583 of JAOWCC010001368.1, forward strand.
CCGGTTTTCCTCCCTCCGCAAAGCCAACACGCTAAATTCCAATTCGATCTGAGGATTAGACGGATCCTGGCTTTGATCAGCCTTGCGGGTTGTTTCAGGTCTCGTTAGAAATTAACAGCGTTCAACAAAAGTTGAAAACTAATTCGTAATGATGATTATCTATAGTATTTACTTTCATGCGTCTGTCTGAATGTGCGTCTGTGTTGTTCAAGCGATCTGATTGGACTAATAACATTCGCCGTTCAGCGATTTGATTGGTCCAACAAACTCGTAAACTTTCAATACGACTACGAAATTCTATCTTAGCTCTCTTTCTTTTTTTCTCTAATCTAAGGTTTAACAAACCCTCTTTAGACTTTAAATTGCCTAAGTATGTAGAAACATACTCACACTCACTTTTCGTATTTAATTGTAGCAAAATGGAATCGTAGTAAAATACCTAAGTATGTAGAAACATACTTATACTCACTTTTTGTATTTAATTGTAGCAACATGATTAAATTGTTACCCATATGTAAAAGAAGTGCCAATCTAAAGGTTATCGTTAACGGTCTTCCTTTATTACCCGATGGCTTAATAACGATCATTTTCTCATAGATATTAACGATTGCAAGTCTAAACCCTGTCAGCATGGTGGGACATGCCATGACAAAGTAAATGGATACACTTGTACATGTGCGAAGGGCTACACCGGGGAAAACTGTGAAACAAGTAAGTTGTACAATTATAAATACTAAGCTGATACATAATAGTGTAGCCGGGGTGTCGAAGTGGTTAAGCGCTTCGGCTCTCACTTCTGTGGCCCAGGTTCTGTTTCCGGACGCGGCGCCATATGCGAGTTGAGTTTGTTGGTATCTCACCCTTGCTCCGATTGTTTTTCTCCGGGTTCACCGGTTTTCCTCCCTCCGCAAAGCCAACACGCTAAATTCCAATTCGATCTGAGGATTAGACGGATCCTGGCTTTGATCAGCCTTGCGGGTTGTTTCAGGTCTCGTTAGAAATTAACAGCGTTCAACAAAAGTTGAAAACTAATTCGTAATGATGATTATCTATAGTATTTACTTTCATGCGTCTGTCTGAATGTGCGTCTGTGTTGTTCAAGCGATCTGATTGGACTAATAACATTCGCCGTTCAGCGATTTGATTGGTCCAACAAACTCGTAAACTTTCAATACGACTACGAAATTCTATCTTAGCTCTCTTTCTTTTTTTCTCTAATCTAAGGTTTAACAAACCCTCTTTAGACTTTAAATTGCCTAAGTATGTAGAAACATACTCACACTCACTTTTCGTATTTAATTGTAGCAAAATGGAATCGTAGTAAAATACCTAAGTATGTAGAAACATACTTATACTCACTTTTTGTATTTAATTGTAGCAACATGATTAAATTGTTACCCATATGTAAAAGAAGTGCCAATCTAAAGGTTATCGTTAACGGTCTTCCTTTATTACCCGATGGCTTAATAACGATCATTTTCTCATAGATATTAACGATTGCAAGTCTAAACCCTGTCAGCATGGTGGGACATGCCATGACAAAGTAAATGGATACACTTGTACATGTGCGAAGGGCTACACCGGGGAAAACTGTGAAACAAGTAAGTTGTACAATTATAAATACTAAGCTGATACATAATAGTGTAGCCGGGGTGTCGAAGTGGTTAAGCGCTTCGGCTCTCACTTCTGTGGCCCAGGTTCTGTTTCCGGACGCGGCGCCATATGCGAGTTGAGTTTGTTGGTATCTCACCCTTGCTCCGATTGTTTTTCTCCGGGTTCACCGGTTTTCCTCCCTCCGCAAAGCCAACACGCTAAATTCCAATTCGATCTGAGGATTAGACGGATCCTGGCTTTGATCAGCCTTGCGGGTTGTTTCAGGTCTCGTTAGAAATTAACAGCGTTCAACAAAAGTTGAAAACTAATTCGTAATGATGATTATCTATAGTATTTACTTTCATGCGTCTGTCTGAATGTGCGTCTGTGTTGTTCAAGCGATCTGATTGGACTAATAACATTCGCCGTTCAGCGATTTGATTGGTCCAACAAACTCGTAAACTTTCAATACGACTACGAAATTCTATCTTAGCTCTCTTTCTTTTTTTCTCTAATCTAAGGTTTAACAAACCCTCTTTAGACTTTAAATTGCCTAAGTATGTAGAAACATACTCACACTCACTTTTCGTATTTAATTGTAGCAAAATGGAATCGTAGTAAAATACCTAAGTATGTAGAAACATACTTATACTCACTTTTTGTATTTAATTGTAGCAGCATGATTAAATTGTTACCCATATGTAAAAGAAATGCCAATCTAAAGGTTATCGTTAACGGTCTTCCTTTATTACCCGATGGCTTAATAACGATCATTTTCTCATAGATATTAACGATTGCAAGTCTAAACCCTGTCAGCATGGTGGGACATGCCATGACAAAATAAATGGATACACTTGTACATGTGCGAAGGGCTACACCGGGGAAAACTGTGAAACAAGTAAGTTGTACAATTATAAATACTAAGCTGATACATAATAGTGTAGCCGGGGTGTCGAAGTGGTTAAGCGCTTCGGCTCTGACTTCTGTGACCCAGGTTCTGTTTCCGGACGCGGCGCCATATGCGAGTTGAGTTTGGTGGTATCTCACCCTTGCTCCGATGGTTTTTCTCCGGGTTCACCGGTTTTCCTCCCTCCGCAAAGCCAACTCGCTAAATTCCAATTCGATCTGAGGATTAGACGGATCCTGGCTTTGATCAGCCTTGCGGGTTGTTTCAGGTCTCGTTAGAAATTAACAGCGTTCAACAAAAGTTGAAAACTAATTCGTAATGATGATTATCTATAGTACTTACTTTCATGCGTCTGTCTGAATGTGCGTCTGTGTTGTTCAAGCGATCTGATTGGACTAATAACATTCGTCGTTCAGCGATTTGATTGGTCCAACAAACTCGTAAACTTTCAATACGGCTACGAAATTCTAGCTTAGCTCTCTTTCTTTTTTTCTCAAATCTAAGGTTTAACATATCCTCTTTAGACTGTAAATTGCCTAAGTATGTAGAAACATACTCACACTCACTTTTCGTATTTAATTGTAGCAAAATGGAATTGTAGTAAAATACCTAAGTTTGTAGAAACATACTTATACTTACTTTTTGTATTTAATTGTAGCAACATGATTAAATTGTTATCCATATGTAAAAGAAATGTCAATCTAAAGGTTATCGTTAACGGTCTTCCTTTCTAACCCGATGGCTTAATAACGATCATTTTCTCATAGATATTAACGATTGCAAGTCTGAACCCTGTCAGCATGGAGGGACATGCCATGACAAAGTAAATGGACACACTTGTACATGTGCGAAGGGCTACACCGGGGAAAACTGTGAAACAAGTGAGTTGTACGATTATAAATACTAAGCTGATACATAATAGTGTAGCCGGGGTGTCGAAGTGGTTAAGCGCTTCGGCTCTCACTTCTGTGGCCCAGGTTCTGTTTCCGGACGCGGCGCCATATGCGAGTTGAGTTTGTTGGTATCTCACCCTTGCTCCTATGGTTTTTCTCCGGGTTCACCGGTTTTCCTCCCTCCGCAAAGCCAACACGCTAAATTCCAATTCGATCTGAGGATTAGACGGATCCTGGCTTTGATCAGCCTTGCGGGTTGTTTCAGGTCTCGTTAGAAATTAACAGCGTTCAACAAAAGTTGAAAACTAATTCGTAATGATGATTATCTATAGTATTTACTTTCATGCGTCTGTCTGAATGTGCGTCTGTGTTGTTCAAGCGATCTGATTGGACTAATAACATTCGCCGTTCAGCGATTTGATTGGTCCAACAAACTCGTAAACTTTCAATACGACTACGAAATTCTATCTTAGCTCTCTTTCTTTTTTCCTGTAATCTAAGGTTTAGCAAACCCTCTTTAGACTTTAAATTGCCTAAGTATATAGAAACATACTCACACTCACTTTTCGTATTTAATTGTAGCAAAATGGAATCGTAGTAAAATACCTAAGTATGTAGAAACATACTTATACTCACTTTTTGTATTTAATTGTAGCAACATGATTAAATTGTTATCCATATGTAAAAGAAATGTCAATCTAAAGGTTATCGTTAACGGTCTTCCTTTCTAACCCGATGGCTTAATAACGATCATTTTCTCATAGATATTAACGATTGCAAGTCTGAACCCTGTCAGCATGGAGGGACATGCCATGACAAAGTAAATGGACACACTTGTACATGTGCGAAGGGCTACACCGGGGAAAACTGTGAAACAAGTGAGTTGTACGATTATAAATACTAAGCTCATACATAATAGTGTAGCCGGGGTGTCGAAGTGGTTAAGCGCTTCGGCTCTCACTTCTGTGGCCCAGGTTCTGTTTCCGGACGCGGCGCCATATGCGAGTTGAGTTTGTTGGTATCTCACCCTTGCTCCTATGGTTTTTCTCCGGGTTCACCGGTTTTCCTCCCTCCGCAAAGCCAACACGCTAAATTCCAATTCGATCTGAGGATTAGACGGATCCTGGCTTTGATCAGCCTTGCGGGTTGTTTCAGGTCTCGTTAGAAATTAACAGCGTTCAACAAAAGTTGAAAACTAATTCGTAATGATGATTATCTATAGTATTTACTTTCATGCGTCTGTCTGAATGTGCGTCTGTGTTGTTCAAGCGATCTGATTGGACTAATAACATTCGCCGTTCAGCGATTTGATTGGTCCAACAAACTCGTAAACTTTCAATACGACTACGAAATTCTATCTTAGCTCTCTTTCTTTTTTCCTGTAATCTAAGGTTTAGCAAACCCTCTTTAGACTTTAAATTGCCTAAGTATATAGAAACATACTCACACTCACTTTTCGTATTTAATTGTAGCAAAATGGAATCGTAGTAAAATACCTAAGTATGTAGAAACATACTTATACTCACTTTTTGTATTTAATTGTAGCAACATGATTAAATTGTTACCCATATGTAAAAGAAATGCCAATCTAAAGGTTATCGTTAACGGTCTTCCTTTATTACCCGATGGCTTAATAACGATCATTTTCTCATAGATATTAACGATTGCAAGTCTAAACCCTGTCAGCATGGTGGGACATGCCATGACAAAGTAAATGGATACACTTGTACATGTGCGAAGGGCTACACCGGGGAAAACTGTGAAACAAGTAAGTTGTACAATTATAAATACTAAGCTGATACATAATAGTGTAGCCGGGGTGTCGAAGTGGTTAAGCGCTTCGGCTCTCACTTCTGTGGCCCAGGTTCTGTTTCCGGACGCGGCGCCATATGCGAGTTGAGTTTGTTGGTATCTCACCTTGCTCCGATGGTTTTTCTCCGGGTTCACCGGTTTTCCTCCCTCCGCAAAGCCAACACGCTAAATTCCAATTCGATCTGAGGATTAGACGGATCCTGGCTTTGATCAGCCTTGCGGGTTGTTTCATGTCTCGTTAGAAATTAACAGCGTTCAACAAAAGTTGAAAACTAATTCGTAATGATGATTATCTATAGTATTTACTTTCATGCGTCTGTCTGAATGTGCGTCTGTGTTGTTCAAGCGATCTGATTGGACTAATAACATTCGCCGTTCAGCGATTTGATTGGTCCAACAAACTCGTAAACTTTCAATACGACTACGAAATTCTATCTTAGCTCTCTTTCTTTTTTTCTGTAATCTAAGGTTTAACAAACCCTCTTTAGACTTTAAATTGCCTAAGTATATAGAAACATACTCACACTCACTTTTCGTATTTAATTGTAGCAAAATGGAATCGTAGTAAAATAGCTAAGTATGTAGAAACATACTTATACTCACTTTTTGTATTTAATTGTAGCAACATGATTAAATTGTTACCCATATGTAAAAGAAATGCCAATCTAAAGGTTATCGTTAACGGTCTTCCTTTATTACCCGATGGCTTAATAACGATCATTTTCTCATAGATATTAACGATTGCAAGTCTAAACCCTGTCAGCATGGTGGGACATGCCATGACAAAGTAAATGGATACACTTGTACATGTGCGAAGGGCTACACCGGGGAAAACTGTGAAACAAGTAAGTTGTACAATTATAAATACTAAGCTGATACATAATAGTGTAGCCGGGGTGTCGAAGTGGTTAAGCGCTTCGGCTCTCACTTCTGTGGCCCAGGTTCTGTTTCCGGACGCGGCGCCATATGCGAGTTGAGTTTGTTGGTATCTCACCTTGCTCCGATGGTTTTTCTCCGGGTTCATCGGTTTTCCTCCCTCCGCAAAGCCAACACGCTAAATTCCAATTCGATCTGAGGATTAGACGGATCCTGGCTTTGATCAGCCTTGCGGGTTGTTTCAGGTCTCGTTAGAAATTAACAGCGTTCAACAAAAGTTGAAAACTAATTCGTAATGATGATTATCTATAGTATTTACTTTCATGCGTCTGTCTGAATGTGCGTCTGTGTTGTTCAAGCGATCTGGTTGGACTAATAACATTCGCCGTTCAGCGATTTGATTGGTCCAACAAACTCGTAAACTTTCAATACGACTACGAAATTCTAGCTTAGCTCTCTCTCTTTTTTTATCTAACCTAAGGTTTAACAAATCCTCTTTAGACTGTAAATTGCCTAAGTATGTAGAACCATACTCACACTCACTTTTCGTATTTTATTGTAGCAAAATGGAATCGTAGTAAAATACCTAAGTATGTAGAAACATACTTATACTCACTTTTTGTATTTAATTGTAGCAACATGATTAAATTGTTACCCATATGTAAAAGAAATGCCAATCTAAAGGTTATCGTTAACGGTCTTCCTTTCTAACCCGATGGCTTAATAACGATCATTTTCTCATAGATATTAACGATTGCAAGTCTAAACCCTGTCAGCATGGTGGGACATGCCATGACAAAGTAAATGGATACACTTGTACATGTGCGAAGGGCTACACCGGGGAAAATTGTGAAACAAGTAAGTTGTACAATTATAAATACTAAACTCATACATAATAGTGTAGCCGGGGTGTCGAAGTGGTTAAGCGCTTCGGCTCTCACTTCTGTGGCCCAGGTTCTGTTTCCGGACGCGGCGCCATATGCGAGTTGAGTTTGTTGGTATCTCACCCTTGCTCCGATGGTTTTTCTCCGGGTTCACCGGTTTTCCTCTCTCCGCAAAGCCAACACGCTAAATTCCAATTCGATCTGAGGATTAGACGGATCCTGGCTTTGATCAGCCTTGCGGATTGTTTCAGGTCTCGTTAGAAATCACAGTGTTCAACAAAAGTTGAAAACTAATTCGTAATGATTATTATCTATACTATTTACTTTCATGCGCCTGTCTGAATGTGCGTCTGTGTTGTTCAAGCGATCTGATTGGACTAATAACATTCGCCGTTCAGCGATTTGATTGGTCCAACAAACTCGTAAACTTTCAATACGACTAAGAAATTCTAGCTTAGCTCTCTCTTTTTTTTTTATCTAATCTAAGGTTTAACAAATCCTCTTTAGACTGTAAATTGATAAGTATGTAGAAACATACTCACACTCACTTTTCGTATTTAATTGTAGCAAAATGGAATTGTAGTAAAATACCTAAGTTTGTAGAAACATACTTATACTTACTTTTTGTATTTAATTGTAGCAACATGATTAAATTGTTATCCATATGTAAAAGAAATGCCAATCTAAAGGTTATCGTTAACGGTCTTCCTTTCTAACCCGATGGCTTAATAACGATCATTTTCTCATAGATATTAACGATTGCAAGTCTAAACCCTGTCAGCATGGTGGGACATGCCATGACAAAGTAAATGGACACACTTGTAAATGTGCGAAGGGCTACACCGGGGAAAACTGTGAAACAAGTGAGTTGTACAATTATAAATACTAAGCTGATACATAATAGTGTAGCCGGGGTGTCGAAGTGGTTAAGCGCTTCGGCTCTCACTTCTGTGGCCCAGGTTCTGTTTCCGGACGCGGCGCCATATGCGAGTTGAGTTTGTTGGTATCTCACCCTTGCTCCTATGGTTTTTCTCCGGGTTCACCGGTTTTCCTCCCTCCGCAAAGCCAACACGCTAAATTCCAATTCGATCTGAGGATTAGACGGATCCTGGCTTTGATCAGCCTTGCGGGTTGTTTCAGGTCTCGTTAGAAATTAACAGCGTTCAACAAAAGTTGAAAACTAATTCGTAATGATGATTATCTATAGTATTTACTTTCATGCGTCTGTCTGAATGTGCGTCTGTGTTGTTCAAGCGATCTGATTGGACTAATAACATTCGCCGTTCAGCGATTTGATTGGTCCAACAAACTCGTAAACTTTCAATACGACTACGAAATTCTATCTTAGCTCTCTTTCTTTTTTTCTCTAATCTAAGGTTTAACAAACCCTCTTTAGACTTTAAATTGCCTAAGTATGTAGAAACATACTCACACTCACTTTTCGTATTTAATTGTAGCAAAATGGAATCGTAGTAAAATACCTAAGTATGTAGAAACATACTTATACTCACTTTTTGTATTTAATTGTAGCAACATGATTAAATTGTTACCCATATGTAAAAGAAGTGCCAATCTAAAGGTTATCGTTAACGGTCTTCCTTTATTACCCGATGGCTTAATAACGATCATTTTCTCATAGATATTAACGATTGCAAGTCTAAACCCTGTCAGCATGGTGGGACATGCCATGACAAAGTAAATGGATACACTTGTACATGTGCGAAGGGCTACACCGGGGAAAACTGTGAAACAAGTAAGTTGTACAATTATAAATACTAAGCTGATACATAATAGTGTAGCCGGGGTGTCGAAGTGGTTAAGCGCTTCGGCTCTCACTTCTGTGGCCCAGGTTCTGTTTCCGGACGCGGCGCCATATGCGAGTTGAGTTTGTTGGTATCTCACCCTTGCTCCGATTGTTTTTCTCCGGGTTCACCGGTTTTCCTCCCTCCGCAAAGCCAACACGCTAAATTCCAATTCGATCTGAGGATTAGACGGATCCTGGCTTTGATCAGCCTTGCGGGTTGTTTCAGGTCTCGTTAGAAATTAACAGCGTTCAACAAAAGTTGAAAACTAATTCGTAATGATGATTATCTATAGTATTTACTTTCATGCGTCTGTCTGAATGTGCGTCTGTGTTGTTCAAGCGATCTGATTGGACTAATAACATTCGCCGTTCAGCGATTTGATTGGTCCAACAAACTCGTAAACTTTCAATACGACTACGAAATTCTATCTTAGCTCTCTTTCTTTTTTTCTCTAATCTAAGGTTTAACAAACCCTCTTTAGACTTTAAATTGCCTAAGTATGTAGAAACATACTCACACTCACTTTTCGTATTTAATTGTAGCAAAATGGAATCGTAGTAAAATACCTAAGTATGTAGAAACATACTTATACTCACTTTTTGTATTTAATTGTAGCAGCATGATTAAATTGTTACCCATATGTAAAAGAAATGCCAATCTAAAGGTTATCGTTAACGGTCTTCCTTTATTACCCGATGGCTTAATAACGATCATTTTCTCATAGATATTAACGATTGCAAGTCTAAACCCTGTCAGCATGGTGGGACATGCCATGACAAAGTAAATGGATACACTTGTACATGTGCGAAGGGCTACACCGGGGAAAACTGTGAAACAAGTAAGTTGTACAATTATAAATACTAAGCTGATACATAATAGTGTAGCCGGGGTGTCGAAGTGGTTAAGCGCTTCGGCTCTGACTTCTGTGACCCAGGTTCTGTTTCCGGACGCGGCGCCATATGCGAGTTGAGTTTGGTGGTATCTCACCCTTGCTCCGATGGTTTTTCTCCGGGTTCACCGGTTTTCCTCCCTCCGCAAAGCCAACTCGCTAAATTCCAATTCGATCTGAGGATTAGACGGATCCTGGCTTTGATCAGCCTTGCGGGTTGTTTCAGGTCTCGTTAGAAATTAACAGCGTTCAACAAAAGTTGAAAACTAATTCGTAATGATGATTATCTATAGTACTTACTTTCATGCGTCTGTCTGAATGTGCGTCTGTGTTGTTCAAGCGATCTGATTGGACTAATAACATTCGTCGTTCAGCGATTTGATTGGTCCAACAAACTCGTAAACTTTCAATACGGCTACGAAATTCTAGCTTAGCTCTCTTTCTTTTTTTCTCTAATCTAAGGTTTAACATATCCTCTTTAGACTGTAAATTGCCTAAGTATGTAGAAACATACTCACACTCACTTTTCGTATTTAATTGTAGCAAAATGGAATTGTAGTAAAATACCTAAGTTTGTAGAAACATACTTATACTTACTTTTTGTATTTAATTGTAGCAACATGATTAAATTGTTATCCATATGTAAAAGAAATGTCAATCTAAAGGTTATCGTTAACGGTCTTCCTTTCTAACCCGATGGCTTAATAACGATCATTTTCTCATAGATATTAACGATTGCAAGTCTAAACCCTGTCAGCATGGTGGGACATGCCATGACAAAGTAAATGGATACACTTGTACATGTGCGAAGGGCTACACCGGGGAAAACTGTGAAACAAGTAAGTTGTACAATTATAAATACTAAGCTGATACATAATAGTGTAGCCGGGGTGTCGAAGTGGTTAAGCGCTTCGGCTCTCACTTCTGTGGCCCAGGTTCTGTTTGCGGACGCGGCGCCATATGCGAGTTGAGTTTGTTGGTATCTCACCCTTGCTCCTATGGTTTTTCTCCGGGTTCACCGGTTTTCCTCCCTCCGCAAAGCCAACACGCTAAATTCCAATTCGATCTGAGGATTAGACGGATCCTGGCTTTGATCAGCCTTGCGGGTTGTTTCAGGTCTCGTTAGAAATTAACAGCGTTCAACAAAAGTTGAAAACTAATTCGTAATGATGATTATCTATAGTATTTACTTTCATGCGTCTGTCTGAATGTGCGTCTGTGTTGTTCAAGCGATCTGATTGGACTAATAACATTCGCCGTTCAGCGATTTGATTGGTCCAACAAACTCGTAAACTTTCAATACGACTACGAAATTCTATCTTAGCTCTCTTTCTTTTTTTCTCTAATCTAAGGTTTAACAAACCCTCTTTAGACTTTAAATTGCCTAAGTATGTAGAAACATACTCACACTCACTTTTCGTATTTAATTGTAGCAAAATGGAATTGTAGTAAAATACCTAAGTTTGTAGAAACATACTTATACTTACTTTTTGTATTTAATTGTAGCAACATGATTAAATTGTTATCCATATGTAAAAGAAATGTCAATCTAAAGGTTATCGTTAACGGTCTTCCTTTCTAACCCGATGGCTTAATAACGATCATTTTCTCATAGATATTAACGATTGCAAGTCTGAACCCTGTCAGCATGGAGGGACATGCCATGACAAAGTAAATGGACACACTTGTACATGTGCGAAGGGCTACACCGGGGAAAACTGTGAAACAAGTGAGTTGTACGATTATAAATACTAAGCTGATACATAATAGTGTAGCCGGGGTGTCGAAGTGGTTAAGCGCTTCGGCTCTCACTTCTGTGGCCCAGGTTCTGTTTCCGGACGCGGCGCCATATGCGAGTTGAGTTTGTTGGTATCTCACCCTTGCTCCTATGGTTTTTCTCCGGGTTCACCGATTTTCCTCCCTCCGCAAAGCCAACACGCTGAATTCCAATTCGATCTGAGGATTAGACGGATCCTGGCTTTGATCAGCCTTGCGGGTTGTTTCAGGTCTCGTTAGAAATTAACAGCGTTCAACAAAAGTTGAAAACTAATTCGTAATGATGATTATCTATAGTATTTACTTTCATGCGTCTGTCTGAATGTGCGTCTGTGTTGTTCAAGCGATCTGATTGGACTAATAACATTCGCCGTTCAGCGATTTGATTGGTCCAACAAACTCGTAAACTTTCAATACGACTACGAAATTCTATCTTAGCTCTCTTTCTTTTTTTCTCTAATCTAAGGTTTAACAAATCCTCGTTAGACTGTAAATTGCCTAAGTATGTAGAAACATACTCACACTCACTTTTCGTATTTAATTGTAGCAAAATGGAATTGTAGTAAAATACCTAAGTTTGTAGAAACATACTTATACTTACTTTTTATATTTAATTGTAGCAACATGATTAAATTGTTATCCATATGTAAAAGAAATGTCAATCTAAAGGTTATCGTTAACGGTCTTCCTTTATTACCCGATGGCTTAATAACGATCATTTTCTCATAGATATTAACGATTGCAAGTCTAAACCCTGTCAGCATGGTGGGACCTGCCATGACAAAGTAAATGGATACACTTGTACATGTGCGAAGGGCTACACCGGGGAAAACTGTGAAACAAGTAAGTTGTACAATTATAAATACTAAGCTGATACATAATAGTGTAGCCGGGGTGTCGAAGTGGTTAAGCGCTTCGGCTCTGACTTCTGTGACCCAGGTTCTGTTTCCGGACGCGGCGCCATATGCGAGTTGAGTTTGGTGGTATCTCACCCTTGCTCCGATGGTTTTTCTCCGGGTTCACCGGTTTTCCTCCCTCCGCAAAGCCAACTCGCTAAATTCCAATTCGATCTGAGGATTAGACGGATCCTGGCTTTGATCAGCCTTGCGGGTTGTTTCAGGTCTCGTTAGAAATTAACAGCGTTCAACAAAAGTTGAAAACTAATTCGTAATGATGATTATCTATAGTACTTACTTTCATGCGTCTGTCTGAATGTGCGTCTGTGTTGTTCAAGCGATCTGATTGGACTAATAACATTCGCCGTTCAGCGATTTGATTGGTCCAACAAACTCGTAAACTTTCAATACGACTACGAAATTCTATCTTAGCACTCTTTCTTTTTTTCTCTAATCTAAGGTTTAACAAACCCTCTTTAGACTTTAAATTGCCTAAGTATGTAGAAACATACTCACACTCACTTTTCGTATTTAATTGTAGCAAAATGGAATCGTAGTAAAATACCTAAGTATGTAGAAACATACTTATACTCACTTTTTGTATTTAATTGTAGCAACATGATTAAATTGTTACCCATATGTAAAAGAAATGCCAATCTAAAGGTTATCGTTAACGGTCTTCCTTTATTACCCGATGGCTTAATAACGATCATTTTCTCATAGATATTAACGATTGCAAGTCTAAACCCTGTCAGCATGGTGGGACATGCCATGACAAAGTAAATGGATACACTTGTACATGAGCGAAGGGCTACACCGGGGAAAACTGTGAAACAAGTAAGTTGTACAATTATAAATACTAAGCTGATACATAATAGTGTAGCCGGGGTGTCGAAGTGGTTAAGCGCTTCGGCTCTCACTTCTGTGGCCCAGGTTCTGTTTCCGGACGCGGCGCCATATGCGAGTTGAGTTTGTTGGTATCTCACCCTTGCTCCGATGGTTTTTCTCCGGGTTCACCGGTTTTCCTCCCTCCGCAAAGCCAACACGCTAAATTCCAATTCGATCTGAGGATTAGACGGATCCTGGCTTTGATCAGCCTTGCGGGTTGTTTCAGGTCTCGTTAGAAATTAACAGCGTTCAACAAAAGTTGAAAACTAATTCGTAATGATGATTATCTATAGTATTTACTTTCATGCGTCTGTCTGAATGTGCGTCTGTGTTGTTCAAGCGATCTGATTGGACTAATAACATTCGCCGTTCAGCGATTTGATTGGTCCAACAAACTCGTAAACTTTCAATACGACTACGAAATTCTATCTTAGCTCTCTTTCTTTTTTTCTCTAATCTAAGGTTTAACAAACCCTCTTTAGACTTTAAATTGCCTAAGTATGTAGAAACATACTCACACTCACTTTTCGTATTTAATTGTAGCAAAATGGAATCGTAGTAAAATACCTAAGTATGTAGAAACATACTTATACTCACTTTTTGTATTTAATTGTAGCAACATGATTAAATTGTTACCCATATGTAAAAGAAATGCCAATCTAAAGGTTATCGTTAACGGTCTTCCTTTATTACCCGATGGCTTAATAACGATCATTTTCTCATAGATATTAACGATTGCAAGTCTAAACCCTGTCAGCATGGTGGGACATGCCATGACAAAGTAAATGGATACACTTGTACATGTGCGAAGGGCTACACCGGGGAAAACTGTGAAACAAGTAAGTTGTACAATTATAAATACTAAGCTGATACATAATAGTGTAGCCGGGGTGTCGAAGTGGTTAAGCGCTTCGGCTCTGACTTCTGTGGCCCAGGTTCTGTTTCCGGACGCGGCGCCATATGCGAGTTGAGTTTGTTGGTATCTCACCCTTGCTCCGATGGTTTTTCTCCGGGTTCACCGGTTTTCCTCCCTCCGCAAAGCCAACACGCTGAATTCCAATTCGATCTGAGGATTAGACGGATCCTGGCTTTGATCAGCCTTGCGGATTGTTTCAGGTCTCGTTTGAAATTAACAGTGTTCAACAAAAGTTGAAAACTAATTCGTAATGATGATTATCTATAGTATTTACTTTCATGCGTCTGTCTGAATGTGCGTCTGTGTTGTTCAAGCGATCTGATTGGACTAATAACATTCGCCGTTCAGCGATTTGATTGGTCCAACAAACTCGTAAACTTTCAATACGACTACGAAATTCTATCTTAGCTCTCTTTCTTTTTTTCTCTAATCTAAGGTTTAACAAATCCTCGTTAGACTGTAAATTGCCTAAGTATGTAGAAACATACTCACACTCACTTTTCGTATTTAATTGTAGCAAAATGGAATCGTAGTAAAATACCTAAGTATGTAGAAACTACGGTGGCCCGTAAGGGACATGCTGCAAATACACAATTGCCTCGTGCGAACATAAAAATAAACTGATGCAAATACAAAATGTTTGCGGAAATTATAAAAAAGATGCAGCAAATAAATGAAAATTGTCACTGCAAAGTAAAACTGATCGCTGCAAAATAAATCTGGCTGCTGCAAACTAAAACTTGTTGCTGCAAACTAAAACTTGTTGCTGCAAACTAAAACTCGTTGCTGCAAACTAAAACTTGTTGCTGCAAACTAAAACTGGCTGCTGCAAACTAAAACTTGTTGCTGCAAACTAAAACTCGTTGCTGCAAACTAAAACGTGTTGCTGCAAACTAAAACGTGTTGCTGCAAACTAAAACTTGCTGCTGCAAATTAACTTGTTGCTGCAAACTAAAAATTGTTGCTGCAAACTAAAACTTCGTAACTCTGCGCGCGCATTGATGTGGTGAGTGGGACTGGGCACGATCTTGGTGAGATCGAGCAAGAAAATTATTTTGTTTGTAATGAACCTTGAAGAGTTAATTCGAACTTATTTTCATCGCGGTTACCCTTACAATGCTATTATAAATCTGTTAAACGAGAAACATGGCGTAAACATGAATGTAAGAACCCTGAAGAGGAAGTTGAAGGAGCTTAATTTGAAACGTAGAGGAGTACAGTACGATGAACAAATAGTGAGAGAAGCCATAAAGCGTGAAATGGATGGGGCTGGTACTTTGGCTGGGTATAGATACGTGTGGCATGCCCTTCGCTTGAGGCACCATATGCATGTTCCTCGAAGTCATGTAGCTGCCATAATGAAAGATATCGATCCAAATGGAGTCAATGAAAGGAGATCAAGAAGACTCAGAAGGAGAACATATTCTTCCATGGGATCCAATTTTTGCTGGCATATCGATGGTGAGTACTTAATTAAGTGACGCCCACTACACTAGTACTCTAATGAATGTAAGTTATTATATAGTCGCCTTATATACCAGCTAATATGGCTGTGTATTACGAGTCTTTGCATATTTTGGCAAGCCTTTAGCATTTAATAGGCGAGCCAAAATATAGCGAATGACGAGTAAAAATGCCCCCCTGAGGAAGCTATTTAATGCATGTAGGTATAAATTATCCCGGGAGGTTAAATGTGCCACTTGAAAGGGTTCGGTTTTTGTGCCTCCGAATCCATAAATAGTGTGTATTTTATTGCTTTTTATAGAAAGAAATAGAGGACTTCAAATCTTTATTTTTAATTTGCTACAACTATATTCCTTTCAGGATATGACAAATTGAAACCTTATTGGTTCCCCATACATGGGTGCATTTGTGGTTTTAGCCGAAAGATTATTTGGCTGGAGCTTGTCCATTCCAATAATGATCCAAACATAACAGCAAGATTGTATGTTGATGCCATCAAAACCTTGAATGGCTGTCCACGTCTGATTAGGTCAGACTGTGGCACAGAAAATGGTCTTACCGCAGGAATGCAATGCTACCTACGAAAGGATGATCAAGACGAGTTTGCAGGAATAAAGGCTCATCAATATGGTTCCTCACCTTCAAACCAGAGAATAGAAGCCTGGTGGTCTTGTTTCCGCCGATCTCGCTCTGACTGGTGGATTGAGTTTTTCAAGGGTTTGTACCAGTCTGGAACACTGCAACTTGGTAACGAATTTCACATGAAATGCTTGTGGTATTGCTTTGCTAAGGTCATACAGCAGGAACTAGATAATGTTAAAGATCATTGGAATAGTCACCGTATTAGAGATTCTGGATGTGGAACAGTCCCAGGTGTACCTGATTTGTTGTATTTTCTGCCTGAAGACTCTGGATTTGTCGAGTGTGCAATACCGGTCTCACAAGTGCAGATTGATGAACTTGAACAACGTCTTGATATAGACACGAGAGAGGAAGATGACATTTATCAGGAATACTGGGAGTATGCATTGGAGTGCAGTGGGAAGAGTTACCCAACTAATGAAAGAGAAGCAGCTCAGCTCTTTAAATACCTCACTGAACTACAGGTTAATTAACGCTATAGTAGACTACATTATTACCATTTTCTTTAAAGTACGACCCTGAGAGTTTCAAGTCTCGTTTGGAAAATTGCTTTTAGCCAACTGTCAATCAAACGATTATCACCATATGTATAATTTAATGAAGTCTGGCACCTTTGAAATATTTGTTTCAGACTAGAGTCGCGTTTGATTGATGGTTGACAATTACTGCAGTTTTCCAAACGAGACTTAAAACGCTTCAATGAAATGGTAATGAAAAATCACCAGTGAGACATTATTAAATCACCAGACATTATTTAGCGGTGGGGGCTACTAGATTTGTTGGGGGGTCACGATTTTTTATGCTCCCATTTATGGGGGGTCAAATTTTTTATATGCTTCTCTTTTATAGGGGGCGATACCTTTTTAAATTGAGCACTTACTATGGCTTATTTATAGGCTTATATCCAAGGGGTGGTCATAATTTTTTTAGACCAGAGAACTGCAGGGTCACAATTTTTATGGGCAAGCCACAATACAGATCTAGTAGCACCCCTCATGCTTCACTTGATTGTGTAGTTACAGAAAATATCAATCCCCACCCCCACCCTGAGGAAGACCCTGGAAATGTGCAGGGGGGGGGGGGGGGGGGGTGACAAAAGGGTAAGATTTTCAGGGTGTAAAAAGGCAAATTCTCACCTCATCTCTGTATTTTTTGTCTCTGAAAATGTCTCCCTTTTTCATGATCAAGATTGGATCATTTAATTATGTAACTGAATACAAAAAGGACACTCTATTAAGCTCATTCGGTTTAATAAAACATATTTCAGCATAAAAATTAGAAATCAATAACAGCCTTAAACAACTACAGGTGTATGTACATGGTAAATAACACCTAAGAAGTATGCACATATATAATATTTTTGTGGTGCACCTTGGAATTAAGTGGTTATAACGGGATAGCATAAATATTTCTAACTGCTTTGCATCATTACAGATGCATCTTGCCATACTTTTAATATTATTATTAAAATAGAAAAGAATGGTTATGAAGCCCAGCAAACTTCAAAGGAACAAACAAAGAAGTCAACATCCATGTTGAGTCGTCGCATCATCATGTGACATTGACTATGCACAATCTTTTGTTCCAGACTCATAAATTAGTGAAGTAGTGAATCTTTTGACATCTGCAAAAAGTAATTTTGTTAGTGCAGTAAAAAACAATGAAGACTGTTTGCTTGATGCTTCTTGGCCATTCTTTTCTATTAACAATGACATTGCTGACTTCTGAAATGTTCCTTTTAAATCAACTTAATAGGTTACAGTTGAAATATCTATTTTCTCTTGACTACCAGTGTAGCTCCACAGTAAAGTTTAACAATGAATCCAAACATTTCACCACAATCATTTACATAGTTAAGGTCAAATCATTTTAGAGGCACTTGCATGTAGCACCCACAGTACGATACACTTGCTGGTATTGCAAAAGTTCACAAAAGTCTTCATGCAGCATTGCATACCACAGCGAAAACTGGGCTACAGGAGCACTGGTACTTCTGTTGTTGGTCGTAATTATCCTCGGTAAGAAAGTGCAAAACAAAACTTCTAGTTTTGCGTATTACCACATATCAAATGAATTACAAGCTGTAACATGAACCCTTGTAACGATAACATTCACAGCAATCTTTAAAATGTTCAAGTTTCATGGCCTCCATGAAAATCTCTTAGATGGTTATTTTATTTTCAACAGCTGGTATCTCAAACAATACCCTCAGCTTTAGTTCTCACATCCTTTATGTAAAAGCAAAGGCTACTTGGAAGAAACTTACTTAGTAAATACATACTTACTGTGATGTAATTGAGCATAAGTTAGAGATACAATACCATGTATATTTACACATGTCAAACCATTGTCATTCATATTACATTGGACATTTGTGAAAAGTTGATTTATCAGAGAGTTGTCATAAATAACTAATGGCACAAACTTTGTGTAAATGCTAATGGTTCTGCATGCAGTACTTAAACTTAATTAAATGGGGCATTATATTAAATTTTACCAAACCCCATGCTGTCATTCAATGCACTTAACATCAACTTGTTAAAACTCTCTGTTTCCGACATGCCCCTTGGAAGGTATAGCTCTAAAGCACATGTTGAAACACTGGGTCTCCTCTCTGCACCAGGTTCACAGTCGTAGAACTTGATTCTAATGAGCTGATTAAAGCCATGAGGAGGCACTCTGTCAGCACCAGTGACAAACATAAGAACTGTTGAGAGTGTGCATGGTAGGGAGCGATTGGAGGCCTAAATAAAGAAAAATATAAGGTCAAAGATAAGGGTCTGAACCTCTGTACATGCAGTTTGTTATGGCTAGGGAAGGTACATTTAATATGGGAAAGGGGGGGGGGGGGGGCGGATGAAGATGTTGAAATTTAAACTTTGAAATTTTCGGGACCTGCTTGTTAACCTGTCAACTTTTTTCAGTAATGCCCCCCCCCCCCCCCCCTAGATGTGTTGAAAAAATTAACACCCCCCTCCCTCCCCCTCTAGTGAAGGAAAAAATATATAATTTTATATAAATTGTAAAACAGACAGTATTAAATACCAGAAATACACCAAAAGCGCCTCAGAGGAGGCCATTCATTTATTGTTATGTTTGTACCATATCTTGATGATTATGCATGTAAACTTAGCTGGAGACTAATCTTGAGCTCATTTTGAAACATTACTTTCATACCACTTATAAGCCTCCTGGTTACAAGCCCCCTCCCCAGTTATAAGCCCACCCCAAAACCCCTGAGGAAGTTGTATAGGCCCAGGGCTTATAACCAGGATTTTATGGTATACATCTACCAAACCAGAGGATAGTGCTTTTTGCACTCTCTGTTGGCTCCCGTATCTCAGGATATCCATTGATATCCCATCTCGAGTTACCACACATGTTCTATGTGATAAAGTCAACAATTCTTTTGCAATTTTTCAATAAAAAATCAGATTTTATCCAACTAGTTTGGTACATTGTATATGTTGAAACTATCCCCCTGAGAGTTGGTGGATAGTGTTGGATATTTCTCTCAACATTTCACATCTCTGTAAATATCCACCACTATTAACCTTCACTTTGGTGGATAGTTGTTAAATATACACATTAATGTGGGATTCATACATCTACTCTAAGTTTCATTTGGCAAAAATGTGTTTATTTACCTTCAGCAAAAACTGTTCAAAATAGTAAATAGTATCCTCTTCTTCTGACCGCCTGTTTGTACCTTCATCTGACCACATCACACCATAAAGACCACGGAACTGGTTGAAGGTAAGAGGCTCTTTACTGTCGACAAACAGAGGAAGGAATGCATGTGGCCACTTCTTGACATGGTTGGTGAATAGCTTCCCAATCAAATCCATGCCAGCAATAAACTGGTCTACAGAAGGCTTGACTCTGGAGAGAGGATAATAATTGATAGAGAAAAGTATTTATATTTTTTTGCTCTTGTCTATACTTCCTTATTACATGAAATTAATTTTTGCCATTAATTTCATGATTTGGGGGTGTTCATATTTCGGGACACTTTAATTTTATGATTCTGCATAATTTGTGAAATATCTGTCACTTTATTTTGCAATTTCATCTGAAATTTTGCAATTGTGTGCTTAAGCATTGGCTGAGGAAAATGGCTTTCTGTTAATTATTATAGACAACAACAGAGATGCCTATGAGATGATTGACTTATAGCACTCTTCGGCCCTTTATGGCGGCATATGATACAATGAGCAAATCTGTGTATTTAGAGTTTACTGAGACTGGACTGATGATATGTTATATCTTCATGACAATATTTCTTAGCAGTTAACAGAAGTCACTTAATTTTCGCGGCAACAAAATTTCATAACACAATTTTTGTGTCCTTTAATTTCGTGATTATTTTAAAATCACAAAATTAAAGTGTTGTGAAAATTTCACATACTATAAGGTATGCTACTACAGTTGCATTAGCTTACCATGTTAACAAAATTGAAACCATGTGCTGACTCTCTTGTTCAGTTTTACATGGGATTGTTTGCAAGCCAGCACTGTAGCAAGACATATATGGGAAGTTCTTTAGATTAAAAGGCAGAAAGTCAGCTTCTCTATTAATAGAGGAAATTTGCATGGGACTGACAAAAATCTGGAGGTAAATACATGTATATTAGCTCCTTGCATGTTTTCTCTGTTCACTTGATGATTTTTGTTTTCCTAATTGCCTAATAATGTATACTAGAAATAATATTCAGTATATTAGGTAGCTGATCTACATGAATAAACCTCATATACCTGTAATATAGGAACTCCTTGACTATTTGAAGGAGTATGTCCTCTTTGTTGGCATTGTGCACAGTTATTCCATGGTCTAACAGCCAAGAAATGTTATTCATCTTCAGGTTCTGGAGCTCTTGGTCACCATCACATGATACAAATTGCTTTGTTATGGCAAGAGTATCCTCATCACAAATATCTGATAATACAGCATCTGTATCAACAGGTAGTCCTACCATTAATTGATAGGTGGCTCTAGCCATAGCATGCAACCCTGGGCCATTGTGGAGAATGCTCCATGACACAAGCTGCCCAGCAATGAATGGCTTCTTCTGTTCTAGTACTGCATGGGAATGACTAAATACCAGGGCTGTTTCTCTTCCTTCAAATATGCCAGTCTCCTCACAGACCTTTTTCATCAACAACCTGAAAAATTCTCTCCTAGGGCCACCAGCATCCTCTGCCTCCTCTCCACTAAAACGAACCAGTGGAACTTTAAAAAAGTCAAAACCCGGTTCATTGATGGCTTTGCAGCAGGTTTGCAGCAGCCTTTTCCTCAGTATAACTAACTCGGAGGTTTCCGATAAGATCACTTGTGTCTGAAACCTACTGAGGCACTCATCCAAAGCAACTACTTCCACTGCAGAATGCTCCTCCTCCTCCAAACTTCGAGCTATTGCTGCTCTCATTAGCTCGTCTTCATGCAGGGTTTCATCATCCTCCCAGAAAAAGGATTCAATGTTTACAGAATTCCTCCCTGATGGCTGCAAGTGTGAGGCAGCTTCACCCATACAAGATGATGTCACTGCTGACGCAGCTGCTGGTGTTCCTGGGGCATTCTAAATGAAGACAAATCAATAGAATCAATCAATGCCAACCATCTCTGGGAGTAAGGTGGGGCATTTTCCACCCTGGGGTAGGCCATCTGATTTAATATGTAAGTCAGGCTCAGCACAGGCAGCCCACGCTCTGTATTATTTTGCACTGTTGTGCCAACTTTTGTATACATATATCAAGTCATTTAATTTCACAAAATTCTCAGCTAAAGAAAATAAACTTACCATAAGAGTTTGTCGCTGTCCCGCTGTTTCTCTGGGAGCTAGAAATTGCGGTTATGGGGCATTTCTCTCAATTTGGGTTTGTCTCTCTTCCGCTCTCTGTCTCAACAAAAGGATCCTTTCTTTTAGACAGAGTCAAGAGAGACAAACCCAAAGTGAGAGAAATGCCCCATAACCACCATTTCTAGCCCCCAGAGAAACAACAAACTCTTAATAAGGTAAGTTTATTTTCTTTATCTGAGAATTTTGTGAAATAATGGATTGATTTATATACAAATTTAAAGTGGTCACACAGGACTAAGGCGACAGGGACTGATTAAATGCAAAAAATAATGCAGTCATTCTAAAAAATAACCCTGGGCTTGTATTCGTTCAAATTAACTTTTTGAGGGGGCTTTTTCTGAGGACGTACAGTGTATATTCGGGACGAAGATTACACTTGTCCACAGGAATTGACCCATACATTAAGCTTACCTGGTCGACATGAGCTAAGGTGTAGACAATCTTAGCCTTGGGCTTTCTTTCTGTCCTTTCTTTTGACGTGGAGTTTGAAGTTCCATCATCTCCATCACCGTCAGTCGACACGCAGCTATCCGTTTCAAATTTACTCGCGAGATAACCTAGGTAGTCAATACTTCTGCAGATGTACATAATTAATCGCGAGAATGGTTTTCCTATTTCTTCCTTGTAACTGCCAATAGTAAATGGAGTATTTCCCCCCAATACATCTCTATCCACTTCCGTTTTATCGGGGAAGAGAAGCTTGTATCCGCTCAGGCCTTCCTGCACATAAGACCGATTGAACCGAGCGTGTTTCTCCACCGCCTTCGTCAGCAACTCCTCCACAGTGTCTGTCGGTAAGACTTTTAATGGCAAGTTCAGCCCACGTTTGGCGGCTATCGTCCCATCTTTCGCCAGCATTATCCCTGTTTGGATAACAACCTCTTGTGGTGGGTCTAGCTTCTTAGTTTTCTTGGGTTTACTAGTGAAATGCCCCCTCCTCTCCGCTTCTTTTCTCTTTCGGAAGTCCTCCATTGACAATGGGTGCTTGCTGTCTTTGCTTGATTCATCACTCCTTGAGGTTCCAGCACGAAGTGGACTGCCGCAACTACAACAATAGTTAGCCGCAGAGGAAAATACCTCGGCGGAACACGACTGACAGAACATCGTAGTTTTAGTACAGTGGTTATAAACAAGTCATACTTTAATAGAGCCGCGTGCGATTTCCACAGGGAACCCGTAATATTGGCGGGAAAGTTTTAGTTTGTAGCAACAAGTTTTAGTTTGCAGCAACGAGTTTTAGTTTGCAGCAACAAGTTTTAGTTTGCAGCAACAAGTTTTAGTTTGCAGCAACTAGTTTTAGTTTGCAGCAACTAGTTTTAGTTTGCAGCAACAAGTTTTAGTTTGCAGCAACGAGTTTTAGTTTGTAGCAACAAGTTTTAGTTTGCAGCAACGAGTTTTAGTTTGCAGCAACAACTTTTAGTTTGCAGCAACGAGTTTTAGTTTGCAGCAGCCAGTTTTAGTTTGCAGCAGCCAGTTTTATTTTGCAGCGATCAGTTTTACTTTGCAGTGACAATTTTCATTTATTTGCTGCATCTTTTTTATAATTTCCGCAAACATTTTGTATTTGCATCAGTTTATTTTTATGTTCGCACGAGACAATTGTCTATTTGCAGCATGTCCCTTACGGGCCACCGTAAGAAACATACTCACACTCACTTTTCGTATTTAATTGTAGCAAAATGGAATTGTAGTAAAATACCTAAGTATGTAGAAACATACTTATACTCATTTTTTGTATTTAATTGTAGCAACATGATTAAATTGTTACCCATATGTAAAAGAAATGCCAATCTAAAAGTTATCGTTAACGGTCTTCCTTTATTACCCGATGGCTTAATAACGATCATTTTCTCATAGATATTAACGATTGCAAGTCTAAACCCTGTCAGCATGGTGGGACATGCCATGACAAAGTAAATGGATACACTTGTACATGTGCGAAGGGCTACACCGGGGAAAACTGTGAAACAAGTAAGTTGTACAATTATAAATACTAAGCTGATACATAATAGTGTAGCCGGGGTGTCGAAGTGGTTAAGCGCTTCGGCTCTGACTTCTGTGGCCCAGGTTCTGTTTCCGGACGCGGCGCCATATGCGAGTTGAGTTTGTTGGTATCTCACCCTTGCTCCGATGGTTTTTCTCCGGGTTCACCGGTTTTCCTCCCTCCGCAAAGCCAACACGCTGAATTCCAATTCGATCTGAGGATTAGACGGATCCTGGCTTTGATCAGCCTTGCGGGTTGTTTCAGGTCTCGTTTGAAATTAACAGCGTTCAACAAAAGTTGAAAACTAATTCGTAATGATGATTATCTATAGTATTTACTTTCATGCGTCTGTCTGAATGTGCGTCTGTGTTGTTCAAGCGATCTGATTGGACTAATAACATTCGCCGTTCAGCGATTTGATTGGTCCAACAAACTCGTAAACTTTCAATACGACTACGAAATTCTATCTTAGCTCTCTTTCTTTTTTTCTCTAATCTAAGGTTTAACAAATCCTCGTTAGACTGTAAATTGCCTAAGTATGTAGAAACATACTCACACTCACTTTTCGTATTTAATTGTAGCAAAATGGAATCGTAGTAAAATACCTAAGTATGTAGAAACATACTTATACTCACTTTTTGCATTTAATTGTAGCAGCATGATTAAATTGTTACCCATATGTAAAAGAAATGCCAATCTAAAGGTTATCGTTAACGGTCTTCCTTTATTACCCGATGGCTTAATAACGATCATTTTCTCATAGATATTAACGATTGCAAGTCTAAACCCTGTCAGCATGGTGGGACATGCCATGACAAAGTAAATGGATACACTTGTACATGTGCGAAGGGCTACACCGGGGAAAACTGTGAAACAAGTAAGTTGTACAATTATAAATACTAAGCTGATACATAATAGTGTAGCCGGGTTGTCGAAGTGGTTAGCGCTTCGGCTCTGACTTCTGTGACCCAGGTTCTGTTTCCGGACGCGGCGCCATATGCGAGTTGAGTTTGGTGGTATCTCACCCTTGCTCCGATGGTTTTTCTCAGGGTTCACCGGTTTTCCTCCCTCCGCAAAGCCAACTCGCTAAATTCCAATTCGATCTGAGGATTAGACGGATCCTGGCTTTGATCAGCCTTGCGCGTTGTTTCAGGTCTCGTTAGAAATTAACAGCGTTCAACAAAAGTTGAAAACTAATTCGTAATGATGATTATCTATAGTATTTACTTTCATGCGTCTGTCTGAATGTGCGTCTGTGTTGTTCAAGCGATCTGATTGGACTAGTAACATTCGCCGTTCAGTGATTTGATTGGTCCAACAAACTCGTAAATTTTCAATACGGCTACGAAATTCTAGCTTAGCTCTCTTTCTTTTTTTCTCTAATCTAAGGTTTAACATATCCTCTTTAGACTGTAAATTGCCTAAGTATGTAGAAACATACTCACACTCACTTTTCGTATTTAATTGTAGCAAAATGGAATCGTAGTAAAATACCTAAGTATGTAGAAACATACTTATACTCACTTTTTGTATTTAATTGTAGCAACATGATTAAATTGTTACCCATATGTAAAAGAAATGCCAATCTAAAAGTTATCGTTAACGGTCTTCCTTTATTACCCGATGGCTTAATAACGATCATTTTCTCGTAGATATTAACGATTGCAAGTCTAAACCCTGTCAGCATGGTGGGACATGCCATGACAAAGTAAATGGATACAGTTGTACATGTGCGAAGGGCTACACCGGGGAAAACTGTGAAACAAGTGAGTTGTACAATTATAAATACTAAGCTGATACATAATAGTGTAGCCGGGGTGTCGAAGTGGTTAAGCGCTTCGGCTCTCACTTCTGTGACCCAGGTTCTGTTTCCGGACGCGGCGCCATATGCGAGTTGAGTTTGTTGGTATCTCACCCTTGCTCCGATGGTTTTTCTCCGGGTTCACCGGTTTTCCTCCCTCCGCAAAGCCAACACGCTGAATTCCAATTCGATCTGAGGATTAGACGGATCCTGGCTTTGATCAGCCTTGCGGGTTGTTTCAGGTCTCGTTTGAAATTAACAGCGTTCAACAAAAGTTGAAAACTAATTCGTAATGATGATTATCTATAGTATTTACTTTCATGCGTCTGTCTGAATGTGCGTCTGTGTTGTTCAAGCGATCTGATTGGACTAATAACATTCGCCGTTCAGCGATTTGATTGGTCCAACAAACTCGTAAACTTTCAATACGACTACGAAATTCTATCTTAGCTCTCTTTCTTTTTTTCTCTAATCTAAGGTTTAACAAATCCTCGTTAGACTGTAAATTGCCTAAGTATGTAGAAACATACTCACACTCACTTTTCGTATTTAATTGTAGCAAAATGGAATCGTAGTAAAATACCTAAGTATGTAGAAACATACTTATACTCACTTTTTGCATTTAATTGTAGCAGCATGATTAAATTGTTACCCATATGTAAAAGAAATGCCAATCTAAAGGTTATCGTTAACGGTCTTCCTTTATTACCCGATGGCTTAATAACGATCATTTTCTCATAGATATTAACGATTGCAAGTCTAAACCCTGTCAGCATGGTGGGACATGCCATGACAAAGTAAATGGATACACTTGTACATGTGCGAAGGGCTACACCGGGGAAAACTGTGAAACAAGTAAGTTGTACAATTATAAATACTAAGCTGATACATAATAGTGTAGCCGGGTTGTCGAAGTGGTTAGCGCTTCGGCTCTGACTTCTGTGACCCAGGTTCTGTTTCCGGACGCGGCGCCATATGCGAGTTGAGTTTGGTGGTATCTCACCCTTGCTCCGATGGTTTTTCTCAGGGTTCACCGGTTTTCCTCCCTCCGCAAAGCCAACTCGCTAAATTCCAATTCGATCTGAGGATTAGACGGATCCTGGCTTTGATCAGCCTTGCGCGTTGTTTCAGGTCTCGTTAGAAATTAACAGCGTTCAACAAAAGTTGAAAACTAATTCGTAATGATGATTATCTATAGTATTTACTTTCATGCGTCTGTCTGAATGTGCGTCTGTGTTGTTCAAGCGATCTGATTGGACTAGTAACATTCGCCGTTCAGTGATTTGATTGGTCCAACAAACTCGTAAATTTTCAATACGGCTACGAAATTCTAGCTTAGCTCTCTTTCTTTTTTTCTCTAATCTAAGGTTTAACATATCCTCTTTAGACTGTAAATTGCCTAAGTATGTAGAAACATACTCACACTCACTTTTCGTATTTAATTGTAGCAAAATGGAATCGTAGTAAAATACCTAAGTATGTAGAAACATACTTATACTCACTTTTTGTATTTAATTGTAGCAACATGATTAAATTGTTACCCATATGTAAAAGAAATGCCAATCTAAAAGTTATCGTTAACGGTCTTCCTTTATTACCCGATGGCTTAATAACGATCATTTTCTCGTAGATATTAACGATTGCAAGTCTAAACCCTGTCAGCATGGTGGGACATGCCATGACAAAGTAAATGGATACAGTTGTACATGTGCGAAGGGCTACACCGGGGAAAACTGTGAAACAAGTGAGTTGTACAATTATAAATACTAAGCTGATACATAATAGTGTAGCCGGGGTGTCGAAGTGGTTAAGCGCTTCGGCTCTCACTTCTGTGACCCAGGTTCTGTTTCCGGACGCGGCGCCATATGCGAGTTGAGTTTGTTGGTATCTCACCCTTGCTCCGATGGTTTTTCTCCGGGTTCACCGGTTTTCCTCCCTCCGCAAAGCCAACACGCTGAATTCCAATTCGATCTGAGGATTAGACGGATCCTGGCTTTGATCAGCCTTGCGGGTTGTTTCAGGTCTCGTTTGAAATTAACAGCGTTCAACAAAAGTTGAAAACTAATTCGTAATGATGATTATCTATAGTATTTACTTTCATGCGTCTGTCTGAATGTGCGTCTGTGTTGTTCAAGCGATCTGATTGGACTAATAACATTCGCCGTTCAGCGATTTGATTGGTCCAACAAACTCGTAAACTTTCAATACGACTACGAAATTCTATCTTAGCTCTCTTTCTTTTTTTCTCTAATCTAAGGTTTAACAAATCCTCGTTAGACTGTAAATTGCCTAAGTATGTAGAAACATACTCACACTCACTTTTCGTATTTAATTGTAGCAAAATGGAATCGTAGTAAAATACCTAAGTATGTAGAAACATACTTATACTCACTTTTTGCATTTAATTGTAGCAGCATGATTAAATTGTTACCCATATGTAAAAGAAATGCCAATCTAAAGGTTATCGTTAACGGTCTTCCTTTATTACCCGATGGCTTAATAACGATCATTTTCTCATAGATATTAACGATTGCAAGTCTAAACCCTGTCAGCATGGTGGGACATGCCATGACAAAGTAAATGGATACACTTGTACATGTGCGAAGGGCTACACCGGGGAAAACTGTGAAACAAGTAAGTTGTACAATTATAAATACTAAGCTGATACATAATAGTGTAGCCGGGTTGTCGAAGTGGTTAGCGCTTCGGCTCTGACTTCTGTGACCCAGGTTCTGTTTCCGGACGCGGCGCCATATGCGAGTTGAGTTTGGTGGTATCTCACCCTTGCTCCGATGGTTTTTCTCAGGGTTCACCGGTTTTCCTCCCTCCGCAAAGCCAACTCGCTAAATTCCAATTCGATCTGAGGATTAGACGGATCCTGGCTTTGATCAGCCTTGCGCGTTGTTTCAGGTCTCGTTAGAAATTAACAGCGTTCAACAAAAGTTGAAAACTAATTCGTAATGATGATTATCTATAGTATTTACTTTCATGCGTCTGTCTGAATGTGCGTCTGTGTTGTTCAAGCGATCTGATTGGACTAATAACATTCGCCGTTCAGCGATATGATTGGTCCAACAAACTCGTAAACTTTCAATACGACTAGGAAATTCTAGCTTAGCTCTCTTTCTTTTTTTCTCTAAATCTAAGGTTTAACAAATCCTCGTTAGACTGTAAATTGCCTAAGTATGTAGAAACATACTCACACTCACTTTTCGTATTTAATTGTAGCAAAATGGAATCGTAGTAAAATACCTAAGTATGTAGAAACATACTTATACTCACTTTTTGCATTTAATTGTAGCAGCATGCTTAAATTGTTACCCATATGTAAAAGAAATGCCAATCTAAAGGTTATCGTTAACGGTCTTCCTTTATTACCCGATGGCTTAATAACGATCATTTTCTCATAGATATTAACGATTGCAAGTCTAAACCCTGTCAGCATGGTTGGACATGCCATGACAAAGTAAATGGATACACTTGTACATGTGCGAAGGGCTACACCGGGGAAAACTGTGAAACAAGTAAGTTGTACAATTATAAATACTAAGCTGATACATAATAGTGTAGCCGGGGTGTCGAAGTGGTTAGCGCTTCGGCTCTGACTTCTGTGACCCAGGTTCTGTTTCCGGACGCGGCGCCATATGCGAGTTGAGTTTGGTGGTATCTCACCCTTGCTCCGATGGTTTTTCTCCGGGTTCACCGGTTTTCCTCCCTCCGCAAAGCCAACTCGCTAAATTCCAATTCGATCTGAGGATTAGACGGATCCTGGCTTTGATCAGCCTTGCGGGTTGTTTCAGGTCTCGTTAGAAATTAACAGCGTTCAACAAAAGTTGAAAACTAATTCGTAATGATGATTATCTATAGTATTTACTTTCATGCGTCTGTCTGAATGTGCGTCTGTGTTGTTCAAGCGATCTGATTGGACTAATAACATTCGCCGTTCAGCGATTTGATTGGTCCAACAAACTCGGAAACTTTCAATACGACTAGGAAATTCTAGCTTATAGCTCTCTTTCTTTTTTTCTCTATTCTAAGGTTTAACAAATCCTCTTTAGACTGTAAATTGCCTAAGTATGTAGAAACATACTCACACTCACTTTTCGTATTTAATTGTAGCAAAATGGAATTGTAGTAAAATACCTAAGTATGTAGAAACATACTTATACTCACTTTTTGTATTTAATTGTAGCAACATGATTAAATTGTTACCCATATGTAAAAGAAATGCCAATCTAAAAGTTATCGTTAACGGTCTTCCTTTATTACCCGATGGCTTAATAACGATCATTTTCTCATAGATATTAACGATTGCAAGTCTAAACCCTGTCAGCATGGTGGGACATGCCATGACAAAGTAAATGGATACAGTTGTACATGTGCGAAGGGCTACACCGGGGAAAACTGTGAAACAAGTGAGTTGTACAATTATAAATACTAAGCTGATACATAATAGTGTAGCCGGGGTGTCGAAGTGGTTAAGCGCTTCGGCTCTCACTTCTGTGGCCCAGGTTCTGTTTCCGGACGTGGCGCCATATGCGAGTTGAGTTTGTTGGTATCTCACCCTTGCTCCGATGGTTTTTCTCCGGGTTCACCGGTTTTCCTCTCTCCGCAAAGCCAACACGCTAAATTCCAATTCGATCTGAGGATTAGACGGATCCTGGCTTTGATCAGCCTTGCGGGTTGTTTCAGGTCTCGTTAGAAATTAACAGCGTTCAACAAAAGTTGAAAACTAATTCGTAATGATAATTATCTATAGTATTTACTTTCATGCGTCTGTCTGAATGTGCGTGGGTGTTGTTCAAGCGATCTGATTGGACTAATAACATTCGCCGTTCAGCGATATGATTGGTCCAACAAACTCGTAAACTTTCAATACGACTAGGAAATTCTAGCTTATAGCTCTCTTTCTTTTTTTCTCTATTCTAAGGTTTAACAAATGCTCTTTAGACTGTAAATTGCCTAAGTATGTAGAAACATACTCACACTCACTTTTCGTATTTAATTGTAGCAAAATGGAATCGTAGTAAAATACCTAAGTTTGTAGAAACATACTTATACTCACTTTTTGTATTTAATTGTAGCAACATGATTAAATTGTTACCCATATGTAAAAGAAATGCCAATCTAAAAGTTATCGTCAACGGTCTTCCTTTATTACCCGATGGCTTAATAACGATCATTTTCTCATAGATATTAACGATTGCAAGTCTAAACCCTGTCAGCATGGTGGGACATGCTATGACAAAGTAAATGGATACACTTGTACATGTGCGAAGGGCTACACCGGGGAAAACTGTGAAACAAGTAAGTTGTACAATTATAAATACTAAGCTGATACATAATAGTGTAGCCGGGGTGTCGAAGTGGTTAAGCGCTTCGGCTCTGACTTCTGTGACCCAGGTTCTGTTTCCGGACGCGGCGCCATATGCGAGTTGAGTTTGGTGGTATCTCACCCTTGCTCCGATGGTTTTTCTCCGGGTTCACCGGTTTTCCTCCCTCCGCAAAGCCAACTCGCTAAATTCCAATTCGATCTGAGGATTAGACGGATCCTGGCTTTGATCAGCCTTGCGGGTTGTTTCAGGTCTCGTTAGAAATTAACAGCGTTCAACAAAAGTTGAAAACTAATTCGTAATGATGATTATCTATAGTACTTACTTTCATGCGTCTGTCTGAATGTGCGTCTGTGTTGTTCAAGCGATCTGATTGGACTAATAACATTCGCCGTTCAGCGATTTGATTGGTCCAACAAACTCGTAAACTTTCAATACGGCTACGAAATTCTAGCTTAGCTCTCTTTCTTTTTTTCTCTAATCTAAGGTTTAACATATCCTCTTTAGACTGTAAATTGCCTAAGTATGTAGAAACATACTCACACTCACTTTTCGTATTTAATTGTAGAAAAATGGAATTGTAGTAAAATACCTAAGTATGTAGAAACATACTTATACTCACTTTTTGTAATTAATTGTAGCAACATGATTAAATTGTTACCCATATGTAAAAGAAATGCCAATCTAAAAGTTATCGTCAACGGTCTTCCTTTATTACCCGATGGCTTAATAACGATCATTTTCTCATAGATATTAACGATTGCAAGTCTAAACCCTGTCAGCATGGTGGGACATGCCATGACAAAGTAAATGGATACAGTTGTACATGTGCGAAGGGCTACACCGGGGAAAACTGTGAAACAAGTGAGTTGTACAATTATAAATACTAAGCTGATACATAATAGTGTAGCCGGGGTGTCGAAGTGGTTAAGAGCTTCGGCTCTCACTTCTGTGGCCCAGGTTCTGTTTCCGGACGCGGCGCCATATGCGAGTTGAGTTTGTTGGTATCTCACCCTTGCTCCGATGGTTTTTCTCCGGTTTCACCGGTTTTCCTCCCTCCGCAAAGCCAACACGCTAAATTCCAATTCGATCTGAGGATTAGACGGATCCTGGCTTTGATCAGCCTTGCGGGTTGTTTCATGTCTCGTTAGAAATTAACAGCGTTCAACAAAAGTTGAAAACTAATTCGTAATGATGATTATCTATAGTATTTACTTTCATCCGTCTGTCTGAATGTGCGTCTGTGTTGTTCAAGCGATCTGATTGGACTAATAACATTCGCCGTTCAGCGATTTGATTGGTCCAACAAACTCGTAAACTTTCAATACGACTACGAAATTCTAGCTTAGTTCTCTTTCTTTTTTTCTCTAATCTAAGGTTTAACAAATCCTCTTTAGACTGTAAATTGCCTAAGTATGTAGAAACATACTCACACTCACTTTTCGTATTTAATTGTAGCAAAATGGAATTGTAGTAAAATACCTAAGTTTGTAGAAACATACTTATACTCACTTTTTGTATTTAATTGTAGCAACATGATTAAATTGTTACCCATATGTAAAAGAAATGCCAATCTAAAGGTTATCGTTAACGGTCTTCCTTTATTACCCGATGGCTTAATAACGATCATTTTCTCATAGATATTAACGATTGCAAGTCTAAACCCTGTCAGCATGGTTGGACATGCCATGACAAAGTAAATGGATACACTTGTACATGTGCGAAGGGCTACACCGGGGAAAACTGTGAAACAAGTAAGTTGTACAATTATAAATACTAAGCTGATACATAATAGTGTAGCCGGGGTGTCGAAGTGGTTAGCGCTTCGGCTCTGACTTCTGTGACCCAGGTTCTGTTTCCGGACGCGGCGCCATATGCGAGTTGAGTTTGGTGGTATCTCACCCTTGCTCCGATGGTTTTTCTCCGGGTTCACCGGTTTTCCTCCCTCCGCAAAGCCAACTCGCTAAATTCCAATTCGATCTGAGGATTAGACGGATCCTGGCTTTGATCAGCCTTGCGGGTTGTTTCAGGTCTCGTTAGAAATTAACAGCGTTCAACAAAAGTTGAAAACTAATTCGTAATGATGATTATCTATAGTATTTACTTTCATGGTCTGTCTGAATGTGCGTCTGTGTTGTTCAAGCGATCTGATTGGACTAATAACATTCGCCGTTCAGCGATTTGATTGGTCCAACAAACTCGGAAACTTTCAATACGACTAGGAAATTCTAGCTTATAGCTCTCTTTCTTTTTTTCTCTATTCTAAGGTTTAACAAATCCTCTTTAGACTGTAAATTGCCTAAGTATGTAGAAACATACTCACACTCACTTTTCGTATTTAATTGTAGCAAAATGGAATTGTAGTAAAATACCTAAGTATGTAGAAACATACTTATACTCACTTTTTGTATTTAATTGTAGCAACATGATTAAATTGTTACCCATATGTAAAAGAAATGCCAATCTAAAAGTTATCGTTAACGGTCTTCCTTTATTACCCGATGGCTTAATAACGATCATTTTCTCATAGATATTAACGATTGCAAGTCTAAACCCTGTCAGCATGGTGGGACATGCCATGACAAAGTAAATGGATACAGTTGTACATGTGCGAAGGGCTACACCGGGGAAAACTGTGAAACAAGTGAGTTGTACAATTATAAATACTAAGCTGATACATAATAGTGTAGCCGGGGTGTCGAAGTGGTTAAGCGCTTCGGCTCTCACTTCTGTGGCCCAGGTTCTGTTTCCGGACGTGGCGCCATATGCGAGTTGAGTTTGTTGGTATCTCACCCTTGCTCCGATGGTTTTTCTCCGGGTTCACCGGTTTTCCTCCCTCCGCAAAGCCAACTCGCTAAATTCCAATTCGATCTGAGGATTAGACGGATCCTGGCTTTGATCAGCCTTGCGGGTTGTTTCAGGTCTCGTTAGAAATTAACAGCGTTCAACAAAAGTTGAAAACTAATTCGTAATGATGATTATCTATAGTATTTACTTTCATGCGTCTGTCTGAATGTGCGTCTGTGTTGTTCAAGCGATCTGATTGGACTAATAACATTCGCCGTTCAGCGATTTGATTGGTCCAACAAACTCGGAAACTTTCAATACGACTAGGAAATTCTAGCTTATAGCTCTCTTTCTTTTTTTCTCTATTCTAAGGTTTAACAAATGCTCTTTAGACTGTAAATTGCCTAAGTATGTAGAAACATACTCACACTCACTTTTCGTATTTAATTGTAGCAAAATGGAATTGTAGTAAAATACCTAAGTATGTAGAAACATACTTATACTCACTTTTTGTATTTAATTGTAGCAACATGATTAAATTGTTACCCATATGTAAAAGAAATGCCAATCTAAAAGTTATCGTTAACGGTCTTCCTTTATTACCCGATGGCTTAATAACGATCATTTTCTCATAGATATTAACGATTGCAAGTCTAAACCCTGTCAGCATGGTGGGACATGCCATGACAAAGTAAATGGATACAGTTGTACATGTGCGAAGGGCTACACCGGGGAAAACTGTGAAACAAGTGAGTTGTACAATTATAAATACTAAGCTGATACATAATAGTGTAGCCGGGGTGTCGAAGTGGTTAAGCGCTTCGGCTCTCACTTCTGTGGCCCAGGTTCTGTTTCCGGACGTGGCGCCATATGCGAGTTGAGTTTGTTGGTATCTCACCCTTGCTCCGATGGTTTTTCTCCGGGTTCACCGGTTTTCCTCTCTCCGCAAAGCCAACACGCTAAATTCCAATTCGATCTGAGGATTAGACGGATCCTGGCTTTGATCAGCCTTGCGGGTTGTTTCAGGTCTCGTTAGAAATTAACAGCGTTCAACAAAAGTTGAAAACTAATTCGTAATGATAATTATCTATAGTATTTACTTTCATGCGTCTGTCTGAATGTGCGTGGGTGTTGTTCAAGCGATCTGATTGGACTAATAACATTCGCCGTTCAGCGATATGATTGGTCCAACAAACTCGTAAACTTTCAATACGACTAGGAAATTCTAGCTTATAGCTCTCTTTCTTTTTTTCTCTATTCTAAGGTTTAACAAATGCTCTTTAGACTGTAAATTGCCTAAGTATGGAGAAACATACTCACACTCACTTTTCGTATTTAATTGTAGCAAAATGGAATCGTAGTAAAATACCTAAGTTTGTAGAAACATACTTATACTCACTTTTTGTATTTAATTGTAGCAACATGATTAAATTGTTACCCATATGTAAAAGAAATGCCAATCTAAAAGTTATCGTCAACGGTCTTCCTTTATTACCCGATGGCTTAATAACGATCATTTTCTCATAGATATTAACGATTGCAAGTCTAAACCCTGTCAGCATGGTGGGACATGCTATGACAAAGTAAATGGATACACTTGTACATGTGCGAAGGGCTACACCGGGGAAAACTGTGAAACAAGTAAGTTGTACAATTATAAATACTAAGCTGATACATAATAGTGTAGCCGGGGTGTCGAAGTGGTTAAGCGCTTCGGCTCTGACTTCTGTGACCCAGGTTCTGTTTCCGGACGCGGCGCCATATGCGAGTTGAGTTTGGTGGTATCTCACCCTTGCTCCGATGGTTTTTCTCCGGGTTCACCGGTTTTCCTCCCTCCGCAAAGCCAACTCGCTAAATTCCAATTCGATCTGAGGATTAGACGGATCCTGGCTTTGATCAGCCTTGCGGGTTGTTTCAGGTCTCGTTAGAAATTAACAGCGTTCAACAAAAGTTGAAAACTAATTCGTAATGATGATTATCTATAGTACTTACTTTCATGCGTCTGTCTGAATGTGCGTCTGTGTTGTTCAAGCGATCTGATTGGACTAATAACATTCGCCGTTCAGCGATTTGATTGGTCCAACAAACTCGTAAACTTTCAATACGGCTACGAAATTCTAGCTTAGCTCTCTTTCTTTTTTTCTCTAATCTAAGGTTTAACATATCCTCTTTAGACTGTAAATTGCCTAAGTATGTAGAAACATACTCACACTCACTTTTCGTATTTAATTGTAGAAAAATGGAATTGTAGTAAAATACCTAAGTATGTAGAAACATACTTATACTCACTTTTTGTATTTAATTGTAGCAACATGATTAAATTGTTACCCATATGTAAAAGAAATGCCAATCTAAAAGTTATCGTCAACGGTCTTCCTTTATTACCCGATGGCTTAATAACGATCATTTTCTCATAGATATTAACGATTGCAAGTCTAAACCCTGTCAGCATGGTGGGACATGCCATGACAAAGTAAATGGATACAGTTGTACATGTGCGAAGGGCTACACCGGGGAAAACTGTGAAACAAGTGAGTTGTACAATTATAAATACTAAGCTGATACATAATAGTGTAGCCGGGGTGTCGAAGTGGTTAAGAGCTTCGGCTCTCACTTCTGTGGCCCAGGTTCTGTTTCCGGACGCGGCGCCATATGCGAGTTGAGTTTGTTGGTATCTCACCCTTGCTCCGATGGTTTTTCTCCGGTTTCACCGGTTTTCCTCCCTCCGCAAAGCCAACACGCTAAATTCCAATTCGATCTGAGGATTAGACGGATCCTGGCTTTGATCAGCCTTGCGGGTTGTTTCATGTCTCGTTAGAAATTAACAGCGTTCAACAAAAGTTGAAAACTAATTCGTAATGATGATTATCTATAGTATTTACTTTCATGCGTCTGTCTGAATGTGCGTCTGTGTTGTTCAAGCGATCTGATTGGACTAATAACATTCGCCGTTCAGCGATTTGATTGGTCCAACAAACTCGTAAACTTTCAATACGACTACGAAATTCTAGCTTAGTTCTCTTTCTTTTTTTCTCTAATCTAAGGTTTAACAAATCCTCTTTAGACTGTAAATTGCCTAAGTATGTAGAAACATACTCACACTCACTTTTCGTATTTAATTGTAGCAAAATGGAATTGTAGTAAAATACCTAAGTTTGTAGAAACATACTTATACTCACTTTTTGTATTTAATTGTAGCAACATGATTAAATTGTTACCCATATGTAAAAGAAATGCCAATCTAAAGGTTATCGTTAACGGTCTTCCTTTATTACCCGATGGCTTAATAACGATCATTTTCTCATAGATATTAACGATTGCAAGTCTAAACCCTGTCAGCATGGTGGGACATGCCATGACAAAGTAAATGGATACACTTGTACATGTGCGAAGGGCTACACCGGGGAAAACTGTGAAACAAGTGAGTTGTACAATTATAAATACTAAGCTGATACATAATAGTGTAGCCGGGGTGTCGAAGTGGTTAAGCGCTTCGGCTCTCACTTCTGTGGCCCAGGTTCTGTTTCCGGACGTGGCGCCATATGCGAGTTGAGTTTGTTGGTATCTCACCCTTGCTCCGATGGTTTTTCTCCGGGTTCACCGGTTTTCCTCTCTCCGCAAAGCCAACACGCTAAATTCCAATTCGATCTGAGGATTAGACGGATCCTGGCTTTGATCAGCCTTGCGGATTGTTTCAGGTCTCGTTAGAAATTAACAGCGTTCAACAAAAGTTGAAAACTAATTCGTAATGATAATTATCTATAGTATTTACTTTCATGCGTCTGTCTGAATGTGCGTGGGTGTTGTTCAAGCGATCTGATTGGACTAATAACATTCGCCGTTCAGCGATATGATTGGTCCAACAAACTCGTAAACTTTCAATACGACTAGGAAATTCTAGCTTATAGCTCTCTTTCTTTTTTTCTCTATTCTAAGGTTTAACAAATGCTCTTTAGACTGTAAATTGCCTAAGTATGTAGAAACATACTCACACTCACTTTTCGTATTTAATTGTAGCAAAATGGAATCGTAGTAAAATACCTAAGTTTGTAGAAACATACTTATACTCACTTTTTGTATTTAATTGTAGCAACATGATTAAATTGTTACCCATATGTAAAAGAAATGCCAATCTAAAAGTTATCGTCAACGGTCTTCCTTTATTACCCGATGGCTTAATAACGATCATTTTCTCATAGATATTAACGATTGCAAGTCTAAACCCTGTCAGCATGGTGGGACATGCTATGACAAAGTAAATGGATACACTTGTACATGTGCGAAGGGCTACACCGGGGAAAACTGTGAAACAAGTAAGTTGTACAATTATAAATACTAAGCTGATACATAATAGTGTAGCCGGGGTGTCGAAGTGGTTAAGCGCTTCGGCTCTGACTTCTGTGACCCAGGTTCTGTTTCCGCACGCGGCGCCATATGCGAGTTGAGTTTGGTGGTATCTCACCCTTGCTCCGATGGTTTTTCTCCGGGTTCACCGGTTTTCCTCCCTCCGCAAAGCCAACTCGCTAAATTCCAATTCGATCTGAGGATTAGACGGATCCTGGCTTTGATCAGCCTTGCGGGTTGTTTCAGGTCTCGTTAGAAATTAACAGCGTTCAACAAAAGTTGAAAACTAATTCGTAATGATGATTATCTATAGTACTTACTTTCATGCGTCTGTCTGAATGTGCGTCTGTGTTGTTCAAGCGATCTGATTGGACTAATAACATTCGCCGTTCAGCGATTTGATTGGTCCAACAAACTCGTAAACTTTCAATACGGCTACGAAATTCTAGCTTAGCTCTCTTTCTTTTTTTCTCTAATCTAAGGTTTAACATATCCTCTTTAGACTGTAAATTGCCTAAGTATGTAGAAACATACTCACACTCACTTTTCGTATTTAATTGTAGAAAAATGGAATTGTAGTAAAATACCTAAGTATGTAGAAACATACTTATACTCACTTTTTGTATTTAATTGTAGCAACATGATTAAATTGTTACCCATATGTAAAAGAAATGCCAATCTAAAAGTTATCGTCAACGGTCTTCCTTTATTACCCGATGGCTTAATAACGATCATTTTCTCATAGATATTAACGATTGCAAGTCTAAACCCTGTCAGCATGGTGGGACATGCCATGACAAAGTAAATGGATACAGTTGTACATGTGCGAAGGGCTACACCGGGGAAAACTGTGAAACAAGTGAGTTGTACAATTATAAATACTAAGCTGATACATAATAGTGTAGCCGGGGTGTCGAAGTGGTTAAGAGCTTCGGCTCTCACTTCTGTGGCCCAGGTTCTGTTTCCGGACGCGGCGCCATATGCGAGTTGAGTTTGTTGGTATCTCACCCTTGCTCCGATGGTTTTTCTCCGGTTTCACCGGTTTTCCTCCCTCCGCAAAGCCAACACGCTAAATTCCAATTCGATCTGAGGATTAGACGGATCCTGGCTTTGATCAGCCTTGCGGGTTGTTTCATGTCTCGTTAGAAATTAACAGCGTTCAACAAAAGTTGAAAACTAATTCGTAATGATGATTATCTATAGTATTTACTTTCATGCGTCTGTCTGAATGTGCGTCTGTGTTGTTCAAGCGATCTGATTGGACTAATAACATTCGCCGTTCAGCGATTTGATTGGTCCAACAAACTCGTAAACTTTCAATACGACTACGAAATTCTAGCTTAGTTCTCTTTCTTTTTTTCTCTAATCTAAGGTTTAACAAATCCTCTTTAGACTGTAAATTGCCTAAGTATGTAGAAACATACTCACACTCACTTTTCGTATTTAATTGTAGCAAAATGGAATTGTAGTAAAATACCTAAGTTTGTAGAAACATACTTATACTCACTTTTTGTATTTAATTGTAGCAACATGATTAAATTGTTACCCATATGTAAAAGAAATGCCAATCTAAAGGTTATCGTTAACGGTCTTCCTTTATTACCCGATGGCTTAATAACGATCATTTTCTCATAGATATTAACGATTGCAAGTCTAAACCCTGTCAGCATGGTGGGACATGCCATGACAAAGTAAATGGATACACTTGTACATGTGCGAAGGGCTACACCGGGGAAAACTGTGAAACAAGTAAGTGGTACAATTATAAATACTAAGCTGATACATAATAGTGTAGCCGGGGTGTGGAAGTGGTTAAGCGCTTCGGCTCTCACTTCTGTGGCCCAGGTTCTGTTTCCGGACGTGGCGCCATATGCGAGTTGAGTTTGTTGGTATCTCACCCTTGCTCCGATGGTTTTTCTCCGGGTTCACCGGTTTTCCTCCCTCCGCAAAGCCAACACGCTAAATTCCAATTCGATCTGAGGATTAGACGGATCCTGGCTTTGATCAGCCTTGCGGGTTGTTTCATGTCTCGTTAGAAATTAACAGCGTTCAACAAAAGTTGAAAACTAATTCGTAATGATGATTATCTATAGTATTTACTTTCATGCGTCTGTCTGAATGTGCGTCTGTGTTGTTCAAGCGATCTGATTGGACTAATAACATTCGCCGTTCAGCGATTTGATTGGTCCAACAAACTCGTAAACTTTCAATACGACTACGAAATTCTAGCTTAGTTCTCTTTCTTTTTTTCTCTAATCTAAGGTTTAACAAATCCTCTTTAGACTGTAAATTGCCTATGTATGTAGAAACATACTCACACTCACTTTTCGTATTTAATTGTAGCAAAATGGAATTGTAGTAAAATACCTAAGTTTGTAGAAACATACTTATACTCACTTTTTGTATTTAATTGTAGCAACATGATTAAATTGTTACCCATATGTAAAAGAAATGCCAATCTAAAGGTTATCGTTAACGGTCTTCCTTTATTACCCGATGGCTTAATAACGATCATTTTCTCATAGATATTAACGATTGCAAGTCTAAACCCTGTCAGCATGGTGGGACATGCCATGACAAAGTAAATGGATACACTTGTACATGTGCGAAGGGCTACACCGGGGAAAACTGTGAAACAAGTAAGTGGTACAATTATAAATACTAAGCTGATACATAATAGTGTAGCCGGGGTGTGGAAGTGGTTAAGCGCTTCGGCTCTCACTTCTGTGGCCCAGGTTCTGTTTCCGGACGTGGCGCCATATGCGAGTTGAGTTTGTTGGTATCTCACCCTTGCTCCGATGGTTTTTCTCCGGGTTCACCGGTTTTCCTCCCTCCGCAAAGCCAACACGCTAAATTCCAATTCGATCTGAGGATTAGACGGATCCTGGCTTTGATCAGCCTTGCGGGTTGTTTCAGGTCTCGTTAGAAATTAACAGCGTTCAACAAAAGTTGAAAACTAATTCGTAATGATAATTATCTATAGTACTTACTTTCATGCGTCTGTCTGAATGTGCGTCTGTGTTGTTCAAGCGATCTGATTGGACTAATAACATTCGCCGTTCAGCGATTTGATTGGTCCAACAAACTCGTTAACTTTCAATACGGCTACGAAATTCTAGCTTAGCTCTCTTTCTTTTTTTCTCTAATCTAAGGTTTAACATATCCTCTTTAGACTGTAAATTGCCTAAGTATGTAGAAACATACTCACACTCACTTTTCGTATTTAATTGTAGCAAAATGGAATTGTAGTAAAATACCTAAGTATGTAGAAACATACTTATACTCACTTTTTGTAATTAATTGTAGCAAAATGATTAAATTGTTACCAATATGTAAAAGAAATGCCAATCTAAAGGTTATCGTTAACGGTCTTCCTTTATTACCCGATGGCTTAATAACGATCATTTTCTCATAGATATTAACGATTGCAAGTCTAAACCCTGTCAGCATGGTGGCACATGCCATGACAAAGTAAATGGATACACTTGTACATGTGCGAAGGGCTACACCGGGGAAAACTGTGAAACAAGTAAGTTGTACAATTAAAAATACTAAGCTGATACATATTAGTGTAGCCGGAGTGTCGAAGTGGTTAAGCGCTTCGGCTCTCACTTCTGTGGCCCAGGTTCGGTTTCCGGACGCGGCACCATATGCGAGTTGAGTTTGTTGGTATCTCACCCTTGCTCCGATGGTTTTTCTCCGGGTTCACCGGTTTTCTTCCCTCCGCAAACCCAACACGCTAAATTCCAATCCGATCTGAAGATTAGACGGATCCTGGCATTGATCAGCCTTGCGGGTTGTTTCAGGTCTCCTAAGAAATCACAGTGTTCAACAAAATTAGCATATTAGCTGATGGCTGACGGACGTGCCTAATTTCCGTCTCTCGGCAGCACACCAACGATACTGTATGAGTCCTTTAAACATTATTCAACCAACAGCAAAATGAGTTTAAGCAAGAAGCATCTCGATGCCATTGAAACCGAAGTAAGAAACCAGCTAGCGAACTCAAACTTCGCAGCTCAAATTATTGAAGCCTTGAAACCTACCATAATTGATGTCCTCAAACCGATTGTTCAAGAAGCAGTTAACGATATACTGGTTGACTCACTTAAGCCTGTAGTGGATAACCTATCACACCTTAAAACTAGAATTGAGCAGTTGGAGACCTCCATCAAAGATTACGAGCAACACACAAATGCTCTAAAAAAAAAAGTAAGTGAAATTGCTCTTCACGCCAACGAAAACGAGCAGTACAGTAGAAGAATGTGTTTGCGTATGTTTGGAATCCCGGAATTTGAAGAGGTCAACAGGCGAAGTTTGGTAGCCCTGATAAATACGAAATTATCGCTAAACCTAAAAGAAGAGGACATTGACCGTACTCATCGAACTGGCCGACCAAGTACTGCAGAAAACGGAGAAAATCGTCGCCCACGTGGAGTCATTATAAAGTTCACTTCGTATTTCACTCGACACCAAGTTTGGTCAAACAAGTCTAAACTTAAGGGAACAGATTTGGTTATCCTGGAGGACCTGACTAAGTAGAACCTTGAATTACTAAAGGCGGCGCGAAAGCATGATTCGATCCACGCGGCATGGTCCAGCGATGGAAAAATCTTTATGAAGCTTTCCTCCGAGAGCCGGAAAGAAAGACTGTTCAGTTTTACTGATCTCCCTTGAAAAGGACTCGAACTCGTTATACAAACTGTAGTAGTGCTAGCCAGAGCTTTACCTTGCACTCAATGATCTTGTCTTTCATAGTCTGTTTTGTGTTCCGTTTGCTCGTTCTTTTTATGTTTCTGTACTGTGTTTACGCGTCCTCTATCTTACTTTACGACCGTCTTCACAATTATCGTTTGGATAAGAAGTGGCATGCATTCGTACAGAGGGAATATCGCTGTGAAGGTAGGCTGAGCTTGGGCATTGGGTAGTTTATTAGTCTAGACCAATACAGGGCAGTTATTGGTATTTTTCTTTGCATCTCCAGTTCAGTTAGATTCATTTTTCGTAGTCGTATTTGTGGCTAGTGGGGCTGGACACGCTTTATTGTTTTTCTGTTGCTTAAATGCGGGGATATTCATCCCAACCCAGGCCCTGAACTATCAAGTAGGCTATGTAAGAATCTAAACTTTGCTCATGTAAATGTCAATAGTCTTATAGTCCATCCGAAGCTCGATGAACTCTCTAATTTGTCCAACCAACATGATATTGATATATTAGCAATTTCTGAAACTTGGTTAAGGCCTGGTATAAGTAATAACGATTTATTAATTCCTAAATTTCAAACTCCGATTCGTAAAGACCGTCCCACTCGTGCTGGTGGCGTTTTGATTTATATCAGTGACTCAATAGCTTTTAAAAGACGACTCGACCTTGAACAACCTGGAGTTGAATCGATTTGGGTTGAAATTATCTCAGGTCGCAAAAAGATTCTGTTTTCAGTTTATTATCGTCCTCCTAATCAAAACACTACTGAATTTGAATATTTCTTAAACGCATTCTCCGATAGTATAGACAA
This sequence comes from Actinernus sp. WN-2022, assembly GCA_030867875.1. NCBI lineage: Eukaryota > Metazoa > Cnidaria > Anthozoa > Actiniaria > Actinernidae > Actinernus > Actinernus sp. WN-2022. The sequence continues at coordinate 29,313,446 of JAOWCC010001368.1, forward strand.
AGCTCTTGCCACTAATTGTTCGTCTGTTATTGTTACTGGTGACTTTAATGTACGTAATGATAAATGGTGGTCATTAGATATCGAAACCGAATTTGGTGCGAAACTCTTTGAATGCATTGAATCTCTTAACCTGTTTCAGCTAATGAATGAACCCACCCGTGTTACTAGTACATCGGCATCTTTGCTGGATCTTATTGTTACTGATTCCCCTGGCTACATAATTAAAACTTTTACGTTACCTCCGCTTTCTAAGTGCGACCATTGTCCAACTATTGGAACTTTTGCACTCCGAACACCAAAAGCTAAAGCATATAAACGAACAATTTGGAACTATGAGCAAATTGATTTACATAACTTCTGTCGTGAACTCGACGATTGTTCTTGGGATGACTTATTTGATTGTAATGATGTTCACCAAGCATGTACCAATTTGGTTTCAGTTATTTCTGATCTTTGTACAAAATATGTCCCAAACAAAAGCGTTTTGATAAGACCTAATGATAAACCATGGATGACTGGCCACATTCGAAGTTTAATCCGCAAACGCAATAGAACTTTCAAAAAACACAATAGAAGTCCATGTAATGTGTTATGGAATAACTATAAGAAGTTACGCAATAAAATTGTAAACGAGATTAAACGCTCCAAAGAAAAATACTTTAAATCTATTTCTAAAAACCTCGATGATCCAGATCTGTGTTCGAAAAAGTGGTGGCATCTTACAAAATCCTTATTTGGTAACAAGATTAATAATCGCATTCCTCCTCTTATTGAAAACGGAAGGTCATTTACTGATGCCAAAGAAAAGGCGGATATTTTTAATGAATACTTTGTTCTACAAAGTACCATTGACGATACAAATACCTCACTACCTGAATTCACGTATTGTACAAACAAACGTCTCACGGAAATTCGTACTTCATCGCAAGAAATTAAGGAGGAACTTGAAACTCTCGACACAGCCAAAGCTTCGGGGTTTGATGGGATCAGTAACAGAATTCTAAAACTGATTGCACCCAGTATTTGCCATCCTCTGGCAACATTTTGTAATCTATCGCTTTCTAAAGGTATTTTTCCAGATTTTTGGAAATTGGCAAATATTCATCCTATTTTTAAAAAGGACGACACACAAAGTAAAACGAATTACAGGCCAATTTCACTCTTGTCTTGTCTTTCTAAAATTCTTGAAAAGTTGTTGCCAAAAGGCTCTTTGCTTATCTTATCGGGAATAGCCTATTATCAGTTTCGCAGTCTGGATTTGTCCCTACAGACTCCACTGTAAACCAGCTTTTGGTTATTGTCAACAAGATTTTAAAAACTTTCGAGAATGGTCAAGAACTCCGTGCTGTTTTTCTCGATATTTCTAAAGCATTTGATAAAGTCTGGCATAAATAATAATAATAATAATAAATGAGTTTATATAGCGCCTATACATTGCTGTTCTAGGCGCTTTACATGAATTTATACAGAAAATGTCTGTATATATATATTAAAAATTAAAAATGTGACTAACATAACTGATAAAAAGAAATAAGCAAATCATTACATTTCTCTAGACTATTCGCAAGAATACTAAAAATAAACAATAAAAATGATGAATTAGCAATAGGCCTTCTTAAAAATAAACGTTTTTAATTTTAACTTGAACGTTTCAACGTTGGAAGAAGCACGGATGTCTAAAGGTAGCTTGTTCCAGAGCATGGGAGCCGCCGTAGAGAAGGCGTGTTGACCAAACGTTTTCATGTTAAAGGCGGGCTCAACCAGACGAAGGTGGTCTTTAGATGACCTCAAGAGTCTTTTCTGTCGGTAAAATGTTAAAAGGTTTTTAAGATAGCGTGGACCGAGACTATTTAATGATTTAAAAGTTATAAGATTTATTTTAAAAATGATTCTGTACTCGATTGGGAGCCAGTGAAGTTCTTTTAGAGTCTCCGTGATGTGGTCGTTTTTTCGAAGACATGTCACAACTCGAGCAGCTGCATTTTGAGCAGACTGCAATTTCGCTATATCACGTCCTTGGGCCCCATGAAGAAGAGAGTTACAAAAATCTAGTTTTGAGCTTACAAAACTGTGGATCAAAACTTCTGTAGTTTTCTTGTCAATATATTTTCTTATTTTAGCAATATTACGAATGTGGTAGAAGGCACCCTTGACAACAGCATTTACATGTGGTGAAAAAGACATAGTTTCGTCAAAAAGTACCCCGAGATTACGTGCTTTATTTGTCGGTCTAATAATTTTCTCGCCAACAGTCAGTGATGGAAGTGTGGGAGTTGGGCGAAATTGTGAGTGCAAGAGAAGAAGTTCCGATTTGCCATTGTTTAATTTGAGCTTATTGGCAGTCATCCATAGTGTAATGTCAGATATGCAGCTCTCAAGGCGTTGTTTAGCAACTTGAAAATCATGGGTGTTTTTACAAGAAAACGACGTATATAGTTGTGTGTCATCAGCGTAGAGATGAAATGATAGATCGTGCTCACGAATGATATCACCCAGGGGAGAGGTGTATAGCAAGTACAATATTGGCCCCAGTACAGAGCCCTGTGGCACACCGAAATGAAGGGGGCACACAGATGATGAAGCATCGTCGATTTGGACAAACTGTGAACGATTTGCAAGATATGACTCAAGCCAAGAAAGTGCTTTTCCTCTCACAGCAAATCTTGAATTTAGTCTTTTTAAGAGAATGGTGTGGTCCACTGTGTCAAACGCTGCGGAGAGGTCCAGCAGCAGTAGGAAGACACAGTTATGTTTATCAATGGCCTCAAGAACATCGTTCTGGACACGCAACAACGCAGTTTCACAGCTGTGGTACTGCGTATATGCAGATTGAAACTCCTCACTCAGTCCATTTGATAAAGGTCTGTTATTCAAATTGAAACAAAATGGAATCGATGGAACTCTTCTTAATTGGTTTGAAAGCTATCTTTCAAATCGTAATCAGAGAGTTGTCGTTGCTGGTCAAATGTCGCAATGGCGTAATATTTCTGCTGGAGTCCCCCAAGGCTCCGTTCTTGGCCCGATATTATTTTTGATTTATATAAATGACATTGTTGATTCTATCAAATCAGATGTTTATTTATTCGCAGACGATACTTCAGTACTTGAAGTTGTTTACAACCCTTTCTCTACTGCTCAGCAAATTAATGCTGACTTGCTTTCAATTGAATTATTGGCAAAAAAGTGGCTAGTAACTTTTAATCCGAACAAAACAGAAACAATGACATTTTCCGTAAAAAGGGCCAAGCCCGTCCAACCACCTCTCATATTTTTTAATAACGTTATCAAATTAGTTGAATCACATACCCACCTTGGACTCACACTTACATCTAACCTATCTTGGTTTAACCACATCAACATCATGGTAGCCAAAGCTAATAAGAGAGTAAACATGTTAAATAGTCTGAAATTTAGGCTCAGTAGAATAGTCCTTGAAAAAGTGTATTTGACATGTATTAGACCCTTGCTAGAATACGGAGATGTAGTATGGTCGAATTGTACCGAACGTGAATCTGAACTAATTGAAAACGTCCAATATAAAAGTGCAATCATTGTGACTGGAGCCATGAAGGGTACTTCTCGTAACAAAGTACTTTACGAAACTGGTTGGGAACATGTTAAACGCAGGAGGGATATTCACAAATTATGCTTATTTTACAAAATGGTCCACAACTCCGTACCTAATTATTTATGTTCATTACTTCCTATAGCTGTAAATCAAAGAACCAATTATCCTCTTCGTAATGCAACCGACCTGTCAACTTTACAGTGTAGGACAAATAGATATTCTAATAGTTTTTTTCCCTTCCACAATCAAATTATGGAACGAGCTCCCTGAGCTAATTCAATTATCGCGGTCTTTAGAAATTTTTAAATCAAAGTTAATCAAGCGTGTCCGGCCCATACCACCCAAGTACTACAAAGTTGGTCCCCGGTATCCACTTATTTTACTCACCCGCATGAGACTAAGGTTTTGTGCTCTCAATTATTTTTTGTACAAACGTAATATTGTAGAGAGCCCAGGATGCGTATGTGGAGCTGCATGTGAAAACCTTGTTCATTTTTTCTTGCACTGCCCACTTCATGCCCAACCATGTACTCAGCTCATGGCTGCCTTCAGCGCTGTTTCCCAAAACGAAACCGATCTTACTAACTTAACAGATAAACGCTTCGTGGAGCTTTTTATCTGTGGCTCACCATTATTAAATTTGGAAAATAATATTGAACTCCTACATGAAAGTATGAATTTTATTGTGTCCACCAAACGGTTTCTTTTCTCTAGTGACGTTCTGACTTGATTTGACGTTTGTTAATGCTCCGTATCTTAATGAAATGTTTGCCAACTTCTTCCTCATCTTACACAGCTTTTTCAATTTTCAATTATCGTATATATTACTATTTGACGCGTTTTTTGTTTTTTTATTGTATTGTATTCTTTCGTTTTGCTTGTATTCTCTGTCTTGTTCCGTCTCTTCGTTTGTTTGTTTTGTATATTCTTTTGTCGGCTTTATCTTCATATTGTTATGCTAGTGCCGTCCGAAATTCATGTAAAATTACCGTACAGGAGAAGCACTCGATTAGTTTTTTTTCAAAAACTATTTTGCTAATCCTGTCTGTAAATATATATGTAATAAAAAATAAAAAAAAGTTGAAAACTAATTCGTATTGATGATTATCTATAGTATTTACTTTCATGCGTCTGTCTGAATGTGCGTCTTTGTTGTTCAAGCGATCTGATTGGACTAATAACATTCGCCGTTCAGCGATTTGATTGGTCCAACAAACTCATAAACTTCCAATACGACTACGAAATTCTAGTTTAGCTCTCTTTTTTTTCCCTCTAATCTAAGGTTTAACAAATCCTCTTTAGACTGTAAATTTCCTTAGTATGTAGAAACATACTCACACTCACTTTTCGTATTTAATTGTAGCAAAATGGAATTGTAGTAATATACCTAAGTATGTAGAAACATACTTATACTCACTTTATGTATTTAATTGTAGCAACATGATTAAATTGTTACCCATATTTAAAAGAAATGCCAATCTAAAGGTTATCGTTAACGGTCTTCCTTTATTACCCGATGGCTTAATAACGATCATTTTCTCATAGATATTAACGATTGCAAGTCTAAACCCTGTCAGCATGGTGGGACATGCCATGACAAAGTAAATGGATACACTTGTACATGTGCGAAGGGCTACACCGGGGAAAACTGTGAAACAAGTAAGATGTACAATTATAAATACTAAGCTGATACATAATAGTGTAGCCGGGGTGTCGAAGTGGTTAAGTGCTTCGGCTCTCACTTCTGTGGTCCAGGTTCGGTTTCCGGGACGCGGCACCATATGCGAGTTGAGTTTGTTGGTATCTCACCCTTGCTCCGATGGTTTTTCTCCGGGTTCACCGGTTTTCCTCCCTCCGCAAAGCCAACACGCTAAATTCCAATCCGATCTCAGGATTAGACGGTTCCTGGCTTTGATCAGCCTTGCGGGTTGTTTCAGGTTTCGTTAGAAATTCACAGTGTTCAACAAAAGTTGAAAACTAATTCGTAATGATGATTATCTATAGTATTTACTTTCATGCGTCTGCCTGAATGTGCGTCTGTGTTGTTCAAGCGATCTGATTGGACTAATAACATTCGCCGTTCAGCGATTTGATTGGTCCAACAAACTCGTAAACTTTCAATACGACTTCGAAATTCTAGCTTAGCTCTCTTTCTTTTTTCCCTAATCTAAGGTTTAACAAATCTTCTTTAGACTGTAAATTGCCTAAGTATGTAGAAACATACTCACACTCACTTTTCGTATTTAATTGTAGCAAAATGGAATTGTAGTAAAATACCTAAGTATGTAGAAACATACTTATACTCACTTTTTGTATTTAATTGTAGCAGCATGATTAAATTGTTACCCATATGTAAAAGAAATGCCAATCTAAAGGTTATCGTTAACGGTCTTCCCTTATTACCCGATGGCTTAATAACGATCATTTTCTCATAGATATTAACGATTGCAAGTCTAAACCCTGTCAGCATGGTGGGACATGCCATGACAAAGTAAATGGATACACTTGTACATGTGCGAAGGGCTACACCGGGGAAAACTGTGAAACAAGTAAGTTGTACAATTATAAATACTAAGCTGATACATAATAGTGTAGCCGGGGTGTCGAAGTGGTTAAGTGCTTCGGCTCCCACTTCTGTCGCCCAGGTTCGGTTTCCGGACGCGGCACCATATGCGAGTTGAGTTTGTTGGTATCTCACCCTTGCTCCGATGGTTTTTCTCCGGGTTCACCGGTTTTCCTCACTCCGCAAATCCAACACGGTAAATTCCAATCCGATCTGAGGATTAGACGGTTCCTGGCTTTGATCAGCCTTGCGGGTTGTTTCAGGTCTCGTTAGAAATTCACAGTGTTCAACAACAGTTGAAAACTAATTCGTAATGATGATTATCTATAGTATTTACTTTCATGCGTCTGTCTGAATGTGCGTCTGTGTTGTTCAAGCGATCTGATTGGACTAATAACATTCGCCGTTCAGCGATTTGATTGGTCCAACAAACTCGTAAACTTTCAATACGACTACGAAATTCTAGCTTAACTCTCTTTCTTTTTTCTCTAATCTAAGGTTTAACAAATCCCCTTTAGACTGTAAATTGCCTAAGTATGTAGGAACATACTCACACTCACTTAACGTATTTAATTGTTGCAAAATGGAATTGTAGTAAAATACCTAAGTATGTAGAAACATACTTATACTCACTTTTTGTATTTAATTGTAGCAGCATGATTAAATTGTTACCCATATGTAAAAGAAATGCCAATCTAAAGGTTATCGTTAACGGTCTTCCCTTATTACCCGATGGCTTAATAACGATCATTTTCTCATAGATATTAACGATTGCAAGTCTAAACCCTGTCAGCATGGTGGGACATGCCATGACAAAGTAAATGGATACACTTGTACATGTGCGAAGGGCTACACCGGGGAAAACTGTGAAACAAGTAAGTTGTACAATTATAAATACTAAGCTGATACATAATAGTGTAGCCGGGGTGTCGAAGTGGTTAAGTGCTTCGGCTCCCACTTCTGTCGCCCAGGTTCGGTTTCCGGACGCGGCACCATATGCGAGTTGAGTTTGTTGGTATCTCACCCTTGCTCCGATGGTTTTTCTCCGGGTTCACCGGTTTTCCTCACTCCGCAAATCCAACACGGTAAATTCCAATCCGATCTGAGGATTAGACGGTTCCTGGCTTTGATCAGCCTTGCGGGTTGTTTCAGGTCTCGTTAGAAATTCACAGTGTTCAACAACAGTTGAAAACTAATTCGTAATGATGATTATCTATAGTATTTACTTTCATGCGTCTGTCTGAATGTGCGTCTGTGTTGTTCAAGCGATCTGATTGGACTAATAACATTCGCCGTTCAGCGATTTGATTGGTCCAACAAACTCGTAAACTTTCAATACGACTACGAAATTCTAGCTTAACTCTCTTTCTTTTTTCTCTAATCTAAGGTTTAACAAATCCCCTTTAGACTGTAAATTGCCTAAGTATGTAGGAACATACTCACACTCACTTAACGTATTTAATTGTTGCAAAATGGAATTGTAGTAAAATACCTAAGTATGTAGAAACATACTTATACTCACTTTTTGTATTTAATTGTAGCAGCATGATTAAATTGTTACCCATATTTAAAAGAAATGCCAATCTAAAGGTTATCGTTAACGGTCTTCCTTTATTACCCGATGGCTTAATAACGATCATTTTCTCATAGATATTAACGATTGCAAGTCTAAACCCTGTCAGCATGGTGGGACATGCCATGACAAAGTAAATGGATACACTTGTACATGTACGAAGGGCTACACCGGGGAAAACTGTGAAACAAGTAAGTTGTACAATTATAAATACTAAGCTGATACATAATAGTGTAGCCGGGGTGTCGAAGTGGTTAAGCGCTTCGGCTCTCACTTTTGTGGCCCAGGTTCGGTTTCGGGACGCGGCACCATATGCGAGTTGAGTTTGTTGGTATCTCACCCTTGCTCCGATGGTTTTTCTCCGGGATCACCGGTTTTCCTCCCTGCGCAAACCCAACACTTATCATCTTCTTTATTACCAAAAAGGTTATAAATACTTAATTTACATAAATACATAGATCTCACTAAATTATGGTAATAGTTACTCAGAATAACTAAAGTTAAACGAGCTGAGTAACATTTCAAGTTAAGTAACAATGTTTTTGTAGGGTTTTAAAGATGAAAACTAATATATATATATACACTACGATACAGATTACAGCAATATAGGACACTTAATTAATGTAGAAAAACAAATGGGTTTAAAGTAAGTAAAATAGATAAATAAAATAAATAAATAGGGTACCAGATATTTTCAGATAATAGTTGTATTATGTAATAGTGACAGATGTAACTAATGAAGTTGTTACTGATAAGACTCCATGAGACTAGATTTAAGCTTTCGCTTAAATGATGTTAATGACAGAGTTTTAAGGCTTTCATCAAGCTCGTTCCAAATAATTGCCCCTTTATAGCGGAGGTTAAATTTTCCATAGTTTGTCCGAACTCTATTTATATAGTAAGTTGATCTTGATGCAAGTCTGGTGTTGTATTGATGTTTTGACGCTACTGTTTGGAAAAAAATATCAAACACAACAGGTAACAAATTATGATGAAATTGATACATGAAAAGTGCGTTATGGAATACTATAAGGTCTGTGCATTTAAGAAGTTGAAATTCTTTGAACAGGGGATCAGAATGCTGATCTGGTTTTGAAAAAGTCATTATTCTTAATGCCTTCTTTTGTAATGTAATAATAGGTTTGACTGTTGAATAGTAACTATTACCCCTAGCTAATAAGCTGTATGTGATAAATGGATAAATGAGAGAGTAGTAAAGTTGGCATAAAATTTCCATATTCACGAAATGTCTCACTTTAGCAAGAATACCAATCCCTATGGAAATCTTTTTACTTATTTCATGAACATTGTTTTTCCAGCTTAGATTTGAGTCAATTATAAGGCCTAAATATTTGACATGCGAGTCTTGTTTAATAGTTTTATTGGATATGTTTAGATTCATTTGATGCAGTATGTTTTTCTGTGGAGGATGAAAAAGAACAAAACTTGTCTTTTCAATATTTAAGGATAATTTATTCGCATTTAACCAAATATTGACTTTTCCTAGTTCTACATTAAATTTAGATTCTAGAGTGTGAATGTTTCTATCACTCATAAATAAATTTGTGTCATCTGCAAATAAGTGAAACTCTAGGATCTTTGAGCATTTATGTATGTCATTAATATATAGTAAAAATAATAGCGGCCCTAGAACTGATTACTGTGGCACTCCACAGACTGTTTGTTGGTAATCTGAGTCAGTATGGCCTATTGATACAAACTGTTTCCTATTGTGTAGGTACGAAACAAACCAATCATGCGTAATTCCTCTTACACCATAATATTCTAGCTTGCTCAATAAAATGTCATGATCGACAGTGTCAAATGCTTTACATAAATCTATAAATATGCCACATGAATAAGTGCCAGAGTCAATAGTTCTCTGTATTTTATCAATGAGCAATATAAGTGCATGAATGGTAGAATGGTTAGACCTAAAGCCAAACTGATTATCATAAATAACAGATAATTTTTTTAAGAAAATCTATTAATCTAATATATATCAGTCTCTCTAGAATTTTGTTAAAAATGGAAAGGAGAGATATGGGTCTGTAGTTAGATGTAAGTAAAAAAGAACCTTTTTTATGAATAGGAATTATTTTTGCAATTTTCAGCTGATCAGGAACAGTGCCCGAAGTAATTGAATAATTAAATAGAAGTTCCAATGGATATGATATTACAGATTTCAATATTTTCAGCAAAGGAACAGGAATACTGTATGGTCCCATTGCTTTGTTGCTATTTAGACTAGAGATAATGTTCTCAATTTCAAGTGCAGAAATAGGAGACAGAAAAAAAATTGAAGATTGAGGTTGATCTAAGTACGTTCTAAAAGACGAGTTACAACGTGGGATAGCAGCTGCTAAGTTTTTCCCAACATTAGCAAATTATTCATTAAATTCATTTGCTATTTGTTTGACATCAGTAATTTCTTGTTTATCTTTTATAATTTTGTTAGGTCTAAATTTAACTTTAGATTTCAAGCTGATTAATTGTCTTATGCCCTTCCAAATATTTTTTGTATTAGATTGGTTAACAGAGAAGTATTCCTGATAGTATCGTTTCTTGCTTAATTTGAGCAGTTGGCACAGCTTATTTCTGTATAATTTATATTTGGAATGACTCCAGTTACTTCTAGTCTTGATGTAATGTCTAAATAATTTATTTTTGGTATTAATTGAAGCTTTTAGACCTGGAGTTATCCATGGTTTTAAGTAGAATGTTTTCTCTTTCCTTGATAGTTGTTTAACAGGCGCATACTTATCAATAATTTCTGTAGTTTTTGAGAAGAATAATTCAAATATTTGGTTTATATTTGTTGATCCATAAAATACATCAAGCCAATCAATACGTGTATAATCATTTAAGAGAGATTCTTCATCAAGGTTTGAATAATCTCTTTTATATATTTTATCCTTTGATGTAGTTGTGTTTAGTTGATTAATCAATAAAAAAATAGGTAGGTGGTCTGATAAATCATATAATAGGTTTCCACTTATAGTTTGATAATCAATTGAGTTAAAGAAAATATTGTCAATTAGAGTGGCAGAATGGTTAGTAACCCTAGTAGGTTTAAGAATATGTGGTTCGAAGAAATATTAATTCATAGTATTTATAAATTCTTCAGTTTTAATGTGAGATTCGTAATTTAGTAAATTTATATTAAAATCACCTAATATAATACATTCTTTATTCTCTTTATTTGTTGTTTCAATTAAAGGATAAATATTATTTAGGAATACTTCTAAATCAGAGCTGGGGTGTCTATAGACAACACCACAAAGAATGTTCTTATTTAAATTGTTTTCTATTTCCACCCAGAGTATTTCATTTTCTTTGGTGCTAGAGTCCAAATCTTCCCTAATATGGAACTTTAAAGTATTCCTGATATAAAATCCTACACCACCTGCCCGAAGAGTAGTGGGCTGTGAAACAAAAGTATAATTTGGCAAGTCAATATTAACAGATTTTTCTTCAGAGGTATTTATCCATGTTTCAGTTAGACCAATTATGCTAAAAGGATAATTAAGTTCTGCTAACATTTGTGTAAAGTTATCAAAATTAGCATAAATACTTCTAATATTACAATTTAAGGCAGAAAAGGATTTTTGTAGTAACGAACTTTGGATATCATTAGAACAATGAAATTCATGGACATTAAAATAACTAAAATTCACCTTCGAAGGAATGTTTACCTCTGGATCAATGCCAGAAAGATTAGGAATATTATTGATAGTTGATAGAATTTGTAGACTTGGTAAGTCTCGTAGACTAGAATTTATGATTTTATGGGAACATAAACAAGTAGTATTAGAATTGTAGCTAAGTTTTAGGAGATTTTCGTTGTCAAGACAATTAAATGGGAAAATAGCTTGACAACAAGACTCACAAAGCCATTTATAATTACTAGAGGTGTAATATTTTAGATCCTTAAGAGAGAGAGATGTGCATTTTAAATGATAGCTCTGGTTGCATATTTCACAAATGATTCGCCTACCGTTCTTTCTAATGGATTTAGTGCAAGTCCAACAGGTAGATCTAATCACATCCTGCATTTAAGCTTGATTATTGTTTCCAGTTGATGTGTCATGCTCTAGTCTGTGAATATCTTTCTGTGTTGAAATTTGAAAAAGCAGGACTTGAATCGTCGCTCCTGAGGTAGATATTACCATAATAGGTCCAAATGTACTTGAATTCCTTGCTCTTCTTAAGGTTACCGTATACCTTCGCGGGTGTCTCTCGCAAATAAAATCGCACGCGCATCATTTTAAAGGAAAGTATAGAAACCTATATATCACTGGAAAGGTTATATAATGTATAATGCGCTGAAATGTGTTTTTTTTGCACAAATATTACATTTTCAGTAAATGCTAAGGCAACAAACGCAAAAAAGACGAGTCTCACAGAAGTGAATTTATGTCCCTCCGCGTTCGCGCCTACGGACGATTCCGCTGCATAATGTCAATCAGCACATGATGGCCTGTCAAAGTGTGTGAGCATTTCTTAATATTTTACTTTGTTCAAACTGCAATTCATCTTCAAAGTTTCAATCGAAATAGTTTCTGTGTTTCATCACGGCAAGTACTCTTATAAGAAAAATAATTAAAATATCGCTAAACGCTCACACCCTTTGGTTCATATGTAGCTCTTCTAACACTAGGCCAAGTTTCATCAAGATCTGACAAGTCTTCATATCCTATAAATTCACCCAAACACAGTGAATACGCATAAAAATCTATCCGCGTTTTTGGCTTCTGAAAGTTAGGAAACACATCACACCTCATCAAAGCAAACGTCAACACTTAAACCAACCAGCCAATTATATGTAAGGATCCCCGGAGCTTATGAATCAAGTCCAGAAATTCGCGGGAAATTAGTACGTGGCTCAAATTGCATAAGAAACATACATACTAGTGTCGTGTCACAAATATTCAAAAGAGCGTTGTGTTATGGCCAAAACTAGAGATAATGCGCCAAAGGGGAAAAAGAAAGGTAAATCAACGGGTTGTACCAAGAAGGGAGAGGGCCAGATATCGAAAACTAAATCGCGTCGAAAGGCAACGCCGCAAACAAGAGCGAAGGGAAAAGCGAGTGGCAGGCAACCTCGTGCTCCGAACGTTGATGTTGATCCTAAACCTGCTATGTTAGCTGCGATGATTCCTTCAGTTCCCCAAAATCGACCGGCTGAACTTCGCTCAAGTTCACGATTTAGAACTCCTGGATTGACCACGGCCCAGTTTGGAAACTGCGAGTCACCCAAGACATTAGAATCGGAGTCGGATGCGGACTCGCTGCTACTCTCTGAATCTTCCGTCTCTTTTCTTGTACCTGGCAAACGTTTAAGCCTACTAGCTGAGCAGCTTTCCGTCGGAGTAGTAGCAGTACTAATAGAACTCGAAGTGGGAGTCGTCGAACATGAAGGCTGTTCGAACCACGAGCCTTTGTCGCTTTCCGCGAGTATCACTTTCTTCTCCGTATTGAAACTTTGCTCCTTCTCGAGCTCATTCTCTTGAATCTTCTTGGGGCCTGACTTCTTTTTTACCTTTTATCCAAGGATTATTATTTTCTCTTCTGGACATATCCACGATCGATATACCGGTAAATTAAACGCTATAAAATCACTGAACTCACGATCGCGAGTCACGGCTCACTGTGAGTCTGAAGCTCCGGATGTAGTTTCCCGCAAAAATGCAGCGGGGTGCCTGTGGCACATAATGGGATCAGAGGGATTTATCACGCCGAAGCGATTTTTAATATTTACTTTCATTCAAATTAGTTTTTTTTCTAATATCTCGCAAAGTTTTGCATGTTTAAAAAAAATTTTTTCGGAAAGACGAAGATCAATCCATCAATTTCAAAAGAATTACAAAAACATTTTTTTAAAGAAAACATGCCGCGAAGGTATACGGTAACCTTAACTTTTAAAGCCTTCTTGAACAGCTCCTTTTTCTTCAGGGTAAGGCTTTCTTTGATAAATATCTTGTTATCGCCCAGACGGCCCAAGTCCAGGTCTTTGGTAGTAAGGTTCTTTAATTTAGATCGAGCTTTGTAGAATTGGTCTCGTGTGGTTCGAGTAGAGATGCCAACTTGCTCTCCAGAAGTTCATCAAGAATTACTCTTAAAGAGTCTCTCAGTTTTGCCTGATCAATTTCCATGTCTTTCTACTGTCAATTTAGATCGGTACCATCGGTAAAGAAAGAAACATACCAACAATAAACCAAATAAAATACTTTTTACGGAGCTGCATCAACGCATGCTAAATTCAAATCCGATCTGAGGATTAGACGGATCCTGGCTTTGATCAGCCTTGCGGGTTGTTTCAGGTCTTGTTAGAAATTCACAGTGTTCAACAAAAGTTGAAAACTTATTCGTAATGATGATTATCTATAGTATTTACTTTCATGCGTCTGTCTGAATGTGCGTCTGTGTTGTTCAAGCGATCTGATTGGACTAATAACATTCGCCGTTCAGCGATTTGATCGGTCCAACAAACTCGTAAACTTTCAATACGACTACGAAATTCTAGCTTAGCTCTCTTTCTTTTTTCTCTAATCTAAGGTTTAAGAAATCCTCTTTAGACTGTAAATTGCCTAAGTATGTAGAAACATACTCACACTCACATTTCGTATTTAATTGTAGCAAAATGGAATTGTAGTAAAATACCTAAGTATGTAGAAACATACTTATACTCACTTTATGTATTTAATTGTAGCAACATGATTAAATTGTTACCAATATATGTACAAGAAATGCCAATCTAAAGGTTATCGTTAACGGTCTTCCTTTATTACCCGATGGCTTAATAACGATCATTTTCTCATAGATATTAACGATTGCAAGTCTAAACCCTGTCAGCATGGTGGGACATGCCATGACAAAGTAAATGGATACACTTGTACATGTGCGAAGGGCTACACCGGGGAAAACTGTGAAACAAGTAAGTTGTACAATTATAAATACTAAGCTGATAGATAATAGTGTAGCCGGGGTGTCGAAGTGGTTAAGTGCTTCGGCTCTCACTTCTGTGGCCCAGGTTCGGTTTCCGGGACGCGGCACCATATGCGAGTTGAGTTTGTTGGTATCTCACCCTTGCTCCGATGGTTTTTCTCCGGGTTCACCGGTTTTCCTCCCTCCGCAAAGCCAACACGCTAAATTCCAATCCGATCTCAGGATTAGACGGTTCCTGGCTTTGATCAGCCTTGCGGGTTGTTTCAGGTTTCGTTAGAAATTCACAGTGTTCAACAAAAGTTGAAAACTAATTCGTAATGATGATTATCTATAGTATTTACTTTCATGCGTCTGCCTGAATGTGCGTCTGTGTTGTTCAAGCGATCTGATTGGACTAATAACATTCGCCGTTCAGCGATTTGATTGGTCCAACAAACTCGTAAACTTTCAATACGACTTCGAAATTCTAGCTTAGCTCTCTTTCTTTTTTCCCTAATCTAAGGTTTAACAAATCTTCTTTAGACTGTAAATTGCCTAAGTATGTAGAAACATACTCACACTCACTTTTCGTATTTAATTGTAGCAAAATGGAATTGTAGTAAAATACCTAAGTATGTAGAAACATACTTATACTCACTTTTTGTATTTAATTGTAGCAACATGATTAAATTGTTACTCATATGTAAAAGAAATGCCAATCTAAAGGTTATCGTTAACGGTCTTCCCTTATTACCCGATGGCTTAATAACGATCATTTTCTCATAGATATTAACGATTGCAAGTCTAAACCCTGTCAGCATGGTGGGACATGCCATGACAAAGTAAATGGATACACTTGTACATGTGCGAAGGGCTACACCGGGGAAAACTGTGAAACAAGTAAGTTGTACAATTATAAATACTAAGCTGATACATAATAGTGTAGCCGGGGTGTCGAAGTGGTTAAGTGCTTCGGCTCCCACTTCTGTCGCCCAGGTTCGGTTTCCGGACGCGGCACCATATGCGAGTTGAGTTTGTTGGTATCTCACCCTTGCTCCGATGGTTTTTCTCCGGGTTCACCGGTTTTACTCACTCCGCAAATCCAACACGGTAAATTCCAATCCGATCTGAGGATTAGACGGTTCCTGGCTTTGATCAGCCTTGCGGGTTGTTTCAGGTCTCGTTAGAAATTCACAGTGTTCAACAACAGTTGAAAACTAATTCGTAATGATGATTATCTATAGTATTTACTTTCATGCGTCTGTCTGAATGTGCGTCTGTGTTGTTCAAGCGATCTGATTGGACTAATAACATTCGCCGTTCAGCGATTGGATTGGTCCAACAAACTCGTAAACTTTCAATACGACTACGAAATTCTAGCTTAACTCTCTTTCTTTTTTCTCTAATCTAAGGTTTAACAAATCCCCTTTAGACTGTAAATTGCCTAAGTATGTAGAAACATACTCACACTCACTTAACGTATTTAATTGTTGCAAAATGGAATTGTAGTAAAATACCTAAGTATGTAGAAACATACTTATACTCACTTTTTGTATTTAATTGTAGCAACATGATTAAATTGTTACCCATATGTAAAATAAATGCCAATCTAAAGGTTATCGTTAACGGTCTTCCTTTATTACCCGATGGCTTAATAACGATCATTTTCTCATAGATATTAACGATTGCAAGTATAAACCCTGTCAGCATGGTGGGACATGCCATGACAAAGTAAATGGATACACTTGTACATGTACGAAGGGCTACACCGGGGAAAACTGTGAAACAAGTAAGTTGTACAATTATAAATACTAAGCTGATACATAATAGTGTAGCCGGGGTGTCGAAGTGGTTAAGCGCTTCGGCTCTCACTTTTGTGGCCCAGGTTCGGTTTCGGGACGCGGCACCATATGCGAGTTGAGTTTGTTGGTATCTCACCCTTGCTCCGATGGTTTTTCTCCGGGATCACCGGTTTTCCTCCCTCCGCAAAGCCAACACGCTAAATTCCAATTCGATCTGAGAATTAGACGGATCCTGGCTTTGATCAGCCTTGCGGGTTGTTTCAGGTCTCGTTAGAAATCACAGTGTTCAACAAAAGTTGAAAACTAATTCGTAATGATGATTATCTATACTATTTACTTTCATGCGCCTGTCTGAATGTGCGTCTGTGTTGTTCAAGCGATCTGATTGGACTAATAACTTTCCATCGCGCAGAATTCTATTGTTCTCGGCGACATGTACTTACGGCTGAGAGGTTAAAGTGAGGACGGAATAATTATAACATTGCTAATTATTCTGCGGGAAAGCGATTGTGATTGGCTTTTGACAAAACCGTTTGGGAATACTCTACTCCCACATCACATGAAACACATGTCAATCAATGTCAACTGCTCGCTTCATGAAAATAGTGGACTCCCAAAGCTCGTTAAAGAAGGTCATCACACTAACTAATGTTGTTATATCAAACTGAAGTTCAAAATCAAAGCCTTTCGTCTGTTCGATCTTGTTATTTCCTTGGTGGGCCAATTACACAGATACAGACTTAAAACTTATCAATTCAAAGTTTAAGATACCTTGTCTTTGTAAATGTTTTGGGTTAAATCCATGATTCGAATCGCCGCTTAGTTTTCTCTGAGAAATTAAAGAATCGTGTTGGTTTACTTTTTTTCCTATGAATCGTATAAAACGGAGAAAGTTATAACTTTGAGATCGCCGGTGCGATGTTTTTAGGTTTTAAATACTTCTAGAGCACGTACCGACATGAGCAACGTCTCAATTTGAAGTTTGAATTATTGTGAATACAACGTTATGATTTGCTTTTTACGCGCTATGTTTATAGTTTTTATTTAATTCTCACTAAGATTTGTTTTGTCGCGGTTGCCTTTTACTCAGCTTTAGACTGAGCTGACCACTTTACATCACATTCTTTAGACTGAATGGACTTTGCCGCCAACTCCGCCGAGGAGACTCTTTTAGCGTTAAAATACTTCTAGAGCACGTACGAACATGAGCAACGTCTCAATTTGAAGCTTGAATTATTCTGAATACAACGTTATAATTTGCTTTTGACGCGCTAAGTTTATAGTTTTTATTTAATGCTCACTAAGATTTGTTTTGTCGCGGTTGCCTTGTTTGAAAGTACCTGGGCGCCAACTCGGCTGGGCGATTTTTTTAGCTTTTAAATACTTCTAGAGTACGTACGAACATGAGTTACGTCTCATTTTGGAGCTTGAACTAATTTAAACGTAAGTTCAAGATTTGCTCATGACGCGCAAGTGTTATTTTAACAATAATTTTGAGCTTTGGTTCTGTGTCAATTTCAATGTCTAATCATGCGGCGGGTACGGTGTGCTATTGTTCGTGAAGGAGGAGTTAGAGAGCCCAAGAGAAGTCCCGCGGGAATATTTAAACTTCAAAACGTGAGGCGAATTCGAGGTTTTAAGACATGGCCTGGAAATATTGATTTCGATAATACTAATGCTGGTCAGATTGCTATGAAAAAACGGCTGGTAGTAAGTAACATACTAAACTAACATTTCCAGGTGGTACCTATAAGTAGCAAACACGATTGTTAACGAGAAAATTGGCCTCAAAGTGAGCTAAAGTGAATATTCCACTGTATAGAAACAGTTAAAAAACCCAAAATTCATGGTCCAACGGATAATGCTTATACTCACTCAAATAAGTTGAAATTGGGTGGAAATTGTTCATTGATATCTCTTCTTCAAAAGCCAGGTAGTACCTAAGCTCTAGCAAACTTCATTTAACCATAAATAAGCAAAACTTCTAGTTCACTTAAGCCTTTTAGTCCAATTCTTCTATTATTTGCATCGTTATTCATTGTGTAGGCTTTGAATTTAACGCTCCTGCATCTAATAAAATACCCGGATGTGTCGCGCCATTCTGCGCGATGCGCCGTTCAGCGATCTGATTGGTCCAACAAACTCGTAAACTTTCAATACGACTACGAAATTCTAGCTTAGCTCTCTTTCTTTTTTCTCTAATCTAAGGTTTCACAAATCCTATTTAGACTGTAAATTACCTAAGTATGTAGAAACATACTCACACTCACTTTTCGTATTTAATTGTAGCAAAATGGAATTGTAGTTAAATACTTAAGTATGTAGAAGCATACTTATACTCACTTTTTGTATTTAATTGTAGCAAAATGATTAAATTGTTACCCATATGTAAAAGAAATGCCAATCTAAAGGTTATCGTTAACGGTCTTCCTTTATTATCCGATGGCTTAATAACGATCATGTTCTCATAGATATTAACGATTGCAAGTCTAAACCCTGTCAGCATGGTGGGACATGCCATGACAAAGTAAATGGGTACACTTGTACATGTGCGAAGGGCTACACCGGGGAAAACTGTGAAACAAGTAAGTTGTACAATTATAAATACTAAGCTGATACATAATTGTGTAGCCGGGGTGTCGAAGTGGTTAAGCGCTTCGGCTCCCACTTCTGTGGCCCAGGTTCGGTTTCCGGATGCGGCACAATATGCGAGTTGAGTTTGTTGGTATCTCACCCTTGCTCCGATGGTTTTTCTCCGGGTTCACCGGTTTTCCTCCCTCCGCAAAGCCAACACGCTAAATTCCAATTCGATCTGAGAATTAGACGGATCCTGGCTTTGATCAGCCTTGCGGGTTGTTTCAGGTCTCGTTAGAAATCACAGTGTTCAACAAAAGTTGAAAACTAATTCGTAATGATGATTATCTATACTATTTACTTTCATGCGCCTGTCTGAATGTGCGTCTGTGTTGTTCAAGCGATCTGATTGGACTAATAACATTCCATCGCGCAGAATTCTATTGTTCTCGGCGACATGTACTTACGGCTGAGAGGTTAAAGTGAGGACGGAATAATTATAACATTGCTAATTATTCTGCGGGAAAGCGATTGTGATTGGCTTTTGACAAAACCGTTTGGGAATACTCTACTCCCACATCACATGAAACACATGTCAATCAATGTCAACTGCTCGCTTCATGAAAATAGTGGACTCCCAAAGCTCGTTAAACAAGGTCATCACACTAACTAATGTTGTTATATCAAACTGAAGTTCAAAATCAAAGCCTTTCGTCTGTTCGATCTTGTTATTTCCTTGGTGGGCCAATTACACAGATACAGACTTAAAGGGGCTCTGTCATGAGATGCGCATAAACAGGTTTCAAGCAATTTAATGATATGCATAACACTTGAATTTTTTTTTAATGAGTTTCAGTTCCTTGCGATCGCGATACAACGACAGTTATATTATAATACAAACTGGCTCTTGCTCGAAGGCATTCAGTTAGAAAAACATCTTTGTATTGTTATCACTGCTGCAATGGAGATTCAGGCTGAAGAGAAACACATTCTGGCGAGTTTTAGTGACCGGATGTCGAATTTACCGTATTTTACCGTAAACTACATTTCTAGGTATGCGAGTTGTGCTTTCTCGATGAGAACCTACAAAATGTACTCATCTATTCTCTCTCCAACTTTCAGGGAGATAAAATTACTTACAAATGCAAGAGTTCTTGTAGTCAGAAACGTATTAAAGGGGACGAATGCAAGCAGGAGTGAACAACCGAAGCGTAAATATTTCACTGGCCGCCGAAACCCAGGCACTGTAAACACGAAACTCGCATCTCAAAAGCGGTGTTTGAAATCGTTTCAGGCTTCGTAAATGTTCCAGACAAGTACTATACTCTTGTGGGCTTTCCTGACACGTTCTCCAGTGTTCTTTCAGGCTCTTTAAAATCTTTCTGCGGCCAGATTTGTTTTCTTCGTCCATCACGGCCAGTTGGCAGTTGAGCCGCCATTGAAGCTCAAAGTTCTTGTCGATGCCATCCCAAAATCTCATTACAACTACATCTGAATACGAACATTTCTGGTAAATATAAAACTTGAACAACTAAATATGAAAGATAGACTATTATATACTGAAATGAGAGATGGCTGCGATGTAGACGGATTGAATCAATGTTGTGAGCTCCTCGGGATATATTTGCTTTTCAAACTTGAAAGCGTTGGCGAACGATTTCAAGTTTTGGGCGGCTTAGTAACCAGGCCTGTTATTCATGACAGAGCCCCTTTAAAACTTATCAATTCAAAGTTTAAGATACCTTGTCTTTGTAAATGTTTTGGGTTAAATCCATGATTCGAATCGCCGCTTAGTTTTCTCTGAGAAATTAAAGAATCGTGTTGGTTTACTTTTTTTCCTATGAATCGTATAAAACGGAGAAAGTTATAACTTTGAGATCGCCGGTGCGATGTTTTTAGCTTTTAAATACTTCTAGAGCACGTACGAACATGAGCAACGTCTCAATTTGAAGCTTGGATTATTCTGAATACAACGTTATAATTTGCTTTTGACGCGCTAAGTTTATAGTTTTTATTTAATGCTCACTAAGATTTGTTTTGTCGCGGTTGCCTTGTTTGAAAGTACTTTGCCGCCAACTCGGCTGGGCGATTTTTTTAGCTTTTAAATACTTCTAGAGTACGTACGAACATGAGTTACGTCTCATTTTGGAGCTTGAACTAATTTAAACGTAAGTTCAAGATTTGCTCATGACGCGCAAGTGTTATTTTAACAATAATTTTGAGCTTTGGTTCGTGTCAATTTCAATGGCTAATCATGCGGCGGGTACGGTGTGCTATTGTTCGTGAAGGAGGAGTTAGAGAGACCAAGAGAAGTCCCGCGGGAATATTTAAACTTCAAAACGGGAGGCGAATTCGAGGTTTTAAGACATGGCCTGGAAATATTGATTTCGATAATACTAATGCTGGTCAGATTGCTATGAAAAAACGGCTGGTAGTAAGTAACATACTAAACTAACATTTCCAGGTGGTACCTATAAGTAGCAAACACGATTGTTAACGAGAAAATTGGCCTCAAAGTGAGCTAAAGTGAATATTCCACTGTAGAAACAGTTAAAAAACCCAAAATTCATGGTCCAACCGATAATGCTTATACTCACTCAAATAAGTTGAAATTGGGTGGAAATTGTTCATTGATATCTCTTCTTCAAAAGCCAGGTAGTACCTAAGCTCTAGCAAACTTCATTTAACCATAAATAAGCAAAACTTCTAGTTCACTTAAGCCTTTTAGTCCAATTCTTCTATTATTTGCATCGTTATTCATTGTGTAGGCTTTGAATTTAACGCTCCTGCATCTAATAAAATACCCGGATGTGTCGCGCCATTCTGCGCGATGCGCCGTTCAGCGATCTGATTGGTCCAACAAACTCGTAAACTTTCAATACGACTACGAAATTCTAGCTTAGCTCTCTTTCTTTTTTCTCTAATCTAAGGTTTCACAAATCCTATTTAGACTGTAAATTACCTAAGTATGTAGAAACATACTCACACTCACTTTTCGTATTTAATTGTAGCAAAATGGAATTGTAGTTAATACTTATACTCACTTTTTGTATTTAATTGTAGCAAAATGATTAAATTGTTACCCATATGTAAAAGAAATGCCAATCTAAAGGTTATCGTTAACGGTCTTCCTTTATTACCCGATGGCTTAATAACGATCATTTTCTCATAGATATTAACGATTGCAAGTCTAAACCCTGTCAGCATGGTGGGACATGCCATGACAAAGTAAATGGATACACTTGTACATGTGCCAAGGGCTACACCGGGGAAAACTGTGAAACAAGTAAGTTGTACAATTATAAATACTAAGCTGATACTAGATAATAGTGTAGCCGGGGTGTCGAAGTGGTTAAGCGCTTCGGCTCTCACTTCTGTGGCCCATGCAGGCTCGGTTTCCGGACGCGGCGCCATATGCGAGTTGAGTTTGTTGGTATCTCACACTTGTTCCGGTTGTTTTTCATCGGGTTCACCGGTTTTCCTCCCTCCGCAAAACCAACACGCTAAATTCCAATTCGATCTGAAGATTAAACGGATCCTGGCTTTGATCAGCCTTGCGGGTTGTTTCAGGTCTCGTTAGAAATCACAGTGTTCAACAAAAGTTGAAAACTAATTCGTAATGATGATTATCTATACTATTTACTTTCATGCGCCTGTCTGAATGTGCGTCTGTGTTGTTCAAGCGATCTGATTGGACTAATAACATTCGCCGTTCAGCGATTTGATTGGTCCAACAAACTCGTAAACTTTCAATACGACTACGAAATTCTAGCTTAGCTCTCTTTCTTTTTTCTCTAATCTAAGGTTTAACAAACCTCTTTAGACTGTAAATTGCCTAAGTATGTAGAAACATACTCACACTCACTTTTCGTATTTAATTGTAGCAAAATGGAATTGTAGTAAAATACCTAAGTGTGTAGAAGCCTACTTATACTCACTTTTTGTATTTAATTGTAGCAAAATGATTAAATTTTTACCCATATGTAAAAGAAATGCCAATCTAAAGGTTATCGTTAACGGTCTTCCTTTATTACCCGATGGGTTAATAACGATCATTTTCTCATAGATATTAACGATTGCAAGTCTAAACCCTGTCAGCATGGTGGGACATGCCATGACAAAGTAAATGGATACAGTTGTACATGTGCGAAGGGCTACACCGGGGAAAACTGTGAAACAAGTAAGTTGTACAATTATAAATACTAAGCTGATACATAATAGTGTAGCCGGGGTGTCGAAGTGGTTAAGCCCTTCGGCTCTCACTTCTGTGGTCCAGGTTCGGTTTCCGGTGGCGGCGCCATATGCGAGTTGAGTTTGTTGGTATATCATCCTTGCTCCGATGGTTTTTCTCCGGGTTCACCGGTTTTTCTCCCTCCGCAAAACCAACAAGCTAAATTCCAATTCGATCTAAGGATTAGCCGGGTCCTGGCTTTGATCAGTCTTGCGGGTTGTTTCAGGTCTCGTTAGAAATTCACAGTACAGTACTTACCCGCTTATAAGAACCTAGGTTTCTCCAAGTTAGCCTAAACAGGTTCTTATATAAATGGTGCTTAGTGGAGTTTTAGGCTATTTAGGTTCTTAAACAAGTTCTTATTTGTATAAGAAAGATATGAAAGATATACCTTGTGCTGCAAAACTCTGAACTTATCAAAGAGACACATCAATTGTATTTTAAATTATCACTGAAGACAGGGCTCATACCTAATGTAATGAAAATTTACAAGGTTTTCATACATTATTTATAACAAATTTAGAGATTTTTATAGTGTATATATATACATGTTTAAGTTCACTACTTTTGAGAGTCATGTCTTTTATCTTTGCCTGAAGATCTTTAAGGTTCATTTTCTAAAATAAGAACCTGTTTCAAATTTTAGGATAAATAGGTTCTTAAGTAAAGGGGGCCTAATTGATATTTTTAGGCTAAGAGGTTCTTAAATTCTAGGTTCTTATAAGCGGGTAAGTACTGTATTAAACAAAAGTTGAAAACTAGTTCGTAATGATGATTATCTATAGTATTTACTTTCATGCGCCTGTCTGAATGTACATTCGTATTGTTCAATCGATCTGATTGGTCTCATAACATTCGCCGTTCAGCGATTTGATTGGTCCAACAAACTCGTAAACGTTCAATACGACTACGAAATTCTAGCTTAGCTCTCTTTCTTTTTTCTCTAATCTAAGGTTTAACAAATCCTCTTTAGACTGTAAATTACCTAAGTATGTAGAAACATACTCGCACTCACTTTTTGTATTTAATTGTAGCAAAATGATTAAATTGTTACCCATATGTAAAAGAAATGCCAATCTAAAGGTTATCGTGAACGTTCTTCCTTTATTACCCGATGGCTTAATAACGATCATTTTCTCAAAGATATTAACGATTGCAAGTCTAAACCCTGTCAGCATAGTGGGACATGCCATGACAAAGTAAATGGATACACTTGTACATGTGCGAAGGGCTACACCGGGGAAAACTGTGAAACAAGTAAGTTGTACAATTATAAATACTAATCTGATACATAATACATGCATCAGGAGTTCCGGACTTCCGATGGGATCACACTGCATTCAACTTCTAGATCGGCCATATTGGATTTAAGTGCAGTCAATCTTTGCTCCTTTGCAAATTCAAAAACTTACTACCTAATACACGGAATATCTTACCTTTACAGATTCTTCAGTTGGGAGTTCTAAGTCGATGTTTAAGCTTTAGAACGGGATTAATAAAGTTTCCAAGTTGACTGCGCTCAAATCCAATATGGCCGCTCTGGAAGTTGATGCCCACTTTTCTGAGCCCACCTACCCAGAATGCAGTGTTATCCAACTGGAAGTCCGGAACTCCTGATGCATGTATAGTGTAGCCGGGTTGTGGAAGTGGTTAAGCACTTCAGCACTCACTTCTGTGGCCCAGATTCGGTTTCCGGACGCGGCGTTATATGCAAGTTGAGTTTGTTAGTATCTCACCCTTGCTCCGATGGTTTTTTTCCGGGTTCACCTATTTTCCTCCCTCCACAAAACCAACACGCTAAATTCCAATTCGATCTGAGGATTAGCCGTGTCCTGGCTTTGATCAGCCTTGCGGGTTGTTTCATGTCTCGTTAGAAATTCACAGTATTCAACAAAAGTTGAAAACTAATTCGTAATGATGATTATCTATAGAATCCCATAGCACGACTCAAAATCGCGCGCTGATTGGCTAACGAAGCGTTTAATATTTTGTGGAATTCAACGGTTTAAAAAGCTGTAATCAACGATGTACAGGAAGCCCGCGCGTAAATATTTTGTTTATTTTTATTATCGCGAACAGAGACACAAATCATGTTAAAATTACAAACCAGAATATTCACAAAGTTAACAGCAGTCAAAGAAGGTGAAAATTATATATCTTTTATTCTGTTTTTCACGAGAAATCATGTTTTGGCCCTCGACTGAACATGCAAGAGCGACTCTAGCTAATCCGAGGAATCGACGAAAACAACTGCAGCAAAAATGTTTGATTTTGAACGGAAAAGCTGGGACTTCGTGGATTTGCTGATTTAATTCAAAGACATGTAATATTCAGACAGAGAAGCTAAATGACTAAAAAAAAGTAAAAACAGGACGAAAAGCACGGCTACAGAGCGGTACTAAAATCGTGGTACAACTGAGAATTTTTTTGGAAACGAGAGGATTGAACAGAAGTATTAAACATTCAACAGTTTAAAAACAGGCTTATTTATTGTGAGACAGAAATTGAGCATTAACATTTGGTTCTCAATTTGCTTATAAAGTAAGGAACACTGGTTTGTCAGGTTTTAGATTTTCACTTATCGACAGGCCGCCAGTTTTCTAAATCTTTTAAACATTCACAATTTTGTCTCCAGTTAATGCACTTTCGCTTTCTTGGTAAAGATTAGATCGAAATTAAGTGTACCTAAATAAAATACAGGTGTTTTCATGCATAAAAATGTAGTTTTGATGTCGGAAAACCAAATTTTGTGAGCAACGACTGCACTTTTAGTTGAACATCGTGAGTCTCAGTCTAATTTTAGCTTGATTCCTATTCGCTCGTTAGTTTACCGCGCAATGGGTTCCTGGCGCGTGGCCGGAATTTCAGCATATAAATTCCTTTTTTATTTTCGTAAATCACTAGAAGCAATGGGATTCAAAGAATCGCGTGAAATTTAACATGGAATTACCTCGTCAGG
Source organism: Actinernus sp. WN-2022 (assembly GCA_030867875.1). NCBI lineage: Eukaryota > Metazoa > Cnidaria > Anthozoa > Actiniaria > Actinernidae > Actinernus > Actinernus sp. WN-2022. Next base: position 29,339,643 of record JAOWCC010001368.1, read on the forward strand.
CATTGAATTTACCTATAGTATTTACTTTCATGCGCCTGTCTGAATGTGCATTCGTATTGTTCAATCGATCTGATTGGTCTAATAACATTCATCGCGCATAATTCTATTGTTCTCGGCGACATGTACTTACGGCCGAGAAGTTAAAGTGGGGTCGGAATAATTATAACATTGCTAATTATTCTGCGAGAGAGCGATTGTGATTGGCTTTTGACAAATCCGTTTGGGAATACTCTACTCCCACATCACATGAAGCACATGTCAATCACTGTCAACTGCTCGCTTCATAGGAATAGTGGACTCCCAAAGCTCGTTAAAGAAGGTCATCACACTAACTAATGTTGTTATATCAGAAGTTCATTTGTCATTACCGCCTCTGAAGTTTAAAAGCAAAGCCTTTCGTCTGTTCGATCTTGTTATTTCCTTGGTGGGCCAATTACACAGATACAGACTTAAAACTTATCAATTCAAAGTTTAAGATACCTTGTCTTTGTAAAAGTTTTGGGTTAAATCCATGATTCGAATTGCCGCTTGGTTTATTTCTGAGAAATTAAAGATTCGTGTTGGTTTACTTTTTTCCTATGAATCGTATAAAACGGAGAAAGTTATAACTTTAAGATCGGCGGTACGATGTGTTTAGCTTTTAGGTACTTCTAGAGCACGTATGTACATGAGCAAGGTCTCAATTTGAAGTTTGAATTATTCTGAATACAACGTTATGATTTGCTTTTGACGCGCTAAGTTTATAGTTTTTATTTAATGCTCTCTAAGATTTGTTTTGTCGCGTTTGCCTTTACTCAGCTTTAGATTGAAAGTACTTTGCCGCCAACTCGGCTGGGCGATGTTTTTAGCTTTTAAATACTTCTAGAGCACGTACGAACATGAGCAACGTCTCAATTTGAAGCTTGAATTATTCTGAATACAACGTTATGATTTGCTTTTGACGCGCTAGATGAATGACCAGTCAGTTCCAAATGGCATCAGTGAGATATTAACATATCGTCTTTACTGGAGGCGGAGCCTACAACTGAAAGAGGCGGAGGCAGACTAACTGAAGCGTAGAAGCACGCAAATTCAAATGAGGATTTCAGCAGCCATCTTTGAGAGCTTTCATGAAGGTGAAATTAAACCTTCAAAACATATTACTAATCGTGGTCGGTTGGTGCTGAAACTTGGCAGTAAAGGCCTTCAGTATACGTTCATGATTTTGCGCTCTTTTGGTTTTTAGAAGAAGTTTTTATTTGTTCGTAAATCGCTCTCGCATATCACTAGTAGTAAATTTCCCCTTTAAAGCACACGAAAAATCCTGAAGTTCCGTGTCATTTTCATACTCGTAAAAATTGTGTTAGGTGAAATATGTTTGCGAGATGGTGAAGTTTATCATCTTATCTACATTTTGCGCCCTTTTGTTTTTTTGTAGCGATTTTCTTTCCTGTTGAAAAGAAACCAAAGCTTAAGCCACTATCGCCATTTTGTACTGTTTTCTTTGTAAATTGGCCGTCCTGTTCAAATTAATTTTCGAATTTGGCGGCGTACTGTAATTTTTAAGACCCGGATGTGTCGCGCCATTCTGCCCGATGTTCGCCGTTCAGCGATTTGATTGGTCCAACAAACTCGTAAACTTTCAATACGACTACGAAATTAAAGATTAGCTCTCTTTCTTTTTTCTCTAATTTAAGGTTGAACAAATCCTCTTTAGACTGTAAGTTACCTAAGTATGTAGAAACATACTCACACTCACTTTTCGTATTTAATGGTAGCAAAATGGAATTTTAGTAAAATACCTAAGTTTGTAGAAACATACCTATACTCACTTTTTGTATTTAATTGTAGCAACATGATTAAATTGTTACCCATATGTAAAAGAAATGGCAATGTAAAGGTTATCGTTAACGATATTCCTTTAATTATTACCCGATGGCTTAATAACGATCATTTTCTCATAGATATTAACGACTGCAAGTCTAAACCCTGTCAGCATGGTGGGACATGCCATGACAAAGTAAATGGATACACTTGTATATGTGCGAAGGGCTATACCGGGGAAAACTGTGAAACAAGTAAGTTGTACAATTATAAATACTAAGCTAATACATAATACATGCATCAGAAGTTCCGGACTTCCGGTTGGATCACACTGCATTCTGGGTAGGTGGGCTCACAAAAGTGGGCATCAACTTCTAGATCGGCCATATTGGATTTGAGTGCAGTCAATTTTTGCTCCTTTGCAAGTTCAAAAACTTACTACCTAATACCTACCTAATGAATTTCTAACGAGAACTGAACCAACCCGCAAGGCTGATCAAAGCCAGGATCCGGCTAATGCCCATATCGAATTGGAATTTAGCGTATTGGTTTTGCGGAGGGAGGAAAACCGGTGAACACGGAGAAAAATCATCGGAGCAAGGTCGAGATACCAACAAACCTTTACAGATTCTTCAGTTGGGAGTTCTAAGTCGATGTTTAAGCTTTAGAACGGGATTAATAAAGTTTCCAAATTGACTGCACTCAAATCCAATATGGCCGCTCTGGAAGTTGATGCCCACTTTTCTGAGCCCACCTACCCAGAATGCAGTGTGATCCAATCGGAAGCCCGGAACTCCTGATGCATGTATAGTGTAGCCGGGGTGTCGAAGTGGTTAAGCGCTTCGGCTCTCACTTCTGTGGCCCAGGTTCCGTTTCCGGACGCGACGCCATGTGCGAGTTGAGTTTGTTGGTATCTCACCTACTAATTCGTAATGATGATTATCTATAGTATTTACTTTCATGCGCCTGTCTGAATGTGCGTCCGTATTGTTCAAGCGAACTGATTGGTTTAATGACATTCGCAGTTCAGCGATTTGATTGGGCCAACAAACTCGTAAACTTTTAATACGACTACGAAATTCTAGCTTAGCTCTCTTTCTTTTTATTTATTTCTCCAATCTAAGGTTTAACAAATCCTCTTTAGACTGTAAATTACCTAAGTATGTAGAAACATACTTAACTAGTATTCTATATGCACATACAAAGATCTTTGACAGATACTCGACAACTGAACATGCTAAACAATAGCTTACAAGAAATAAAGATTGAAACGGTTTCGCTGTTAATTTAACAATAATATGCTCAATATGTTTAAACGAATACATTCTATATATTCAAAAGTCAATCTAAAACGTTCTCTTTTACTTTCAGATCAATTTTTATTCTTCTTATATACGCCATTTTCGATTTTAATAACCTCGTTCCAATGTATACTCGCTTGCGTCCATGATGAATCTATCGTGGCTTCTGATTCGTCCAAAACGGAGAATTACAGTTATATATAATAATAATTCTCATTAGACATTCGCTACCTATCTATCAGAGAATACATAGTTAATAGTGAACCAATCAGAATGTTGGATTTGCGATAGAATACTAGTATGTTTCTATAAAATACATCAGTATAGACACAGAAACGCACATGTAGATAGATAGAGAAATATCTACTTTTTCGTAGATTGATTGTTCATATAATTTTATTCAATACATACACTGATAAAATCAAAACAAAATCGCTAACTTTTTGTATTTAATTGTAACAAAATGATTAAATTGTTACCAAAACGTAAAAGTAATGCCAATCTAAAGGCTATCGTTAAAGGTTTTCCTTTATTACCCGATGGCTTAATAACGATCATTTTCTCATAGATATTGACGATTGCAAGTCTAGACCCTGTCAGAATGGTGGGACATGCCATGACAAAGTGCATGCATACACTTGTATATGTGCGAAGGGCTACACCGGGGAAAGCTGTAGCACAAGTAAGTTGTACAATTATAAATACTGGGTTTATTGATAAAAATGGAACCGAGGTGGCAAAAACCAACACGCTAAATTCCAATTCGATCTGAGGATTATCCGGATCCTGGCTTTGATCAGCCTTGCGGGTTGTTTCAGGTCTCGTTAGAAATTCACAGTGTTCAACAAAAGTTGAAAACTAATGATGATTAGCTATACTATTTACTTTCATGCGCCTGCCTGAATGTGCGTCTGTGTTGTTCAAGTGATCGGATTGGTCTAATAACATTCGCCGTTCAACGATTTGATTGGTCCAACAAACTCGTAAACTTTCAATACGATTACGACATTCAAGCTTAGCTCTCTTTCTTTTTTCTCTAATCTAAGGTTTAACAAATCCTCTTTAGACTGTAAATTACAAGAGTTTGTAAAAACATACTCACACTCACTTTTGGTATTTAATTGTAGCAAAATGATTAAATTGTTACCCATATGTAAAATAAATGCCAATCTAAAGGTTATCGTGAACGTTCTTCCTTTATTACCTGATGGCTTAATAACGATCATTTTCTCATAGATATTAACGATTGCAAGTCTAAACCCTGTCAGCATGGTGGGACATGCCATGACAAAGTGCATGCATACACTTGTATATGTGCGAAGGGCTACACCGGGGAAAACTGTAGCACAAGTAAGTTGTACAATTATAAATACTAGGTTTATACGTAATAGTGGAGCCGGGGTATGGAATTGGTTAAGCGTTTCGGCTCTCTCCTCGAGCTGTGGCCTAGGTTCGGTTTCCGGACACTGCGCCATATGCGAGTTGAGTTTGTTGGTATCTCACACTTGCTCTGACTGTTTTTCTCCGGGTTCACCGGTTTTCCTCTTTCCGCAAAACCAACACGCTAAATTGCATTTCAATCTGAGGATTATCCGGGTCCTGGCTTTGATCAGCCTTGCGAGTTATTTCAGGTCTCGTTGGAAATTCCCAGTGTTCGACAAAAGTTGAAAACTAATTCGTAATGATGATTATCTATACTATGTACTTTCATGCGCCTGTCTGAATGTGCGTCTGTGTTGTTCAAGCGATCTGATTGGCCTAATAACATTCGCCGTTCAGCGATTTGATTGGTCCAACAAACTCGTAAACTTTCAATACGACTACGAAATTGAAGCTTAGTTATATTTCTTTTTTTCTCTAATCTAAGACTTAACAAATCCTGTTTAGACTGTAAATTACATAAGTATGTAGAGAAATACTCATACTCACGTTTTGTATTTAATTGTAGCAAAATTATTAAATTGTTACCAATATGTAAAAGAAATGCCAATCTAAAGGTTATCGTTAACGGTCTTCCTTTATTACCTGATGGCTTAATAACGAACATTTTCTCATAGTTATTGACGATTGCAAGTCTAAACCCTGTCAGCATGGTGGGACATGCCATGACAAAGTAAATGGATACACTTGTATATGTGCGAAGGGCTACACCGGGAAAAATTGTGGAACAAGTAAGTTGTACAATTATATATACTAGGTTTATACATAATAGTGGAGCTGGGGTGTCGAAGTGGTTAAGCGTTTCGGCTCTCACATCTGTGGCTCAGGTTCGGTTTCTGGACGCGGGGCCATATGCGAGTTGAGTTTGTTTGTAACTCACCCTTGCTCCGATTCTTTTTCTCCGGGTACACCGATTTTCCTCTCTCCACGAAACCAACACGCTCAATTCCAATTCGATCTGAGGATTAGTCGGCTCCTGGCTTTGATCAGCCTTGCGGGTTGTTTCAGGTCTCATTACAAATTATCTGTGTTCAACAAAAGTTGAAAACTAATTCGTAATGATGATTATCTATACTATTTACTTTCTTATACGCTTGTCTGAATGTGCGTCTGTGTTGTTCAAGCGATCTGATTGGTCTAATAACATTCGCCGGTCAGCGATTTGACTGCTCGAACAAACTCGTAAACTTGCAATACGACTATGAAATTCAAGCTTAGCTGTCTTTCTATTTTCTCTAATCTAAGGCTTAACAAATCCTCTTGAGACTGTAAATTACCTAAGTATGTAGAAACATACTTAACTAGTATTCTATATGCACATACAAATAACTTTTGTGCTTTAAAGTGGTCAAATCAAATATTATTTTGATGTTTCAGATACCTGTTGTTATCTTTTTGCTTGTAAAATTACATTTCTTCAGTTCGACAACTGAACATGGTAAACAATTTCTTACAAGAAACAAGATTGAAAAGGTTTCGCTGTTAATTTTACAATAATATACTCCAAATGTTGAAACGAATACATTTTATATTTTCAAAAGTCAATCTAAAACGTTCTCATATACTTTCAGATCAATCTTTATTCTTCTTATATACGCCATTTTCGATTTTAGTAATCTCGTTCCAATGTATACTCGCTTGCGTCCATGAAGAATCTATCGTGGCTTCTGATTCGTCCAAAGCGGAGAATTGCGGTTATATATAACAAGAATTCTCATTAGACATTCGCTACCTATCTATCAGAGAATACATAGTTAATAGTGAACCAATCAGAATGTTGGATTTGCGATAGAATACTAGTATGTTTCTATAAAATACATCAGTATAGACACAGAAACGCACATGTAGATAGATAGAGAAATATCTACTTTTTCGTAGATTGATTGTTCATATAATTTTATTCAATACATACACTGATAAAATCAAAACAAAATCGCTAACTTTTTGTATTTAATTGTAACAAAATGATTAAATTGTTACCAATACGTAAAAGTAATACCAATCTAAAGTTTATCGTTAACGGTTTTCCTTTATTACCCGATGGCTTAATAAATATCATTTTCTCATAGATATTGACGATTGCAAGTCTAGACCCTGTCAGAATGGTGGGACATGCCATGACAAAGTGCATGGATACACTTGTACATGTCCGAAGGGCTACACCGGGAAAAACTGTGGAACAAGTAACTTGTACAATTATAAATACTGGGTTTATTGATAAAAATTGGGCCGAGGTGGCAAAAACCAACACGCTAAATTCCAATTCGATCTGAGGAATAGCCGGGTTCTGGCTTTGATCAGCCTTGCGGGTTGTTTCAGGTCTCGTTAGAAATTCACAGTGTTCAACAAAAGTTGAAAACTAATTCGTAATGATGATTAGCTATACTATTTACTTTCATGCGCCTGCCTGAATGTGCGTCTGTGTTGTTCAAGTGATCTGATTGGTCTAATAACATTTGCCGTTCAGCGATTTGATTGGTCAAACAAACTCGTAAACTTTCTATACGACTATGAAATTCAAGCTTAGCTGTATTTCTATTTTCTCTAATCTAAGGCTTAACAAATCCTCTTTAGACTGTAAATTACAAGAGTTTGTAAAACATACTCACACTCACTTTTGGTATTTAAATGTAGCAAAATGATTAAATTGTTACCCATATGTAAAAGAAATGCAAATCTAAAAGTTATCGTGAACGTTCTTCCTTTATTACCTGATGGCTTAATAACGATCATTTTCTCATAGATATTAACGATTGCAAGTCTAAACCCTGTCAGCATGGTGGGACATGCCATGACAAAGTGCATGCATACACTTGTATATGTGCGAAGGGTTACACCGGGGAAAACTGTAGCATAAGTAAGTTGTACAATTATAAATACTAGGTTTATACGTTCTAGTGGAGCCGGGGTATGGAAGTGGTTAAGCGTTTCGGCTCTCACCTCGAGCTGTGGCCCAGGTTCGGTTTCCGGACGCTGCGCCATATGCGAGTTGAGTTTGTTGGTATCTCACACTTGCTGTGATTGTTTTTCTCCGAATTCACCGGTTTACCTCTTTCCGCAAAACCAACACGCTAAATTGCATTTCAATCTGAGGATTATCCGGGTCCTGGCTTTGATCAGCCTTGCGCGTTATTTCAGGTCTCGTTGGAAATTCCCAGGGTTCGACAAAAGTTGAAAACTAATTCGTAATGATGATTATATGTACTATTTACTTCCATCCGCCTGTCTGAATGTGTGTCTGTGTTGTACAAGCGATCTGATTGGCCTAATAACATTCGCCGTTCAGCGATTTGATTGGTCCAACAAACTCGTAAACTTTCAATACGACTACGAAATTGAAGATTAGCTATATTTCTTTTTTTCTCTAATCTAAGGCTTAACAAATCCTGTTGAGACTGTAAATTACATAAGTTTGTTGAGAAATACTCATACTCACTTTTGTATTTAATTGTAGCAAAATGATTAAATTGTTACCTTTTGTAAAAGAAATGCTAATCTAAAGGTTATCGTTAACGGTCTTCCGTTATTACCTGATGGCTAAAGAACGAACATTTTCTCATAGATATTGTCGATTGCAAGTCTAAACCCTGTCAGCATGGTGGGACATGCCATGACAAAGTGCATGGATACACTTGTACATGTGCGAAGGGCTACACCGGGAAAAACTGTGGAACAAGTAAGTTGTACAATTATATATACTAGGTTTATACATAATAGTGGAGCTGGGGTGTCGAAGTGGTTAAGCGTTTCGGCTCTCACATCTGTGGCTCAGGTTCGGTTTCTAGACGCGTCGCCATATGCGAGTTGAGTTTGTTTGTATCTCACCCTTGCTCCGATTGTTTTTCTCCGGGTTCACCTATTTTCCTCTCTCCACGAAACGAACACGCTCAATTCCAATTCGATCTGAGGATTAGCCGGGTCCTGGCTTTCATCAGCCTTGCGGGTTGTTTCAGGTCTCATTAGAAATTATCAGTGTTCAACAAAAGTTGAAAACTAATTCGTAATGATGATTATCTATACTATTTACTTTCATGCGCCTGTCTGAATGTGCATTCGTATTGTTCAAGCGATCTGATTGGTCTAATAACATTCGCCGGTCAGCGATTTGACAGCTCGAACAAACTCGTAAACTTGCAATACGACTATGAAATTCAAGCTTAGCTGTCTTTCTATTTTCTCTAATCTAAGGCTTAACGAATCCTCATTAGACTGTAATTTACCTAAGTATGTAGAAACATACTTAACTAGTATTCTATATCTACATACAAATAACTTTTGTGCTTTAAAGTGGTCAAATCAAATATTATTTTGATGTTTCAGATACCTGTTGTTTTCTTTTTGGTTGTAAAATTAAATTTCTTCAGTTCGACAACTGAACATGGTAGTCTAAAAAAATATTTTAGTAGAAACATACTTAGCTAGTATTCTATATGCACATATTAAAGAACTTTTCTGCTTGAAAGTGGTCAAATCAAATATTATTTTGATGTTTCAGATACCTGTTGCTATCTTTTTGCTTGTAAAATTACCGTTCTTCAGTTTGACAACTGAACATGGTAAACAATTTCTTACAAGAAACAAGATTGAAAAGGTTTCGCTGTTAATTTTACAATAATATACTCCAAATATTTAAGCGAATACATTTTATATCTTGGAAAGTCAATCTAAAACGTTCTCATATACTTTCAGATCAATCTTTATTCTTCTTATATCCGCCATTTTGGATTTTAGCAACTTGTTTCCAATGTACACTCGCTTCTGTCCATGATGAATCTATCGCGGCTTCTGATTTGTCCAAAGCGGAGAATTGCAGTTATATATAACAAGAATTATCATTAGACATTCGCTACCTATCTATCAGATAATAGATAGTTAATAGTGGACCAATCAGAATGTTGGATTAACGATTGAATACTAGTATGTTTCTACAAAATACATATAGACACAGAGACGCACATGTAGATAGATATCCAAATATATACTTTTTCGTAGATTGATTGTTCATAGAATTTTATTCAATACATACACTGATAAAATCAAAACATAATCGCACAAATGTTTTTGTTTAATTGCAGCAAAATGATTAAATTGGTACCCATATATAAAAGAAATGCCAATCTAAAGGTTATCGTTAACGGTTTTCCTTTATTACCCGATGGCTTAATAACGATCATTTTCCCATAGATTTTTACGATTGCAAGTCTAAACCCTGTCAGCATGGTGGGACATGCCATGACAAAGTACATGGATACACTTGTACATGTGCGAAGGGTTATACAGGGAAAAATTGTGGAACAAATAAGTTGTACAATTATAAATACTGAGTTTATTGATAATAATGGAGCTGGGGTGGCAAAAACCAACACGTTAAATTCCAAATAGATCTGAGGATTAGCCGGGTTCTGGCTTTCATCAGCCTTGCGGGTTGTTTCAGGTCTCGTTAGAAATTCACAGTGTTCAACAAAAGTTGAATACTAATTCGTAATGATGATTATCTATACTATTTACTTTCATACGCCTGTCTGAATGCGCGTCTGTGTTGTTCAAGCGATCTGATAGGTCTAATAACATTCTCAGTTCAGCGATTTGATTGGGCCAACACACTCGTAAACTTTCAATACGACTATGAAATTCAAGCTTATCTGTGTTACCTTTTTCTCTATTCTAAGGCTTAACAAATCCTCTTTAGACTGTAAATTGATTGTTCGTAGAATTTTATTCAATACAAATCCTGTCAGCATGGTGGGACATGCCATGACAAAGTGCATGGATACACTTGTACATGTGCGAAGGGCTATATACACCGGGAAAAACTGTGGAACAAGTAAGTTGTACAATTATAAATACTAGGTTTATCCCAGGTGCGGTTCCCGGACGCGGCGCCATATGCGAGTTGAGTTTGTTGGTATCTCACCCTTGCTCCGATGGATTTTCCCCAGTTTTCCTCTCTCCGTCAAAACCAACACGCTAAATTCCAAATCGATCTGAGAATTAGCCGGGTCCTGGCTTTCATCAGCCTTGCGGGTTGTTTCAAGTCTCGTTAGAAACTCATATAGTGCTCAACCAAAGTTGAAATCTAATTCGTAATGATGATTATCTATAGTATTTACTTTCATGCGTCTGTCTGAATGTGCGTCTGTGTTGTTCAAGCGATCTGATTGGACTAATAACATTCGCCGTTCAGCGATTTGATTGGTCCAACAAACTCGTAAACTTTCAATACAACTACGAAATTGTAGCTTAGCTGTCTTTCTTTTTTGTCTAATCTAAGGTTTAACAAATCCTCTTTAGATTGTAATTTACCTAAGTATGTAGAAACATACTTAACAAGTATTCTATATGCACATTCAAATAACTTTTCTGCTTTAAAGTGGTCAAATCAAACGTTATTTTGAAGTTTATAGGCTTTCCCAACTCGACCCAGGAAGAGAAAATGCCGGGAGTACCTACGGTTACGTGCCACAATGACACCATCAACTGGCTGCGTTCCCAGCGTGGTTGTTCCTGATGGTGTAGTGGTAACACAGCGGACTAGTATGCTGCTCATTTATATATATACATATACTGTATACAAACCCGTTTGCAAAAACACTGCACTGACAATAGATATATACCTTGTCAAATTTGACAGCTAAAACAATGGAGAACAATATAAGGAATAATATATGGTATGTATAGTATATTATATATACCGAAAGCTGAACGTTGACCATTTTTACATTTTATTTTTTAACTGAAGAAGACCGAAGTTCGAAACGTTTTTAACAAAAAATATTGGACCCATCATAAGTTTTCTGCTCTTTCTTTCTTCCTAATATACGTCTTACATATATATATATATATATATATATATATATATATATTATCTGAAGAGGTTTTGCATTGGTGTGTCAGGGAGTGCTCAATACTATCGTGGTAGGGCAACTATAATAAATGAATGAGCGGACGCAGTTAAGTTTTGTCTGCGGTTTACATACAGGTCTGTTTCATACAGGTTTACAGAGTGAACCTGCACTCGTCAGTGCCTAACCAAGAGTGATTTTAGACACACATACATGTAGAAATCAATAAAATGAAGTAAAAACCGTTCATTTTTAATTCAATTATAGTACAATGATTAAACCGTTACCCATGCATCTGTAAAATAATTTGGAAGCGATAGGTTATTGTTAACGGTCTTCCTTTAGTTCCTGATGTCTTAATAATGATAATTTTCTAATAGATATTGACGATTGCAAGCCTAAACCTTGCAAGAATGGTGGGACATGCCATGACAAAGTGAATGGATACAGCTGTACATGTGTCAAGGGTTACACTGGAAAGGACTGTGGAACAAGTAAGCGGTTTAATGGTTATAAAGTAACGTTAACATTGTTTTTGAAGTAAGACGTACTTTACGCCGAAATATAATAACTTGTTTTATGGGAATATTTTAGAACAAAGTCGACCTATTAAAGGTTTTTGTTTTTAAAGTACTTATATGCCTAGACTGCGAACATCCCTTTATTTTGCTTGGTCTCTAGTGACGATAAACTCGAAAAACGATGATTTGGCCGAGCGCGGATTGAGCGGGAACGAAATCCCTGAGGTTAAGAGGGCGGGGGTCAAAAGAAACATAAAGGGAATGCATCCTTTCCCCACTGACGCGCGTTCGAGCAATCACGATGTTCAGTTGCCCCAGCAACTCAAAATCGTGATTGGTCAATTAAACAATAGAGATGTCAACATTTCGTTGCGACGAGTCTTGAGAGAGACCTGTTACGGCTCTTTGGATTTTTGTAAAATTTTTGAAGCTTTATCTCGTCAGCTTGGTAGCATAATTTGAAAGGATGAACAAAAGCAAGCCATTGAGATCGTATATTTTACGAAACAAAGATGTGTTGGCCCACAGGCAGACCAAGCTCACGATTTGTGGCTCTTACAAATCCTACGTGTTTGCTCGTGATTGCTCGCGCTAGATTGATTGCGTGATAGCGCGCTAGAGTCACCGTTTTCTTCAGAAATTTCACTAATCTCACTAATAGAGTTTGCATTGATTTTTTATCGTGGTAAAATAAAGGTAACGCACGTGGGGTTTGTTAGACTCCACCTCGTGACGATGACCAACCAATCAGAGTACATCTGCCATCCACGGGACGTCCCGCTCTCTCGGGACTAAGTTACCAGCATCCGAGGATTTTGAAATAGCGGTTTTTGATACCACAAAGATGTCGTTTATGAGTACTAAAATGTAATTTTTTGCAATTCCACCCCGAAATAAACGTAGACAGACATTCGGTACGTCCTTCTGAGGAGTCTGGCGATGATTGAAGTGATTTTAGAGTGCTTTATTGCCCTTCGAGTGATTTGATGTTCTCAACGGACTGTGCAGCCTTGTCATTTCATTATAGAGAGATCTCAAAAATCAAAAGAGCTCTAAAACCGATCCAAACTAGCCCAAAATAGCAGAGAATACCCAAGGACATAAGAAAAGTATACTCGAGGTACATTTATTGCAAAATGTTATTTCATTACCTTTATTTTACCACGATAAGTAATCAATGCAAACTCTATTAGTGAGATGACAAGGAAAATATCTGGAGAAAACGGTGACTCTAGCGCGCGCTGTCACGCAATCAATCTTGTGCGAGTGATCACGTAATCTACCGTAGGATTTGTAAGAGCCACAAAGCGTGAGCTTGGGCTACCTGTGGTTGGCCGTGCTTCCAACAGTTTTGGCAAAAGCTTAATTTAATTACCAAAGTTTTTTGCTCGCCAAACAGAACAACAACCAGAGCAAAGCCGTTCTGTCCTGGTAATCGTGCCTCTGAGAAGCATTATCGAATAACATATAAAGTCCAACGACTCTTGCCTGAAAGCAAAAGCTTTCGTAAAGAGTTTTGGGGGATATTGGTGACAAAATATATCAGTGATATACGCGCCGCTGAGCAAGTTCTGTCTACGCCGAGTTCAGTCCTCGATTTGTTGAGCGACGAGTCTACTCCATTCAGCCATAATCTGTAGTCGATACCAGATAGCTGTAGATGAATGCCACACAGTTGGTTAATTGATACCTGGTAAGTTGGATAACCATTTCCTAACTGCAACTATAAACAAACAACTAAGTTTAAGTTTACCACCTCGGTTAAACTTGTGCTATTTCAAGCTAAGTCTATAACTATTGACGACATATTCTTGCTGAATGGAGAAGACTCGTCACACAACAAATCGAGGAATTCGGTAGACAGAACTTGCTCGGGACTTTCTCGATTTGTTGTCACCTTCACGTGACTTCCTAGGAACCGTTGCTATGCCGCCATGTTGGATGGCTGGCAGAACCAAAATGGCGCAGTGTTTGACTGAGCGCGGGAGTTAGAGTGACGAACTATTGACTACACTATTTGACTATCAAGACAAGATGAAAGGCAATCAGCTGATTACTCCCTATAATGGACTATACGGGAAGGCTCCGCCCGAAAGGGGTACCTTTTGAGGGGCTGGAGGTATATAAAAGGGTAGGGATTTCACGAGTTAAAGTATAGGAAAGGATAGGAAAAACTGGAATTTATTGAGGTATTTAAAAGGGCCTTTGAAAATATCTCGAACAGACGCACCTAACCGGATGCAGTGTTTCTACTGTGGGTATGTGAAAGGGATACCATTTTTTTTATGGAGGGTAAATGAAAGGGTTATCTTTTCTGTCAAAAATGGTATATAAAAGGGTAAGGGTTTGGACCTTGGGGCGGAGCCTCCCCATATAAAACTTGGTTGAGTACAGTATTCGTTACTTGGAGGAAGAAGTTGCGTGCTCAGTCAAACATATGCCATTTTGGTTCTACCTGCCATCCAACATGGCGGCGTAGCAACAGTTTCTAGGAAGTCACGCGATAGTGCAAAACCTCTATATCTCTCAAAACTCGTTTCAAAAGCTTTCGCTTTCAGGCAAAAGTCGTTGTACTTTATCTGTTCTTCGCTAATCCTTCTCAGAGGCACGATTACCAGGACAGAACGGCTTTGCTCTGGTTGTTGTTCTGTTTGGCGAGCAAAACCCGTTGGCGTTGGAAGCACGGCCAACACATCTTTGTTTCGTAAATTATACGATCTCAATGGCTTGATTTTGTTCATCCTTTAAAATTAAGCCACCAAGCTGACGAGAAAGCTTCAACAATTGGATAAAAATCCAAAGTGTCGTCACAGATCTCTCTTGAGCGAAATGGAATGTATGTCTGACATCTCTATTGTTTAATTGACCAATCACGATTTTTAGTTGCTGGCGCGACTAGAGACCAAAACTAGAGACCAAGAAAAATAACGGGATTATTCGCAGTTTATTATAAGCCCTATCCAGAACTCATTTATTTGGGTGCAGTAAATACAGATTACTTCATGGAAAGTGCTGGCGTATGGTATGAGTTTGTTTTCACAAAACGAACGAGGTACGAGCTAGTGCCGGCGTTTTGTGAAAACAACCGAGTGAGTAAATACCATACAAAAAGCACTTTCCATCTTGTAAGTTGTTTATTATATACATACTGAGATTTTTGTCCAATATCGAACAGGTTTGATTTACGTCTAGTCAGTGATGGCGTAGCGTTGAACTTTTCAAGTAGTTCGCATTTCATATCCGACTGAACGCAGACTAAAATGGATACAATCAAAAATATAAAAAATAACTTGCTTTAACTAAAGTGACATAAGCTTTAAAAATGGCTTCAATTTCAATAGGAACTATCTTTGATTCAAGAAATAAAGTTCATTGGTTTCATATCAAAGTCATTGCGTACAAAAGCCTACATATCGAAATCCGGTGACTCACTTCCAGTATCGGCCCAGTCATCTCACTCAAAAATATATGGTTTTGGGAGCTATTTTGCCTTCTAAAACAAATAAATTGATTATATTTATGAAATAGTTATATCTTCAAATCAAAGTTAAGTAACATCTAATGTGTAACTGGTAACTGTTTGAAGTGATTATGTTATGTTATAGGCAGTTTAAACATACAGTTTAAACATACAAATACCCGTGTTAGTGGCTGCGTCTCAAGGTCTTTTTGGTGTGTTTTTTTGTGTGCAGCCAGTTCACATGGACATCCATTTCGTTTAGGCTCTACTTTGGGTCGGGTGGATCTTCGCGAAGCGAGCGACAGTATTGGCCTACCCAACAATAGAAAACACCCTAACCTTTAGAAAGTGCAGTACAAAAACAATGGAAGTATAGTATGATGTGTGCATTCAGAATACAGGTCTCGATCGAGAGGTTCCATGCTACTCCCAACTTTTCGCGAACAAGCACCGTAAACAAGTACAATCTCACAGCTATCCTATGATGCAAAATAAAATGAAAACCAAAACATCGCTAAAAGGATATTTTGAGTTTTGTAATATACAAAAATTCTGACCCCCCCCCCCCCCCCCCATGACAATTATATACTTATATACTTATATCGGTTGCATCATGGGTAATCCAAAAATGTGCTTTTCACTCATTTTTCTAAAAAAAATATATCAGGTAGGATTGAAAAATGTACGAGTAAAACATTTTGAGATCATATGGGTCCATCAGTTAAAGAAAACAAGTGCTATTTTCAGTTTTAGTTGTACTA
Organism: Actinernus sp. WN-2022; assembly: GCA_030867875.1. Taxonomy (NCBI): domain Eukaryota; kingdom Metazoa; phylum Cnidaria; class Anthozoa; order Actiniaria; family Actinernidae; genus Actinernus; species Actinernus sp. WN-2022. The sequence goes on from JAOWCC010001368.1 coordinate 29,355,771, forward strand.
ATTTATTCCATGCCTTTGCCACATGGGTCCGGTCGACCGAAACGCTGCTATGACTTCAAGGAACTCACTGTATTCTTAACTTTACTTTCTCCACGTCACACAAGCTAGGTTTATTCTATTTCCCTAAATGAGGCTGAAGTATTCACTAAATTACATTCAAACCTTGGAGCCTAAGTTTAAGTTTATTATCAATTTGAAACACGTTCTATTTTATCTTATGGCAGTTCCACCAGTCGTTTGCAATTCTGCCAAACAAACTGAACCAAATAAAAGCCAAACGCAGCTAAAATATTGTTGCCGTTATGAAGTCTGCAAAAGAGCTAAACAAATTATTTCGCATTTGAAGTATTGAACAAACATATTTTATTTTATTCAGAATTGAATGCGGCCGGTTTTCGTTTTGATGGTCGCGATGCATATTTAATTAAATTCTGACATATCTTGCAGGTAACGAATTTAGAACTCTACGCGAGATAAATTATAAGTTATATAAAATGGTTAAGATTTAATCAAACTGTGTATCAGTTGATTTATTTTATTACTAGAAATTATCTTTGAATGATTGTCGGGAATACCAATAAATTTACAACCTAGTGAGGCCAAAGTAAATAATAGGTTTACTTATGAATAAATCTCAATGTGAGTTTAACTGACGACCAATTGTAAAATTTATGTAACACGCAGGAGAAATTATTTTTATACAAGACCAAAACCATTTAATTCTGGTCCATCATTTAAACAGATTAAAACAACTTCGGTTCTGATCTTTCTTTCCTTTCCAATAACTAAATGCGATTTTTACAACCGCATTGCGGACTTCATAATTAAAATAATATTCGCAACGCTGTGTTTAGCCTGCGTAGCAAGCCCATGGGGAATTGGGAAGAGGAGGGAAGAGGGGAGAGGGAGGGAATTGGAAGAGGGGGAAGGGGGAATGGGGAGAGGAAAGGGAAAGGAGGGCTTGCAACGAACCCCCCGTTTTTCCCTTACGCCCCCAAATTATAAATTCATTTTCAGTGTCGTCTGACATGTCATCTGTCAAAATCAACCAATCACCTTCCTTGTTTCTGTTTGTTACAAATGTTTGACCTTCGGTGCGAAGGAAGTTCAAAATGACCCCTAGGAAAAACGAAGAACAGAGGTCAAACATTTGGGCTATAAAATTGATTTCTGCATGGATTTTCACCAAATAAACACTCTACAACCTCTGGGGTACCATACTAAATTTACAGCGGGAAATTGTGGCTTAAACATACGTTTTTCAACACGAAAAAACACAATTACACTCGCGTTACTAAGTATTTATAAAACTCTCTAGAGGCTAATGCCTCAAAATAAAATACAACTTCGCAGCTTCTGGGCCTAAAACGTAGCTATCCTGAATCGCTTGACATCCTAGTCGTAAATAATCTACTTCTTATGGCAACCTAAGGTAAATTAAGGCTACTAAATTGGCCTAGCCAAGACCATTTTGGTTTATCTCTCAATCTGGCGAGCGTTTAGTACGCAAAAACACATTTCTGCACCAAATTGAGTGCAATAAAAGCTACTGACGTCTCCTGGGTACATATTATCCAAGTGTAGTACAATATTTGGCCATACAAGTCAGTTTTTCTATATCAAAAGTTTGAAAATGTTATTCGTCCATTCACGACTTTCGCTTTCCCAACACTGGCGTAACAAAACACAACCCTTCAGACATTTGCATCAAAATAAAATACAACTTCGTAGTTTCTGGTCCCAAGACGTAGCTATCCTGAATCACTTGACATCCTAGTCGTAAAGAATCTGCTTCTTAGGCAACTCAAGGCTGCTAAAGTTGGCCTAGACTAAGTCTATAACTGTATACAGCACTGCCGGGTTGAACAAGACGGGCCGTCATGTTGAACTGCCTTCTCCACGAAGCCGAAGATCAAACATTTGGGCTAGAAAATGGAGTTCTGTATGGATTTTCACCAAATAAAAACTCTCTGAAACCTCTAGGGTATCCGTACTAAATTTCCAGCAAGACATTTTGGCTTAAACATACGATTTTCGACAAGGAAAAAATTCACAACAGACTTCAGTTCTTCTCCGGTCTTCGGTTTTTCGGGGTTCGTTTTTCCGCCTGGGTCTTCGCTATTCGTTTTTCCGACAACCCTGAAGCTATCGCTGTACATCTACTAATAGCTCTATCAACTACAAGAAGTTGAAGTTACTTTTTCCAAATCTGGTGGGTCAAAACTCAAATGGCCAACAAGTCCTTCGGCTTCGTGAACAGGCTTTTTCATTGCATCGCGCATAACTGCTATTTTTATTACAAGTGTCAATCAAATGTCATTGAACACCACTTTAGCCAATCGGAATTTTGCGTCTAAAAAATGAACGTTAAAAGGGAAAAAACGGGGGGTTCGTTGCAAGCCCTCCTTTCCCTTTTCCTCTCCCCATTCCTCCTCCCCTCCTCTTCCCCTCTCCTCATTCCCTCTCCCCTCTTTCCCAATCTTCCCCATACCCCCTGGGCTTGCTACGCAGGCTACGCTGTGTTTAATTAATTTGGTTGAATGTTTGGCAGAATCGCACATATCGAACTACCATAATATAGAACGTGTTTCACATTGATAATACGCTTAAACCTAGGCTCCAAGGTTTGAAATCAATTTAGTGAATACCTCAGCCTCATTCAGGGCAATAGAGTAAACCTAGCTAGTGCGACGTGGAGAAATTAAAGTTCAGAATACAGTGAGTTCCTTGAAGTCATAGCAGCGTTTGGGTCCACCGGACCCAATGGCAAACACATGGAATAAATTAGTACAACTAAAACTGAAAATAAAACTTGTTGTCTTCAACGGATGGGCCCATATGATCTAAAAATGTTTAACTCGTACATTTTTCAATCCTTCCTGATATATGTTTTTGTTAGAAAATGTCTGAATAGCACATTTTTGGATTACCCATGATGCAACCGATATAAGTATATAATTTTCATGGGGAGGTCAGACTTTTTGCACGCGGCTGTATATATATATATAAACACGCAGGCAGCTCGCGACTTCACTTTGGTAAATTTCGGACTGTTTATGACTCGATACACAGTAAAGAAATACAAGCAAGTAATGAAATATAGATACATTATTTACTACTGTATATCTTGAATGTAGGAAGAATAAAATCCTACTAAATCTCGTCATATACTGTGCAAAACTATATTATGTTTAGGGTGGCGTTTCCGGTCATTTATTTTGTTTGACTCTCATTGGATGTTACACAATACGGCTGTCAATTCAATGTCTGGACATCGTGACATGCGCAGTATCGTGCTACAGCGCCTTTAAAAAGACAGTCAAAAGCTCAATCTTTCGTGGCGCCTCCTAACAAACAGTTTGAAATTTTGACGGGCGTTTTCTGATTGGACGAAACGATTTTCGCCCGTTTGAAAAAGCCGTTTCGTGATTCTGATTGGCAAAGGAAAATTGTGAAGGGCATTTTCGCATGAATGATTCCATATGTAAATCTCAGTATGTATGTAATAAAGTGATTTAAATCTTGTTCAACCATTTTTGGGAGATTTATGGTCGAGATATTGCTTTAAAATGCGTTACAAATCATTACGACATGCGCTCGGTCTAAATGTGTCTTTAACTATTGTTTTCAATAAATGTAATAAATGTAATAAATGTAACCTGAATATCATATGTTAACAAGTATTTGTAGCTTACAATGCAAAATGTGCCGAACCAGTGATTTCCAGAGACTATTCCACGTATTCTTATTCCGGAATACAGTCAATCGATCGCACCCTTATTGAAATAATTATCTTTTAATAAGTGGAGCTGACATAAAACAGAGCAAAATGAACTAAAATTAGCTTTTGACTTACATGACGTCATTGAAATTTGATTCCTAAACAAACAAAAATGGCATATGCTAATAAATCGCTTTTCTATGTCGGTTATTTTGTTTTAGACGTTGGCCTTTAACTCAATGATAACTGGCTAGGGCTCATATCTACTAGCATTAGCGGCAATCTGATAGAGGCTATTGAACTTCTGCAATTTGTAAAATAAATCCCCAAATTCTGAGGTCGAAAGTCATGAAACCGGAAGAAGAGTAAATGTTAATTGTGGTATTTTCTTAAAAGAAAAGCCATCACAATTAACATTACAACATTATAAATTATAACATTATAATTATAATTATAACATTATAATTATAACATTATAAATTTCAAAAGGGCTAACGATTTAGGCGCTGCGATTTAGGTTGGAAGGGGGTAAGACAAAAGATTGTGCACGATAATAGTTCATTAGCGTTTCCTGAACGACTCAACTCACACGTTTCTATTGGCTGATTAACTAACATGTTGGAATTTCTATTGTGTTTTGTGCACGGTAGTGGTCGAAAAAAGCTAACAAAGACCTATAACAAAGAAGGTCCCTGAGTTTCCTAACCATTCCACTCTATTAACTATGCCCAGACCGAGAGAGATATTGATTATCAAACCCTATTTACGTAATTGCTACAATAACAAAAGTTAAACTAATTACCATTCTCCTTTGATTTTCTTCAGATATTGATGAATGTGCACCTAAGCCTTGCAAGAATAACGGAAGATGTGTGGACAAAGTAAATGACTACCAGTGTGTATGCACTATCAGTTTCGGTGGAAAGAACTGCGAAACTAGTGAGTAACGTAGTAAAACAAAGGTCTAAGATCTCAATTTAAGAACTTAAAAAAACATTTTCCGTTTTTCCATAGGGTTATATTGCATATCAAAGTCATTGCTTACAAAAGCCTACATATCGATATCCGGTGACTCACTTTCGGTATCGGCCTAGTCAAATCACTAGAAAATACATGGTTTTGGGAGCTATTTTGCCTTCTAAAATAAATAAAATGATTTATGAAAAATGTATACCTTCAAATCTAAGTTAAGTACCATCTAGTCTGCAACTAGTAACTGTTTGGAGTAATTATATTAAGATGTCAACTGAACAAATTTGAATTTGCTTTCGCGAGTGAAGTGAATTTGTACAAGGCGTTACTCGTATAGAGACGACCAAGCAGAACAAAACTGGGTTTAGCTTGAATACGCATGTCTGAACTGACTTCATACCGCTGAATTCAGATAGGAGAATACATTTTCAGTGTTTTAATGTATGTCATCGAGGTTTCTCGAGTTTAGACAAATCGCTGTTAAATTCCATTTCGTGCTATTTTTTTCTTGTGTGACCTTTGTAATGGCGGGAGCTGCAGTATAGGAGAGATTTTTAAGCGGTCAAAACGAAAGCAGATAATTCTCCTTCGTATAGTTCTGGTATCAACAGGTAAGCCATATTATAAACTGGTAATGCGACTGAAGTTGTTATCTCTCTCAAATAAAATCGCATTTACTTCAAAGTGATGACCAATACCAAATGTCCTCTTCTGTGTGCAATGATTTTGATATGGATAACAAGAAATGGCGAGTGTTTCTGCTGCTATTTCGAGTTATTTCAATCTTCCACAAATGTTTCTGTAACTCTATAGAGTACGACCATTGCATAAAGATAACCGGCATTGTTTAGGAATATTTAATCTCACATTTATGTGAACACGCATTTGTGTGGCAATGTAGGCACGAGCCTAAAGTCTTCACGGCAATACCTATTTCAATTTGACTATGGGAACATGGAAAATGTTTTATATTCCGTTAATTAATAGAATGAATAATACCATGATCAGCTCGATTTTCTTTATTTCCCTGAACATCATGGTTACGTTTTTTTTTATGAAAAAGCTAAGTATGAGAACATTGCACTGTCCCTTGGCACACCGGGTATAATAATAATAATAATAATAATAATAATGTCTTTATTATAGTGGTAAAAATACATACCAATATTTACAAAAATATTAATTACGTAATTTATAGATATAAATATACATTTTACTATTTACAGAGCTAAATGATACTTAAAATACAATCGATTAATAAAACTGGCTTTGAAACGCTCGGTGCTTAATCTAGGTAACTGGCTGGTTTGTGTTCTAAGCCTCTTGGGAGACGCATTTACTTTAGGTAAAATATCATACGTAGGGTGGGTAGGATTCCTGCTTATTTTCCTATGGATGGACCTGTCTGTTCTTTCTAATAAGTCATATTTAACAATTATTCACTGAAGTCGAAGTGACTATTGGTGAATATTTACCGAGACGAAGTCGTATAGCATTTACATTTACGTAAATATTCACCAATAGTCACTGAGACTGAAGTGAATAATTGTTTTAGTATAATTTCATCAGTGAATATCAGAGAAATTAAAATAATAGTCTGACTTCCGACCGTTTTATAATTTTACAAGCGCGCGTGACAAGATAGTTTTGTGACAAACATTTGCATAATCACGAGCCGATACGTAGGGTTCATTGCACAAACCGACTTGCATTAATTGACACGAGACTGGCAGGGACTACAAGAATGGATTAATTTTCTAAAAGTATAGAAATACAAAAAAACACAGTACAAATGCACACTAGGATTCAAGTTGAAGCAACAATCTTCCCTTTTGAGACCTTCTAGCGTGTTACAGAGGAAATGCAGCAAAAATGAGTAGAAATGGACAAAACTGAAAGTCTGCCACGGCGAGTGAATATTTATCGAAAGGAACCGCTTTCATGAGTTCACTTCAAAGGACAAATGTCCTGGAAACTACGAACTACAGAATCAAAGACAATGTTAAATCAAGAGACAAATGATTTCGGTATGAGATAAAGCTTGAGAACACAACGAGAGCGGCGAGTGAAGAGCATAAGCCATAACACTAACAGCAACCGGCTCCTTGAATGAAACTAGACCTAGTTGTTTTTCTATGAAGAACCACGAGGAAAACAACTCAAGTAAGTACACTCTTTTTGAGTCGAACCGTTTCCAAATTTGTAGGAAAACGAGTCTCGTTGTGTTATTTATTGCTCTAAGTAGACGTCATTTCCTTGTGAAAGTTTGTTATTCATGAAGACACGAGGACCGAATAAACTCAACCCGAAACTCGTAGGTAAACTTTGTTTGTGACGGCTTATGGATAAAAAAAAAAGATTCAAGTTTAGCCATACCTATTTAGTTGCTTCTTTGGTGGGTTTTGGAAAAGCTTTTTCTTTCATATGATTTATTTCTTCGTGAGAAACATCTGTAAATATGCGAGCGGCCATTTTGGTAAATGCTTTGTATGTCATATTCACCTCCAGGCGCTCTGCAGGTGAATATATAGCGACATATGACGTAATTCTCGACCAATCAGAGCACGGGAATCTCTAAATTCACTGATGCAATTATACTAAATATCAATAGCGTAAGAAATATAGGGGCGTTTGTGACAACGACGAAGAAACTATTGCACAGTTGTAAGCTCAGGTGTAGAGGCCGCATGTACAGGTACACCGTACGAGATCTTAGGTGGAACTAAACATAGAAATAAGAGGTCAATTTCATCAGTCTTGATTGTATCCTTCCTTTCTTAGACTACTTAATAATAATAATGAACTTTATTTACCCTCGGTAATTATATATAGCACACTGGGTGCTAGTTTGACCGAGCCTATAATTAATGATAATATAATAACTAAGAGAACCACATAATTAGAGAAAAAAGGGAAAATATATGCTAAAACTATAAAATACAAATATCTATATTTAACAAATAAAGAAGCCTTAGCCATGTTTTATACTATCATAAAACACGATGGGCATTTGAGAACATGAGAGAAATGTTAAAGCACAAGCCGAAGGCGCGTGCTATCAACATTTCTAGAGTGTTCTCAAATGACCAGAGTGTTTTATGATAGTATAAAACATGGATTTAAGGCTTCTTTATCTGTTTTATAATATAGAATTACGCGCGCGATGAAAGGAAACCGCCAGTTGAAAACTATATAACACGGCTAACCATGTTATATACTCTGATAAAACATGGCTTCTTAGCCAATCAGAGCGCGCGTACTATAATATCTATATTATAAATACATATATGTGTTTAAAATAATATAAAAAAATATTTAAATAATGATTTAAATGGTTTTCGAATCAAGTTTTCAAAACGTTTATGTTGGCAGCCGATCTCATTTCAACTGTGAGACTGTTCCCAATTTTAGGTCCCATATATCTCAGTGATATTAACTCGTAGGTAGTGGTTCTTGGCTTAGTTAAAGTCGAACGTAAATTCCTCTAAGATGATAGGTAGATAGTGGCGATTGATTGTGAAGTGATTAATAAAATAGTAATGCAATGTCTTGAATTCTGCGAGTATAGAGTGATGTATTTCCATTCTTCTTTAGTAAAGTGTCATAATTGCTAGATCTGTCTAGGAATACACTTCTCAATGCTCTTTTATTTGGTTTTTCTATTTTATCCGAGTCACGTTTCTGACAAAAATGCCACACCGTAGAATAATAGTTTAAATGGGATAAAATAAATGAGTTGTAAAGTTTATTTTTTGCATCTAAAGGAACAAGACATTTAAGCCTGTTCAAGACTGATTTTTTTCTACTGATTTTGCGACAAAGTTTCGCAATATGTTCATGAAAGTTCAATTTGTCGTCAATTGTAATACCCAACAGTTTTATAAACTTTTCTTGTTTCAGTTGTTTTTCATCAGCTCGAAATTGAGCAGGAGCTAATCCCAAACTTTGGAACTTGTTTGCGTTCGCCTTAAGCGAGTTTAGAAGAAACGACTTTAATGTTAAATCAAGTTCGTCATTAAGAGTGCCTCAGTTGAATGATACGGGGGCATTCATTGCTGAAGTGAAGTTGATTGTCATCAGCATAGGTTTTGCGTTCAGCTTTAGTCACGTTGAAGTGTAAATCATTAATAAAAATGTTAAAAAGAAGAGAACAGACCTCTGTGGGATTCCTCTAGTGACTGCGGCCCAATCAGAGAATTTATTCGTAAGTTTAACCCGTTGTCGTCGTCCAACCAGGAAGCTCCTTATTAAATATATGCTCGTTGTGGATAGGCCATACGCATCTAGTTTAGCAAGCAGTAGATGGATTCAAATATCGTTTGTCTGCTCCTTTCCTATTGGCTGGATGGCGTTTTTTTTAAGTTTTCACAGTACAAATGACCAACAGCACACAGTTTCCTTTATTTTCTGCTCGTTACTTTTCTGCTCGTAACTTTATCTCAGACAGCACTTACGACACATTCCAGCAAAATCATGCGAGAGGACAAACTCATTATCGCAGTCTATTGTCTTTTCCTATAGTTCTTACTCGAATCATTAATTAACAATGGTCTAACGTTTTTTTTTATTCTCAGAATTGAATGCAGGTCATTGCTATGCATCAGGTGATCCACATTACAAAACCTATGACGGATTGAGATTTGACTTCCATGGCACTTGCAAATACATTCTGTCATCGAATGACTGTGGAAATTTACAACCTGTTGTGTTTACTGTTGTAACAAAGAATGCTGGGTCCGCCGTAAGTGAGGTTTATGTAAAGATCGGTTCAGCTACAATAGTCCTTAGAAAATCAACAGCGAAACCTGCCCCACTGGATACTGCAACGTACTCAGTCAAACGTAGAGGAGACTTTGTCGTAGTGCGTTCAAAACCAGCATACGTCACGGTTACATGGAACATGTTCTCAGCTGTAGAGGTCATAGTCAGTGGTGACCAAGGTGGACAACTTTGTGGTTTGTGTGGAAATTTCAATGGTAAGCAAGAAGATGACCGACGCGCTTCCGATTCTAGTACACCCGCTACAATCAATGGATTTGCGGAATCTTGGAAGCATCCTAGCTCAGCCGCTGATTGTGGTAAGCCTCCTGTGCCCAGGAATCCTTGTGTCGGCCAGCATCCGCGAAAGGTTCAAATAGCCACTAATGACTGTGGGGTTATCAAATCGAACGTGTTCGCACAGTGTCGCGGCAAGAGAGACCTCGACGCGTTGTTCAAAAACTGCTTATATGATGCCTGTGCCGTCACTCCAATCAACGTGAACATATATATATGCGAGTCACTAAGACAGGCTAAGCACGAATGTGGACAGAAAGATGGAATAGTTGCTAACTTTGGACATATGGAACAGATATGCAGTAAGTTCCTTTATTTATTGAAATGTTCCGAAATAATGACAGGTAGATGGTTGAATAATTACGTATCTGAGTTACAGGTCTTTCACCTTGCTGTTTTATCGTTTTTCTTGGCGGGCCGTGAGTTTTGTTAGCTTTTGTTAGACTTGTTCTGATGCGTCAGCCTTTGTTATCAAATTATCGGCTATTGTTCAAAAATTGGCGGCTATTGTTCAAATTGCGATTTGGCGGGCCAATATTGCGTGCGCATACCTGAGAAAATGGGCTATTCTAGTAACCCGTCACATGCACAATAAATAGGTTATTTTCATTCAATTGCAATTTCTCTCCTCATTTCACAGATCCATGTGGCAACGTGGAGTGTGAATTTGGTGCTCAATGTCAAAATGTCAACGGCGACGCAACGTGTGTTTGTTCACAGATCTGTCCATCCATTGACCAACCTGTGTGTGGAGCAGATGGGAAGACCTATCCTAACGAGTGTGCTCTGCAACTTCAATCGTGTAAGAATAACAAACAGGAAATCCCTATGAAACACCCTGGAGCCTGCCCTGAAATAGGTAGGAATATATGTGCTTGTATATAATTGACGTTACTAACAATCGGCATTTATCGCCGATATAAACACTTAAACTGTCTATAAACCCATTTTTTTGTTATCATTAAGGTCGATTCTACATTGGTGAAATAGTAGAATAGTTATTGATTTGAATGCTGCATCTATGAGGTTTCTATTTCCAATATGCTAATTATGTGATGTAACAGGAGGCCAGAAAGAGGTCATTCCTTTCTCCTTGTGAATGAAACTATTTCTGAATTATACACTGATATCAGGCCCATACATAACATGTTTGTGTACAACAAATAGTTCGTTCTGCCAGCATGTTTTTGTATGATAAATTATGATAGAAACTTCTATAATTCATAGACGCAAAACTCAAATCAAGAACTATTTTACTATTCAACTATTTACTTGATGTAGAATCGATTTGAACGATTCCAAATTTGGGCTTATAGGCACTTTAAAATGACCGCATTTATTGTCCTACGCTTGTTCAGCCTCTGCTGCTACTCATCAATTAGGACATGTTTTGTATTTGTTGTTGGTCTACTTTATGCTAGCATTGTGCAAACTAAACAGTTTGGAACAGATAGGATATTGAATTCAGCAGTGAAGAGCTGGTGCTGAAGGATGGACAACATGTGTTATTAAGTTTATGCGTTAAGAGTTTAAAAGTCTTAAGTGTTTTTTTTGAAGGTCTGATGTTGAAAAAAAAGGTGTGACTTGGAGTTTTGCACGATAAACAAACGTCCATTACTGAAAAGACGAAATGTAACAATATGCGATTGCTTTCGTGGGAATATTCATAAACGATAATGTTTACGCTCATGCGGCAATCAATCTAATATACCTTTTTCCCGATAACGCCACTATGATGAACAATTATTTTATGGGATGCCCAGTAGGCAAAAATCTAGGTTCAACGAAGCGTTCCATTGCAACGCTTCATTGCTTTCACTGTGCACTCCATCAACTTGTTTTTCAGCATGGCGGCGTTATCGGCAAAGATATATAATAATTTGTCTCTCTTTTCTCAGAATTGCCACCAGGTCGCTGTCACGCTTCAGGTGATCCACATTACAAAACTTATGATGGATACAGATATAACTTCCAGGGAGTTTGCAAATACGTTCTCAACTAACTTGTGTGATGACAAGAAACCAAGAAATGCATTCAGAGTGGTAGTGGAGAATACTAAGTGTGGAGCCTCCGTGTCCTGTGCAGAAGTAGTCACGGTAACCATTGGAGATCACAGTATAGTCTTAAGGCGGTCAACATCCAAACCTGCGCCAGTGGACCAGGCAACATACTCAGTAAAGCATGAGGGGCATGTTGTCGTGGTCCGATCAAAGCCAGATTATCTCAAGGTCGTATGGAACATGTTCACGGGTGTAGAGGTCATAGTCGCAGGCTTCCAAGGAGGACAACTATGTGGTCTGTGTGGAAATTTTGATGGAAAAATTGGAAATGAACGAATGTCGCCTACTGGTCAACTGATAGCTGATACAAACAAATGGGCTACCTCATGGGAAACCGGTGGTGCTAAATGTGCTCCTCCTCCTGCAGCAAAGGACCCCTGTAAGGGTATTCATCCACGAAGGGTACAAAAAGCCGAACGAGATTGTGGAGTTATTAGGTCACCAACCTTCGCACCTGGTCACAAAGATGTGGACATCGAAGCTCTGTACAGAAATTGTAGATATGATGGATGTGCCGTTGAGACAATGAATATGAACACATATGTTTGCGCGTCGCTAGGACAGGCTGGTGTTGAATGTAAAGAGGGAGGTGCAAAAACAATCAACTTGGGACATATGATGGAAATATGCGGTAAGTCCGCCATTGGAAGCAAAAACACTAAAAGGATAACGAAACAGTTATAATCGTCAGCATAGTTAAACAAGGCTGAGTTATGTTCTTCAAAATGAAACGAAAATTCAGTGGATGGTTCGAAAATCAGGCCAGGATTTTTTATTTGGAAAATGTATCAGAGCCAAGCACATGGAGGCGGTTTCAATATTTCTATTCACTGCAGAATCTGCAGGTTAGTCATTTTCGAAATAAAGAAACTATTAAAGAAAGTAGACTATCTCAGTACGAGTTAAGCCGACTAAATACTTGATATGTGAATAAGAAACTCGAGTTGAATGTACAATCATACTGATTCAATTGAGCTCGCAAGGCTTCACCTTCACCGACCAACGCCAACATATATTATTGTTTCCAAAGTTATCTACTTAGTTGGATATTAAAAGTCCAGTTTTTATTCATTGTCTATTGAAATGACATTTCTTTGTGGAGATATTTACCGCAAAATGATTTAATTCATACGAAATAATTGACTTCTTTATGAAATTGTTATTGACAACTGATTTCAATTGAAATTCACTGCTGGCAGTGCACTCAGTTTGAATTTTAAAAGTTAGAGGCTTTATATTTGTGCGTTATCGGGAAATATAGTTACTTGTTGACTGTATGATGAATTCAAAATTTCTTCAGATTGTTTTCGGCCTTCGACCTCATGCATTTTTCATTATTTTTCATTTATCGTACAGACAGTGCGTGCCTATATTTTCCGATAAAGCACTCACATCAGTCTCTAACCCTTAAATACAGGCACTGTACGATGAACGAAAAATAATGTTAAAAATAAATTTTGAGTTCATCGTACAGTCAGCAAGTGACTATATTTCCCATTAAAAGAGAAACATAAAGTCTCTATCCCAGCCTAGTCCCTAGGCCTTCTGGATGGTATTTTGTCTCAGTGGGTCAATGGGATCCCTGTGGTTTGTAATGACGTGTGACGTCACCGCTCGCTGTTGACAGTTGGTGACGTCACAAGCCAGTACAAACCACAGGAATACAATTAATCCACTCAGACAAAATACCAAGACAGAAGGACTAGGGACTAGGCTGTCTCTAACCGTTTTAAAATTCAAACTGAGTGCACAACCTGCAGTGAGTTTCATATGAAATCAGTTGTCAATAACAATTTCATAAAGTCAAAAATTCCGGATGAATAAAATCATTTCTCGGTAAATATCTCAACAAAGAAATGTCATTTCAATAGACGATGAACGAAACCAGGACTTTTAATATCCAGCTAAGTGCAGAACTTTGCAAATAATAATTTACTTTGACGTTTGGTCATTGAAGTTGACGGAATGAAAACAAAGCCAAAGCGAAGCCAATTGAACAGTATGATTGTATATTGTAACTCAAAAACGTTTCTCTTGGAGCCACGTATTCAAATATCAAGTAAATAGCCGGCTTAACTCTAAGACAGCCTACTTTCTTTAATAATTTCTTTCATTCGAAAATGACTAACCTGCAGATTCCAGTGAATTGAAATCTTGAAGCCGGCTTGTCCTCGGTTCCGATACAAACATTTTCCAAATTAAAAATCCTGGGTTTTCGAACCATCCACTGAATTCTCGCTTCATTTCGTCCTCTTATTGAGAGGTCTCGGAAATAAAAGACTACTACATTGTTGTATAACCATTTGATCACTGCCATACATGTTGACTTGTTGTACTTCCAGCGGTTGCAAATCAGCCATTTCATTTCAGCCATTTCGGCCTTATCAAAGGGCCGCATATTAAGGGCCGTCTTTTAAATAGGTTGTTTCTAGAATATAAGAGTTGTTCTATTTTATTCTTTTTGGATAAGAATGCTCTACGATGAGAATATTACTATTTCGCATATTTCATAGATCCATGCGCGATCGTTAGATGTCAGTTCCATGCCATTTGCAGCAACGTGAATGGCGACGCAAGTTGCACTTGCCCAAGCGGATGTCCTGAAAGCGGTGCACCAGTTTGCGGCTCAGATGACAGGACCTATTCAAATGAGTGTGCTCTTAAAGGTAGATCGTGTCATACTGAGAAGCTGATAAACATTGCACATCCGGGACCCTGCAATACTTAAGGTAAGGAAAGGCTAAGTTCGATGGTATGCATACTAAAGTACACAATCAATCAATCAATCATTGGTTTTAACGTGACGTCATCAAAAAAACAAAATCTAAACTATACTTCCTACATAGCTGTTCTTTGTAAATACTCTAGACAGCGATAATAAAAGTCTACACAGAAAATTTTGAGTTTGTTTTATTTGATTTGTTCTGTTTACTACTCGAAAGTGGACGTAGAACCTCAATAGGTCTTTAATCCCCCTCTATGGAGTCTCCGAGGGTCTACGGTTTATCGTCATTGTCCGAGAAGACGTCAAGGTCTAACCATAATCAGTTCGATCACAAAGGCAGCCCCATCTGCTCAGTTATTTTAAGATCCTGATCCTGAGTTCCGTAGCTCACGACAGACCGGAGCTTAACCACTGAGCTAACCGTTATGGAATGAACAAATCGACCCCGTTTTCTTTAATATTATTATATTTCAGTCTTCCCTTAGTCATTTTATGCAATTAATGATACAATTGGAGAGCGTGAACATACTTTTTTTTGTCAAAGTCAGACATGATAGGCCCTTTGGAGGATACAGTCACGTGTTGATATAATAATTCATTTAAAGAAATTAATTTAACTCGTGATCTCCATGGGAAAGGCATTGCCATGGATGCTGCATGGCAAGCTGTCTTTCTAAACGCTGTTTTAGAAAGATCGACAATCGATTGGAGATGGAAGATAGCATTTACAAACAGGTGTTTCCTAATAACACTACCGATCTCGTAAAAGTGCCTTTAAATAAAGATAAAAGCTCTCTATCACACGATGACTGAATCCCGATGTTCTAAATGCTGTAAAATTGTAAATATTACATGCAGAAGGATTCAGTGTGACATTTGTATGTCGTGGTATCACCTTAGGTGTACCAGCCAACATAAGTTAAAGCGGAATATAAATACTTTTCAAGAGCCAACGATCTATGGGTTTGCACCACTTGTGCTCGGCATATTTTCCCATTTTATGATTTAGACTGCTCAGAATTGCTCAATCTCACATACAACTCTAACACAGATTGTTTTTGCTCTAAAACAATTGCAAATCGTAATTTAGAATCTCTACCTTACTTTGATGTTTACTCCTCATTTACTAGGACTCCATGGTTAGAGTTAGGTTAATTGCATTGTAGCATTAGAAGTATGTCAGGCACATTGATTCTCTTATCACATTATTAATTAAGCAACTCGAATGTCACTTTTTCAGTCATGGGCATTTCAGAAACAAAAATACGTCAGGATATAGACCCTATTGTCGACATAGAAAATACTGGTTATCAATTTATTTCTCAGGCCACCCTCTCCAGTGCTGGTGGAGTAGGCTTTTACATTGAGAACTCTAAATCCTTTTTCAAGAGAGACGATCTTAGTAACTCTGAGGCTAAACATGAATCACTTTGGTTGGAAATTGATAGCAACTCCCAACGTAATATTGTCTGTGAAATTGTTTACAGGCATCCAACAGCCAATGTGGTCAATACCATGAATTATCTATTTAAGACCATAGAAGAAATAAGTCTTGAGAATAAGCTTTGTATCCTGATGGGTGACTTTAATATCAATTTATTAAATTGTGAATCTCATGCAGACACCGAACATTTATAAATACAATGTACTTTAGACTCATATTGCTTTTATCCCCAGATATTGAAACCCACTACAATTACTGAACACTCTGCCACACTCATCGGGCAGAATCCTATTGTTCTTCGCGTTTGTTTGTTAACTTCTACTGCACACAGAAACACGAGAAATATCTCATTTTAAAACTGAAGGATTAAAACATCTGCTTAAACATTTGTTTATGATGCGAGAGCGCTTTTTACGTTGTTCTGTTAGTTTTTCATGTCGGTTTGAAATCAAAACGGCAGTGCCGCTAATCTTTCACACTTTGCCGGTTTTGAATAAAGGCAACAACTAGATTCTTTATTTTTATTTGTTGACTTCTACTGCACACAGAAACACGAGAAATATCTCATTTTAAAGCTGAAGGTTTAAAACATCTGCTAGAACGTTTGTTTATGATGCGAGAGCGCTTTCTACGTTGTTCTGTAGTTTTTCAGGTCAGTCACTTTTCCAATTAAACTTACAAAGCTCATGTGACAATTGTTCTCGTTTTGAAAGGCCCTTTTGTGTGCAATTTCAATGGTTAATTAGGTGGCGTATGTGCTATTGTTCATGGGGGAGGAGCTTAGAAGTTCAGTGAGGCCCCGCGGGAATGTTCAAAATCCAAATTTAGCAAGCGAATTTGAGTTCCCAACATTCATCCTAGAAATGTTGATTTCGATAATACTAATAGCCGTCGGATTTCTACAAGAAAACGGCTGCGAGTTAGTAATATATCAAACTAACTTTTCCATACGAAACCTAAGAAATTAAAGTAATATTGAATGTGAAAATTGACTCCAAAGTGAATCAAGTGCCATTTTTCACTGTAAAAACTTCAAAATAATCCCAAATTAAAGTCAAAATCGATAATGCTTGCACTCACTCGAATAAGTTGATTGAGGGTGGAAATTGTGTATTGATATCTCTTCTACAAAAGCCAGTGGAAACCTAAACTATAAAATGGATAGTTTTTCAAAAAATGAGTAAAAACATAACCTACCTCGTGCGTTTGAGCACATTTTCTTTATTGTTTGGCTTACTATTCATTGCGTAGTTTTTGAATTTAGCGCCGTTGCTCTTAGAAATGTCCCGGATGTGTCGCGGCATTCTACGCGATGCTAATTGATACTATATGTTTTAATTCCCTTGAGCATAACCTAATGAGTGGAAAGATATTATCTGACATTTCAGATCACTTACCAAATTTTCTTATTGTTAACAGATATATCTTGCCTCAAATAATGGTAAGGTGTTTATTAGAGATTATTACAACAGTTCCAAGCTTGAAAGTCAACGTTTTCTTGACGATGTAAGCAACATTTGTTGGAATAGGATATTTTCTGAACCTTACGAATACTCTACTGACATAAATCTCTTATTTGAATCCTTTTACTTAGAAATATATCACATTATTGAATTAACAAAAAAAAAGAGATAAAAGCAAGGTCTAGACCTTGGATAACTACAGCAATTAAGGTTTCAATACGTATTAAGTAATGGTCCAGATACGAACTGTAGTGTCCACGGCAAGGAATGTTAAAATGGGTTAATTTTCTATTATTCTTTCTCATAATTTCATTGGTTGATACTTATAAATTCAATAGAAACCCATCGAAATAATGCATTTTCATTCCATACATTTTTGTAGTTTGAATTTATTTTTGATCAAACTAACTATGGTTTAATTTCGAAGAATATTGTGTGTGGAGAAATTTCTCAAATTTGCGATTGAAAAATCCTTTGTTTTCTCTATATACGATTGGCTGGATGGTGGCTTCTCTGTGTTTTCACAGAAAGAAGAGCCAATAGCAAAATAAATTCTTTATTTTGGAGATGTAGTTTGGACTGTAGATACATGTACCTCCTAAAGCACTTAAGGCATATTCACGCAAAATCGTATGTGGGGGAGGCTCATTGCCGCAGAACAATGGATTCTACTACAGTTCTTATCTGGACCATTACTTAAAAGATAACTTATACAAAAGTTCCTCTGTAACAGGAACTCCTATCATCTTTCTAGGTATAAATCATACCGTTATAAATTAACGCATATAAAAAAATGCAGCAAAAAATGTACTATAACAACTTTTTTACAGCTAACAGTAACAACATTAAAAATACACGGAAGGTATTAAACAACTAATACCACTAAAACAAAATGGTACTAATATTCCTACAAAAACTTTAAAAGATAATGCTGTATTGAAAGATAGTAGTTCAATTGCTGATGCCTTTCGTTCTTATTTTGCTAATATAGGAACTGAATTAGGTAATCAAATTCCTTCGCACAATGTCGCTAAACAACCTCACGAATATCTAGATGATCCACTTCCTTCTAGCTTCTTCCTTTATCCCGTAACCTCAAGTGAAATTATTACTCTTAATGATAAAAAAGCAGTTGGCCCATATAGTATCCCCATTAAGTTACTCACAATTCTTAAAACCTGCTTTGCCAAACCTCTAAAAATGTTGTATAATTACTCCTTTTCTATGTGTGTAGTCCCTGATAAATTGAAACTAGCAAAGGTTATTCATATTCATAAGAAAGGTTCTGTTACTTTATTTGTTAATTTCCGGCCAATTTCACTTCTCTCAAAAAGGTGATGTACAGAAGATTGATATTGTTTTTGAGATATCATTCTCAATATGGTTTCCGTATTAATTACTCAACCATTCAAGCTATTTTGTCGATTACTGATAAAATAACAAAAGCAATAGAAGATGGCTGGTATCGATGTGTATCTTTCTAGATTTCAGTAAGGCATTTGATACTGTCAATTACTCGATTTTGCTAAATAAATTTTAACACTACGGGATAAGAGGGATTACCAATTACTTGTTTCGTTCTTATCTTGGTAATAGAAACCAATTTGTTTCTATTGGCAATTGTCACTCTAAGGAACAACACATCTTTTGTGGTGTTCTCATGATTCTGTTCTAGGTCCCTCGCTGTTCCTTATATACATTGATCTACATGATTGCAGTAATTCCTTTAATTTTCATATTTTTGCTGATGATACTAATCTATTTTGTTCAAATATAAGCTTATTATCTCTAGAAAAGATTATCAATGAACCTTATTCACGTAAATAACTGGTTAACAGAAAACAAACTTTTCTTTAATGTAGATAAAACCAATTTTGTTATTTTCATCCACCTAAAAAAAATACCAAACTCTTCTAATAAATTATTTATTGACAAGAAGCCAATTAAATAAGAAAAGTGTGGTAAATATTTAGGAAATTGTATAGATTCAAACATTAGTTGGAAAAGTCAAGTCAGCCATATTTCCGCTAAAATCAAAAGAAGCGTGGAAATAATTTCTAAAATTAGATATTATGCGACTATTAATATATTGTTGCAACTCTGTTATACTCCTATTTATCCTTTCTTAACATATGGTGTTTCCATATGGAGTGATACATTGTACGTATAGCTCTGTGTTAACCCCTTATATTTCTTCAAAAAACGGCAATCAGAATTATCACTTTTTCTTCCTATAATGAACACACAGGTCAAATTTTAAAACACCTTAATATTCTGATCTTAAATTCTCTGATTTGATTTTCTTGAGTAATTCATTATTTATGCATATTTTTTTTCAAGTAACCTTCCTACACCCTGTAAAGACGTTTTTAAGCCTATCAGTAAGATACATTATTAAAATATAAGAATTGTATCAAAATTGTCGTTTTATTTATCTTCAATAAGTACTAATTACGGAAAGTTCTCCCTCAGATTCCAAGGTGTACAAATATGGAACTCAATTGACGATTCTCTCAAACTATAAAACAAAAAAGCTTTCAAAAACAAACTTAAGAATGTTATTATCAGTGGCGATTAGTTATAATTATGAACCTGACTACCCATACCTCCTCATCTTTTTTTTCCTGCTAATCAAAGTCTCATTTCAAATTTTCATTAGTATATGATTTAGTTTATTCCTTTTTTGCATTGTACGTAGATTATTTCAATAGTTTTGTACTCACCATCTTTATTACTGACAACCATTCTTTATTTAACAATTAGACCCGCAGCTCGAATGGGCTACGATTCAATAGCCCACGAGGCGCAGCCGAATGGGCTATTTAACTCTTAGCCCATGAGGACGAGAGGTCTAATTGTTTTAGTATAAACTAACTAGTCGGACAGTAGAAAGTAATAGAAAGAAAGAAATTGAAGTTGATTTTTTATTTTTATTTCGTGAAAATGCGTGCGGTTTTTCTCTACCATGGGCGATCAAAAATAGACCTATTGTAGGGTAGCCAATCAGAATGCAAGATTTATAATAGTCCACTAGTTGGTTTATACTAATACATATTATTGCAATAGTAAGGAATGTTGCCTTTCTGGATTAGCTCTGCTATTTTTACGTAACACGTTACATCGTCTATTCTTTAATTGAACATTTGTAAT
Organism: Actinernus sp. WN-2022; assembly: GCA_030867875.1. Classification (NCBI taxonomy): domain Eukaryota; kingdom Metazoa; phylum Cnidaria; class Anthozoa; order Actiniaria; family Actinernidae; genus Actinernus; species Actinernus sp. WN-2022. Next base: position 29,376,361 of record JAOWCC010001368.1, read on the forward strand.
ATCCTTCAGTTTTTCCTGTTTGTACAAATGAAATGTTGTATATCTTTAACGGTATAAAGATGTCGCCTGATTTTCACAATTGTGTATAACTTCGAAAAGGAGAAAAATAATATTTGCAACAAAATAAAACACTAGAAACAACTGAAAATAATAATAATAATAACAGTAAAGTATAGTAAAGAATAGTGCTTATACGTTCTTGTAAAAAGTTGTATTGATAATACATATAGTTCTCGTATGAATTTGCGATTAATTCAACAATGTTAGATGATGCATTTTAATTTTCTTTTTAGACTAACTGAGAAGTCACCACGTATACAAGATGGACGAGTATTTAATCTTTTAGACTAACTGAGAAGTCATCACATACACAGGATGGACGAGTAATAAATCTTTTAGACTAACTGAGAAGTCATCACATATAAAGGATGGACGAGCAATTAATATTTTAATTATAAAATAAAGGGATACAGGTCAAGCATCAAATGTTAGGAAGATTTACCAAAAGAAACTTTAGCGTAACGTATTACTGACGTTTCAACTGGATGTATGACGCAATATTTTCCCCAATTCGAGTCTTTGTGAATTGATGTATTTTATCCTCATTCAGAAACACTACTAGGCCCAATTGTGTACACCGGGGGAGAGTAGTTGACGGTACGGTATATCTGACGTCAGTTAATTTTTAAAATATTTGTACTTTGTAATTATTTACGTAGACATCGTAACATCGGAATTATTGCTCAAACTTTAGGTACAAAACGTACTTTCAATAGAAAACACCATACAAAGGAGATACTAACTGTGTCAAAAGCCCAATCATTCGGGAAAGAAAGGCAAAGTGGAAGCCAGCTACATCCCTCTCTCCACGCCCACGCCCGCCCCCACCCCAAGCTTTTATGCAGAACGATCATGAAGTCAACCCCCATTAACTGCTCATGTTTGTCCACCCCACCCCTCCCATAAGGAGGGGTTTTGCTCATTAGATTTCGTCTAGCTTCCTCGATATGAAACTAAGCGTAAGCCATATTTTAATGCAACATAAAAGTTGTTTCGGGTGGTGAGTGTTATTATCACTTGCGTACCAATAATTTAAGAGTACCGTTCCCAAAATGCATATCAGTTAAGTCCGGGAGTAAAACTGCCAGAGAACTGTCGATGCATGGATACGTTCAGATTCAGTAATGACCAACATCCACTATTACTTCAACTAAAACATAAGTTCATGTTGTTATAAAAGGACGTATTAATCAATCTTTAGTGTACAGTTTGATATGTAACTGTTTACTGTTTGATATGTAATATGTAAAGTTATACTGTTACAAGTAAATCCATGGCTATTGACATGAGTAACTCTGATTCAGAATAAGAAAACGGTGGCAGCAACTTTCGCATGAACTATTAAAAGTGAGGTGAATACTGTAAGACAAAGATCTTGACATAAGTAATTAAAGGGAAACTAAGTAAATGTCTTCTTGTAGTTGTTGTTGTTCTGTTTTTCTCAAAGCATAAACTGCGCCGCGCCGCGCAAAAAGGGCCCGGACGACATAAAATGTAAATATATTTTTAATTATTTTATGTTTTGTGTGCATGTGATCGCAATCAGTTTCGCAATCTGAAATGATTGCCTATAATCAGACGATTATTTAAAGACGAACTGAACCCGAAAATGTCTTTTCAAGCATGTATTCGAAATAAATAGTTTCCGCTATTTAATTTTTCTGTGTTGCGCGTCTTGGAAGAGAAAATCCGAAAACCTTCCTCACAGCCTCCGCTATGTTCAGACGGCTCAACTCTTGTAATTTGTTATGTCAGATACGGGGAATAAATTAGTTTTGTAGTGCTGTCCCCGACATTGAATAGCGGGATGAACGGCTTCTAATTGCGGGCCATTGTGTTTTCTTTGTTCTGAAGGTGTGATAATTTTTCCTTGGTATGTGTGACGTACGATTTAGGGAAATTTGCACTGAATTTAGCCGCCACCCAATATAGATTTTTCAGCGGAAAATCGAGCGTGGAGACTATTTTCTCCTCAGACGCGCAACGCAGAAAAATAAAATAGCATAACTTTTTCTTTCGAATACAATCTTTGTAAAGGGGTTGGGTTCAGTTCTCCTTTAATGGTATAACTTGCGTTATAAAATAACCCAGAGGAAACTCGAGCGCTGATTGGCTGAAAGTCGTGTTTGTATGAGAGTCTATAAACATGGGAATTCGTGGCACGCGCTTGTGAATGAAATCAAAATGGCAAAACGACAAAGAAGAATGTCTTCACCAAACGTTGACTTTCAATGTGATTTTAATCAACAAAACTGACATATATTTAACAAAAATAGAACCGACCGACATGAAGTTCTCATTTATCAAATTTGCTAACCATCCCGACCGAGATATTTTTAGTCGCGGATTCAAGAAACAAAACCACTTCTCTTAACTTATTTTGTACGGTAAAACTAAAACACATAAAGGGCTAACAACCTCCTGATAGACGAATAGAGTGAGGAATTGAGCTAGAGGCAGAAGAGAGGGAAAAGCAACGCTCTTTCGACTTTTTTCTCATGTCTTTTTTATCTCAAACTGAATGTACGCTTAATAAGTTCAACTTCAAGTCCGACATTTTGTCGGCAACGACATAATAACCGAAGCCTTTATATAAGTTCAATTTTTATCATTCACCCTACTTGGTCTTGGTAATTCATATAAGGTTTTTAGCTTTCTCCTTGCCATTTCATGAGCTACTACATGAAAAGAAAATCAGAATTTTACAGACTCATGAGTCATGTGCGATATTTGTGAAGTTGGGCAACCAAATTTTCACAGAACAAAGTGAGCTTTTCCCTCTTACCTTGCATTCTTAGCCTCATCTCATTGGAAGAAGGTCCCAACAGCTGGATCTCTCCATTGAGTTTGGCAAAAAGAAAAGTTCATTCAACTAAAACCTGCTTCAAAATTCAGACGGGGACGGCAATCGTGTTTTTCTCGTGTACATAATTCAGCGACAAAAACATCCAGTTGAAGTCCTCTACTCCTTGAATGTCTTAGGCCATATGGCTTAAATTTCTGGCAAAAATGTCTTTACTCCGAGTTATTCTTTTCGGTGAATGTTGAAGCAGATATTTTCAAAACAGAGCCACACACTAACAAAGAGAACATAAAGCTTGCCTTCGTTAGTTCGTCTCTCAGTTCTGCCTTGGAGGATTTCCCGCGCTCTGCAAACTCATCGTCGGTCGATTTCTGACGACTGTTATTGTTAGGAGAATTGATTTTCTGATCGTGCGTACGTAAGATTTAATTCTCTTGTTTTTCTGTTCGTTATTTTATAAAAGCAATATAACACGCTTTCCATGTCTTTGTTCTCTTATATAAACACTCGGGATATGTTGGGAGAACGCAGAAAAACTCGCCTAGCGGCTCGTGATTTTCAAGTTTTTCTTTGTTCTCCCAACATATCCCGCGTGTTTATATAAGAGAACAAAAACATGGAAAGCGTGTTATATTGCTTAACTATTGATAAAGTCATATTATGAGCTACGATCTTGTTCACGCCAGCAGATGTATATATCAATGTCGTATACGTCAAAATCATTACAGGGGCTATGACAGGATTCCTAATTTTCGTGGTCATATTATGAGCTACGATCTTGTTCACGCCAGCAGATGTATACATCAATGTCGTATACGTCAAAATCATTACAGGGGCTATGACAGGATTCCTAATTTTCGTGGTCATATTTGTCATCGGGCCCTTGCACCGAAATCACATCAATTTCACCCCTGATTGTTGTATGTCAATTTCTTGAAACTGACATTTATTTTTACAAATAAACTGGAACGCTACATGTCAAGAATACAATAAAATATTCAATCTGTTATTACGAATATTTACCTTGAATGTCGTGCGGGTAGTATCGTCGTGTACCGTTTAGCCAACTACGTCATAAAATTATCTTTATTACCTCATGCTACGATATGAATAATTTGAAGCTGATATTTTTCACGAACATCCGAAATTACACTTAGAAAGTTTCGATGCAAATGCAAGTGGAGGTTTTACGTTATCCTTAGTATATATCTAAAAATTATTCCTGAACCGGTAATCGAACTCGGGCCGGTAAGGAATCAAATGCCCACCACCAACACTAACCCTAACCGTTAAATCACGGGATAATTCGCTGATTGATATCCATTTTTTTGCCACATTTATTTCAACTTACATTAACATATTATATTATTATAGTACAAATATACTAGGGACTTTAAACAACCAGGACGGCGACGGCAGTGACGACAGGCCGTAGTGAAGTGTTTTCTCCTTGAAATTTGGTGTCTACTATAACCCTTGTTCGACTTGAATTGTTTTTCACAACTAGATTTTCAAAAAATATGACGAGTACAGTGTTCCGTTCTCGCCGAACGAAAAACGGATGAAGTTACTTTCTTACGTTCGCGTTCTCTCTAAAACGTACAATTTTGGGGTTTTCAAGTTGTGTTTTTGCAGAGAGCGGTGGAAATGTAGGCAAATGCGTGCATTAGTTTCACGTGCAGCCATTGTATTTTATAATTATAAGGCTATTGTATTATGCCGTCATCGTAGATGTAGATTCAGTTTTCTTTGAGAGGCAGGGGCAGAAATTAAACTAGAATAAACGCTACCCGAATTGCGGGATTGATTCATCTTGTGATGTCACAATGAAAACCTACTGGATTTTATTGTAGTAGTTTTCTCTAGGGAGGGAGTTGATTCATCTTATGACATCACAGGATCCATGAAAAGTAACCAAAATTAGGGGTTAAATGCCAGAAATGTTACAAAATTTGCAAGATTAATACATTTTTGCGAGAAACAAACACAACAATTACTCTTTCTATGAATATGGCTAGATTTTGATTATCATACTAACTAGATACAAGCCTCTAACTAAGCTGACTCAACTCCAGCCTCGATGTCACCAAAGGATTTGTTAATTACTTTTCAAAATGGAGGCCAATAACTACGAATCGTTTGCATGTGACGTAACCAAAATTCTAAAATATAACCTACGAGATCGATAAAGCTGTTCTTTTAATATTATTTAGATATCCGTATATACGCAGTATTCTTTGAAAATGTTACGTCAATACGGTGAATTTGTTTTTTAGTTACAGTATTTTGAAGTTTCAAGCCCAGCTCAGCGTGTTTCCTAAATGTTATTTAATCCATATCTTTCGACCAATTTAAAATGTTAGACTTGATTAAACCTTTGAAATTGATATATATAGTGTTTTAAGTTAACGCTCATCATATTGATGGGAAAAAAGCTTTATTTGTAGAGTACGTTTTCAGCCGCCATCTTCGTGTACACCAATATGGCCGCCGCATACTAATTACGCTAAATTGGTCGAATATCATTTGTCCGACAGCTCGGTTACGAAGTACTCCATCGTTCTAAATTTTTGGTCATTTTTATATTTTTACCTGCTCTATACACAACATTTCAAATATTTTACTAATATTTTATTCCATTTTTTTATTCTCGAGGCGCTTTTTTGTGACACCAGTGCCACGATCTATTGTTGCTATATTGAGCCCGTAATAATTAACCGATAAAATAGAGACTACATAAAGAATAATTTATGATACAAGGACTATTTCATCTACGTTTTAGCAACACCGTGTCGAGTAACACGTTTTAATGGAAGAACGTTTTTAGCAGTTTGTACTTTTGGCGGTTATATCACACTTAAATAGAAAATGTTACACAGTAATTCAGATTTCCTAAGAATTTTATGTATAAAACATTTGAGCACTTCTTTAGAACGACATTTACTTATTTATTCATCTGAAGGCAAAGGCCGTCAAAGTGTTGGCTGTCGGGATTGGGAGCGAAGTCGACTGGAGAGAGCTTGTAGCGAAAATGTCTCCGAAAATGTGATCCAAGTTGCGAACTTCGACGAGTTGAACAATCACCTTAACCAGATCATAGGACATGCATGCAAAGGTAATATACATGATATAATACAGCATTAGTATAAAACCTGTGCATACACAGACAACTATGGACGCTTATACGTAGCTGCTAGCGTGTATCACAGGCATAACGATTGATAGACGGCGTCTGGCTTGTCAATCAGATGGCGAGGTTCCCAGTAGTCAGCGCCTAGGTTATGACCGATATGTGGAATATCACAGCTAAACAGACATTCCAACTCATTTGCACGATTATCGCTGCGGTTGGCTCTGGGTTGATTCTTTAAGACTACGAAACAACTGAACAGTTCCATGTCCGGGGTCATTTGAACTGAATAATTGAAGAGCTGAATAAAATCAACCCTTAAAGGGATACCCGAGTGAAAAACACATTTGGGCTCAAAAGCATCTTTCAGATGTACTTTGTTCAGAAAATGTATTAAAATTTGATAAAACTTTTTCAGAGTTGAGAACGATTCCCTCAAAGTTGGCCCCGCGAAGACCTGGGCGCCGCCATTTTGTTCACATTAATTCCTGTGACGTTTTTTACGTCACTTCGTCCAACCTTTAGTCTTGCGGCTAACTTGTAGCGACTTGTTTTCTTTGTAGAATTTTCACACGCTCGGAATTAGAGTAGATTTTCATCGATATGGCAGAGCAATTTCGTACTAGAACAAAAATATGATGAAGACGATATTGTGAGAGAAGTTCAGATATAGTGAGTAGCGAAAAAACGGTATTCAAAAGCAAAATGGCTTCGAAGTCGTCAAAATGTTAACAAAATCTTAATAAAGTCTTTATTTCATGAGGGTAGCACATAATAGTTAAAAACTAACAATCCACTAATCTTGACGTAAAACACAGGGTGACCACACGCATACCTTTTCGCACTAGCATACCATTTCCTTGAATTCATGGTCACCGGCCGGTGATCGCCTCGCTTTGACGCCCTGGGTCTCAAAGGTTATATCCCGGATGTAACAAACGGTATCCATATTTTTTTCTCAACAGTGGTAGTACCATGTTTTCAAATTATCATGTCAAGCTCCGCTTTATTCATAGCAGGAAGTATTCTTTTTTATTTTTTTTATTTATTTAATAGCTTAACTCAGGCTGAGAAACAGACTCTAGGTCCAAACAAGCTCAGCCTGAGACAAATACAAATACACTGACAATACATTACAGATAGAACTATGAATAATGTATTAAGCATGAAATGTAAAATATATGATGCAAAAAAAAAAATATAATAATAGTGTACATTTGTACATTTGGTCGGCCGGCCAAGTACAAGTAAATAAGCGCAGAAAAAAGTTAGCGGCAACAAATAGTAGATATGTTAGTAGATCGGCATTTAGAACAGATAGTTTTATAGGTTCTAATGCGATCAGGGTCAAAAGTGGAAAGCAAAAGCGCAAGATAGTGAGCTCGTAGCAATGTTTTGAAAGACGAAATTGAACTACAGGACTTAATATTTAAAGGCAGCGAGTTCCATAGAATAACTATGCGATTAAAGAAAGAATCCCTATAAGTAGATGTTTTGCATGGGTTAAGCTTGTAATCTGAACCAGTAGTGCTTCTTGTAGATCTTGATGAAAGCGAGCATGGAGTTACATAACTAGATAGATCAGTATTGTTAAGCTTAAGGCGACACTTAAACAAATATATGAGGTCTAGATATTCTAGCCAGTATGAAAGTGGCAGTAGATTAAGTTTAAGTAGCCTATCTTTATAGGGTAAGTCTACTTTTAACATGAATTTGGTTGCGCGGCGCTGAATACGTTCGAGAAGTTGGATATCTCTAGAGCTTGACTGCGGGGCCCAAACCTGACTACCGTAACACAGAATGGAACGCACTAGCGTAAGATAAAGGGTACGACGCAGCGTTACCCCTAAAGAGTTAGGGGTATTACGTCTCAGGAAACCCAAAACCTTATTTGACTTAGCTACCACCGACACTATTTGGTTGTGCCAGCGCAGATCATTTGAAATGATACCTAAATCTTTTTGAGAGCTACTCTCTTTTAAGGCATCGTGGTCGATGTTATAGAGACGCACCAGTGGATTGCGTCTTCTAGAGATTTTAAGAACCTCGCATTTACTGGAATTGAAAGCTAAGTCCCATTTGACACTCCAGCTGACCAAACCGTTTAGGTCATACTGGAGAGCCAAATGGTCTTGCTGAGATTTCTGAGAGCGATAACATTTGGTATCGTCAGCGAACATGACTGACCTAGTACTAGCCGAGGTTACACTGGGAAGATCATTTACATATAAAAGGAAAAGTATCGGACCCAGGATGCTGCCCTGTGGGACCCCAGAAACCACAGGCGTCCAGCTGGAACTGGACCCTTCGATGACAACACGTTGCCTGCGATTGCTGAGGTAATCAGCGAACCAATCCCACAGTGCACCAGCTACCCCGTATAACCTCAACTTAGTTAATAGCTTTATGTGATTGATCGAATCAAAAGCCTTAGCGAAATCTAGATATAGAATATCCGTCTCAATATTTTTGTCTAATAAGGCACCTATTTCGTGAAAGACGGTAAGTAGTTGAGAAATACAAGACCTCCCCTCTAAGAACCCAAACTGGGAATCCGAGATAACCTGCAAGAAGTACGGTAGCGTGTTTTTTAGAACGCATTTTTCAAAGACCTTACTTATGATGGGAAGTAAAGATATAGGTCTATAATTACTAACAAGTTTTTTTGAGTCTTTCTTGAAGATCGGTGTTACATTTGCTTCCTTCCAGTCAGCTGGAAACTTTCCACAGAACAAGGACAGATTGAATAGCCTTGTAAGTGATGGAGCGATCTGAATTGCACATTCCCTGAGCAGACGTGAAGGGATACCGTCTGGGCCAACGGCCTTGGATACGTCTAAGGTGACCAGATTTCTCAACACATCAGATAAGGATAGCACAACATTGGATAAAGTAGCTGTAGTGAAGGGCTCGACGGCTGGGATAGCGGTGGCCAGATTGGGCTGTCTGAATGTGGAGGCGAAAAAGATGTTAAACGCTTCAGCCTTCCCGAGTGGAGTATCATATTTAGTATCTCCAAGTTCGACAGTATCGGGAATTGATCCTTTGTTAGACTTTGCCTTGAAGAAAGACCAAATCTTGTTGTTATTATTGGAAACGGTTGAAGTCTTAGTTAGCTTTTCGATGTAAGAGTTGAATTTGGCTCTAATCAAGTACTTTGTATCCTTTCGTAAAAGTTTCACACGCTGCCATAATTCTCTATTATTTTCCCTTATAGCTCTTCTTCTCAAAGTGTTTCTCTTATTTATAGAGTGAACTACTTCGCCGTCGATCCATGGCGGCGAGTCTGCACGCTTTAGTTTTGTTTTTGGAATGCAATTGCTCACGGCTTCAAGAAACCACGCCTTCCAACGGAGCCAGCAGATGTCAATGTCATTAACAAAGAAAACATCATCAATGGGTTTTTGGGTCAGAGTGGTCCTCAGGGAGTCGAAGTCACCATTCTTGAAATTGTAAACAACCCTGGGTGTTGAGGGTTTTCTGTATGGATGGATTTGCAAGTCAAATAATATTGCTTTGTGATCAGATGAAATTGATACTTCTTTCGAGACTTCTAGGCCTGATATTTTTTCTACCATGTTTGTGATTACTAGATCAAGAATGTTCTGAGACCTAGTTGGCTCGTCAACCAGTTGGAATAAGTTCAAGTCACTTAGGAAATCACAAAAGTCTGATTGATCACTTGAGTTTGAGAACCCCGATCCCTCTAGCCAGTTGATATTAGGCATGTTAAAGTCACCGAGTAGCAATATATCTTTGTTGCCAGAGGACTGAAAGCTAAGGACCAGATCCTCAAATGACTTGAACCAGGAAGGCGGGGAGGAGGGAGGTCTGTAGATTACTGCAATCAACAATTTGCGACGGTCTTTGAGCTGCACTTCGGCAGCTACGTATTCCAGCTCCAAGTTGGTATTAGAAGAGCTATCAAATCGGCAAGCTGTTATGCAGTCCTTGATGGCCAAAAGGGTACCACCTCCAATCCTTTGGAACCGGTCATTTCTGAAAATCTGGTAGCCATAAGGCAGAATCTCTCCATCAGACACGTCGGGAGTCAGCCATGTTTCGGTTATACCGATAATGTCCAGACAGTGACTGTATATATACGATCTCTTGAAAGTCTTGTAGTTTACAAGATGACCGCCCCGCGCCATTAGTTGTTAACAAAGACTTTAGGCTGCGAGCATTCTGGAGGAAACATCGGATGGTTTTGTTGTTGGGTCCAGGATTTGTTTGCACGTCATTGCTTTTTGACAGGACAAGAATGACAGGATTGAATGTAGCAGAGGAGTTTGAGTAGTAGCCAAGTCTTCGACGTAAAAAGCACCGTTTGACTGTAGTTGATGACAACCAGTATTTGGCGTAGAAAATTGGCCCAGTCGCGCCAAAGTTGAAAACATTGGCGACAGGTTTGTCGAGCAGACTAGTAGCTTGGTAGCAGTAGGTAAAAAGTTTAAGTGTGGATAAGTTTACCACTGTTAAAAAGCAAAAAAAGAGCAGAGGCCAGAAAGCGTGGCCGACCGCCATGTTATGCTAATCAGGCTATTCACTAGGTCACAAACGTTTTAATGATGTATCGAGAGGAAGACAATTTTGTTTTATGAGTTTTTCAGCGCTGTCGTGTGTCAAATTTGTCCAGTTCAGCAGTGGACCTCTGACACAATCGATAGATCCTTATTGACCGACTGTATCTCTTTTCGCTTGGCAATCGACTCATCCCAGATGCAGAGACGAAATCGCTGAACTATCTGTCTCCATAGATCAACATGCCTCAACGGGCACTATGAATCGTCCTTCGGGACAGCAAACGAACCCTTCCGGGGTGGTGAGAAAACATTGACCCCCAGTCCATTGACTCCCAGTACATTTAGAGAGTCCATAGACTGGGAGTCAGTATTTTCTCCACTCCCACTGCCATACAGCAAATTAATGTTATAGTTTATGATTGTTCACACATTTCAATAAAATACCTATACTTTACTCGTATGAGATGTGGTTAGTGTAAAATGTATGCCGCGGCCATGTTGGATGACAAGGGCTATCATCCAACATGGGCGCCAAAACGTCAACATCTTAATTAAAGCGAACATTCCATCCATTTCAGTCGGTTTCACTTTGAGTCTCATAAACATAACTTTTAAACATTTGTAAGGCCAAAAACCTTTAATTTGACGCAAATTTGTTGGCTTTCATATAAACACGTGAAGGACTGGTGAGACATAATTCAAACCCGTCTGTATCTCGCGAGCAAAACATCGTATTGAACAGAAATTTCATCTGAGAACCTAAATCACAGACATCTTCAAAATGTTAAAGAAACAATTTTATAGGATATATAGTTTAGAATTTAAGTTTTTTAAGACACCGTCATGACGTCACGTTCACGGCAAGAATAACCCAACCCATCAGTCCCTGATTGAGAAAAGTATGATTTGCAAGTTAGAGCCCAGGGGCGGATTTAGGAGGGGGGGTGGATTGGCTGGCTAGCCACCCCCCTTTAGACTCGGATTTCCTGGCCTTTCGAGAGCCAGTACGAGAGCCAGTACTTCAAGCTCGTACTTTACTTACTTACGTTATTCATACTTATTTACCATTTTGTTTCGGTTTTATATTTATGGAACTGTATTTGTGTAATAGTTGTATTATTCTGACCTTCATAAATTAAAGCCATGCAGCGTATTTATTACATCCCTAAAAAATATATTGAAAATGGCGCTATGTTTTCTGACCCCACCCACACACACACATACACAAAAAAAATCCTAGATCCGCCCCTGGACCCATAGAGAGATTTTTAGTTTGCCCAACTCACTCGAACTAATATCACAGACAGTATAGCTCTATGCATCCCCTCGCAGCACTTCACTGATCTATTAGAAACTTCTAGTATAAATATACTTATTACAATAGAATATTAACAATATAAATACATGGTTCATAGATGAAAACTTAAAAAAAAATATAATTATGATAAGCAAAACAATTGTTTAAAATTCAAACTGAAACCCTAACAACAAAATAGTATACATGATAGAAAGTTGATCAATCGAATAAAAATGGTCAAACTTAAACTAAAAAATTATTTAAAAACTGCTGTTCCTTAAATAACACGTTCCAATATGAATGGCTTCTAAATGTAGCATAAAAGTTAATATTTCTACTTTCTAAAGATAAACTTTTCCTTACTTGGCATGTTGTTACTGTAAAAGTACGACCACCTTCAGTCTTGCGAGTAAACTTTGGACAAACTAAGTTAAGTTTACTATACCAAGTGTTACGTGTGTGCCGTTCGCTGTTAAGCTATAGCATGTCCTTAATATAAATACCCTAACCTAACCCTTGCTTCAGTTTAAGATTGAACTACTAGTTGGTTTCTACTAAAATAATTAGACTACTCGCTATCAGTTTCTATGGTTGATAGTCAGCCATATTATACAAATAGACTGTGTCCGTCGAGGTACTATTATACAAATAGACTGTGTCCGTCGAGGAACTATCGGCTGATAGTTGCCCGCGGAAATTTGATGTTCTTAAAACAAATATATGCTAGTTTTAAGAACATCAAATTTCCAAGGGAAACTATCAGCCGATAGTTCCGAGACAAACACAGTCTATTTGTCGTTATTGTTCATCACAAAATTGTCTTCCGCTCTCAGCGGGCACTATCACCTGATAGTTTGCATCCGCGGACGACAACTATCACGTCACGTGATCGCTCTTAGCCAATGAGCGCGCGCCACAATTTTGTGGTGAACTATAACGGCTAATAGTTGCCGGCCGAAATTTGATGTTATTAAAACAAATATAAGCCCGAGAACGAAGTTCGAGGGTTTATATGCTAGTTTTAAGAACATCAAATTTCCAAGGGAAACTATCAGCCGATAGGTCCGAGACAAACATAGTCTATTTGTCGTTATTGTTCATCACAAAATTGTCTTCAGCTCTCAGCGGGCAGTATCGCCTGATAGTTTGCATCCGCAGACGACAACTATCACGTCGCGTGATCGCTTTTAGCCAATGAGCGCGCTCCAAAATCTTGTGGTGAACAATAACGGCTGATTGTCAGCCGATAGAAACTTCGAGCTCATAGTCTAATTGTTAAATAGAAACACGAGTGCGAGTTTGGGAGAACGAGAAATGGCAATGGGAACACGAGTCCGAAGGGCGAGTGTTTCCACTACTATTTCGAGTTGTTCCAGTCTTCCACGAGCGTTTACACTATAACTCTATATATGAACACGGGAAACATATTTATTTGTTACATAGCCATAAGTTTTCCAGACACAACGCACGCTCGCATTGGCTGATTCAGGGTCACGTGGCAGTCATCAAGATCCAATGTTCCCCGCGCCGGCAATAATTCGTGAATTGTTGCCCGCCACGTGATCACATCGTGACATAAGATGGTATGATGTGTCAAAGAAACAATTTACATCTTTATCAAGCGCGAGAGTGAGAAATTGGTAGCTAAAAACGGATGCAAGAAAGACGATACTAAAAATACCGTAGCGATGGTGGCAGCATTTTGTGTTGAAAAGCAGCTTTCCGAAGACGACAAACCTCGCTCGTATCAAGTAGGTACTGTATTTATGCACAACTTTGCACTAGTAAAACTTATGTCTATATAACAAATCACTTAAAGACCCTGTGTCCGAGCCCATAGTGCTTTGCGCGCGCAAATAATTTTCGTAGGCTACGAAAGTCAGAAAGATCGTTGTTGTTGTTATAAGACTCTCGAATCTTTCGAAATCCATCCCTAGTTTGGGCCATCGTGTAATTATTCATAGGTATATATGCTTAACTGACTTTCTTTTATCTTAACTTTTGTATATACTTTTTAAAATGAAATTTCTTCGATCCCGGTCTAGAGTGGCGAGTAGAGGAATGCCGGAGAAAGGACCGAGACAGTGAGGCGAAGCGACTCGACAAATAATCCTTCAGCAGTCCAAATTTTACTTTCTCTAGGTCTACAAGAGAACACTTGTGGTTCAAAAGGACTACTACGTGAGTTTCCCGGGGATTTGCTGCACTAAGGGACGACCGGCAGGCTTCGTTGGAAATACAAAGCACAAAACAACCACTTCTGGCATCAAGATCATTCGTAATTATAATTTCGCACGGCTAAGCTCCACTGAGGTGTTACGACTTATCTGTAACCGTATATGTTTTGCATTTTTATTAGCAGAGAAAGCAATGTCCTTTACCTTTTTTTTCATCCTACAGTACGTCCAGAAAGTCTTGCTACCAAAACTACGATCGCGGGTCAAACTCCAATCTGCCGAGTTCAGCTGTTACTTCGCTGTGAGTTTGACTCGAGTGCGAGTACGACATTCCATTTTGCACTCAAAATATATCATTCGCAAGGAAAGTAGAGATCTTCAAATACAGCTATGCAATACTGGAGACATGGAAACAAGGTAGCAAGAGTATGTGTTTGCTTGTAGAGTTGTGAAAAGTCGCACTCGTAATCCGAATTAGAATCTAAAGACAGAACAATACTGGCTTCCTGCCAAGTACTGTTAAAATCATATTCGAAGCATCCGGGGAAAATTCGTGGGCTCCATTGGGTTTTTAATGCGGTAGAAATTATGAAATTCGTTATCCAAAGTGTATGTGTACTTCTTTTATGAAACTTATAAACAATCGAGAGCATTTTAGTTTGCCTAAAAGTTGGCCTTTAATTTATGCGGCCGTTGATAAACAAACTAATCATAGCATTGGCGCAAAGCACCATGGGCTCGGACACAGGGTCTTTAATGACTGTCCCTTCGGGAATCAGTGAGTTTTGTTTCCCCTCGATCCTCGATGTTCTCCTCGACTCCGTCTCGGGGAACATCGAGGATCGAGGGGAAACAAAACTTACTGTTTCCATCGGGATCAGTCATTAAGTGTTTAATGTCCTTAATAAAATAAATGAGGGAAAAAACGAGAGGACGTAGGGGATTGTCACCCGGTACAGCAGCCTGGCCATTGCACTAACCACACTCAACATTGTAAACTGCGTGGCAGCTATTAGCGCCGTGAAGCAGTCCGAAATAATTCACTGACGGGATATGTCAGTCATGTGTAAAGCGCCATGAAACTGTGGTTGATATGGCGCTATATAAATGTGGCCATTATTTGATCATCAAAACGTAGATTGTCCTAACAACTCAAGCGCGCCCTCAACTTGCTATGTTTCTATAGAGTTTTAGTATAAACATACTAGTATTCGATTGCACATCCAGCGATCTGATTCGCTTCTCTACTCACTCTATACCTATCCTGTGATAGACAGTGAATAGCGACTGTCTAATGACAATCCTTACAAGTTATATCTGCATTTCCCCGATTTCGACCAATCAGAAGCCACGATAGATCCGTTCTAGTAGATGGGAGCGAGGTTGCATGGGAACTAGATTATTAAAAATCCAACATGGCCGATGCAAGCATTTATCAGTGAGATTGACGTTTTCAATACGGAAAATGTATTTACTTAATTATGACTATGGAGCACAAATGCAAAATTAAAGTAACAGCGAAACCTTTTCAATCTCGTTTTCTTTGAGCGATTGTTTACCATGTGGTCGAACTGAAGTGAAGTTTTACAAGAAAAAAGGTAAAAATATGTATATATCTGAAACATCAAAATAATATTTGATATGACCTCTTTAACGCATAGACATTCTTTGTATGTAGAATACCAGTATGTTTATACTAAAACAATAGGCCCTTTGCAGGATACAGTCACGTGCTTCATTAACGAATGAATTTAGTCCGTGATTCCCATGGGAAAGGTGTTGCCATGGATGCTGGATGACAAGCTATCTTAAAAACGCCTTTAAATCAACGAAGTTATCATATGTTTTGCTTTTCAGTACAACCACGTGATTGCGTTCCTGCATAAAGAAGAGTGTTTCTTCTTCCTTCGAGATTGGAGGTGCCATTTGTTGTTTTATTTTTCTTTGGGCTGCCTCATACCCATATGTTTAATCCAAGAAATGAAAGTGTTCCTTAAGGAAGATATATTTCCCTGTTTAGGTGTCCTTGAGAGTAAGTACAATCGTTCAAGTATCGTCAGGTCCCGCGGAAATAATATGATGCAAAAATACAATACAGTAATCTTTTTTTTAACACGATAAAAGTTTAAGAATCACTGCTTGTGGGGTCGTGTATAACAATAACAGAAATTAACTAATCACAATTCTATATCTATTAAAACTGTAAAAATGCTTAACATCAATATTAATGAAGTAATGGTCCAGATAAGAACTGTAGTGTATACGGCAAGGAATGTTAAAAGGTGTTAATTTTCTATTATTCAATCTCGTAATTTCATTGGTTGATACTTATAAATTCAACAAGAGCCCATCTGGGCTTTCACTCGGGCCACATTAGATTGAAGATGAAATACACTTTCATTTGAAATCCTCTTAATCCTCTAATATTAACAAAAGGGAAGAATTATTAGCTGAATTTAGCAGTCTTTAGGAGTGGCCGGTAGCGCGGTGATTTTCATTCTCTGCTCCCCTAGTATATATGTAATTTAATAGTTTTCTTTTTCTCGTATGTTGACCTTTTAATTTAAACACTACTTATTCGTTTAACACACTGCATTTGAGCAGGCATATATTCATTGTTTTGAACCCGAGAATTAACCGTACTACCGTACTTCATGGTCCCTTTCTTTAGTAGTGGGTTGTCGGTCAGGTGATTGTAAACTCTCGTCATTTAGCACAGAAAATGTATTCTGATGAATAGGAATCGGGTTGTCATGTAAGAAAGATGGCTCTTGAACAAACTGATAAGCTTCAGTAGGTTGGGTAGTCTCGGAACATTGTCTTCTTTTTTGCATTCTTGAATTTTTTTTTTAAGTTTGAAAGTCGGATCTAAGCTTTATTATATCCGCTTTCAACTCGCCATTTTCAACTTCTAGGTCAATAATATATTCGAGATGACAGCATCTTGATTTCGGTCTTGTAAATATTATCTTGCTGCACTAATTTGTCTTCCAAATGACTGAGTTTGGTTTCTTGATTCGTGTTTTGATGTGACGAGAGTAAGAATTCATTACGCATATCAGTTAGGTCAGCCTCCATGTTACAAATCAAGGTCGTTAAAGCAGCGAGAGAGTTCTTATTGCGGGCTAACAAATATTTTTATCCTCGTGAAGAATCTAAAGAATTCCGTCTCTTCCGGTTTGAATTTGACTCATGTGTATGTTGCTTTTGGAGTTTCAAGGATTTGTTGATCCAAAACTACAGGCTCTTGGGGTTTTTCATTGACTTGTGAACTTGCAGGCTCTGTAATTTGCTTTGTTTTCTTAGTATAACATAAAGTGTTGAACATGTTCATGTTATCAAGCATGTCGCGCGTGACCTCTGTTTCTTCGTTCATTATGTTCTCTACTTTCATCTGTAATCTGGGAAACTCTATCTTTGCCCATGCCTTGGCACATAACTATTCCTGTTGTTAAGTAGACGTGGATGATTATAAGTAAAATCCTTCGACAGCTTGTACCGTTTCCGCTAGGTCAATATCCTCGCTGGAACGAAATAACTTGATCTCAATACTCTCTGATCCAACTTACGGTAAATTTAAATCTCTGACAGTTTTTAAGAGACTCATAATATTGGTCTTGAAGTGCCTTCACCCAAAATAAGATGTTCTCCTCGGATGTTTTAAATCCGATGGCTTATAGATTCCAATATCTATTTCTTCGAATTTTAGCTTTCCGGATCCTGGCCCCTACACTGGCTTCAGGTCGTCGTACGTGTCGTATAATAAAATCACTGGCCATCTGGGTAAAAAACGCGGTCCTTCGGCTCCGACAATAGCGCCAGTTGAAATATCCTGAGCCTGTTGGAAGGCTTTCGCACGAGTGAAGTTAAATAAAACATTAAACTGGCTTACATTTGAGAGATGAGACTCCAAATTAGAGAGAAAGTTCCTCGCGGGTCCTCCGCCATCTTGCTTTACTGTATTAAATTATGTAAATAAATTAACCTGGCGATTGTTGCGTAATCAGCACAGTGCAATCTGATTGGTGTGAATTTGACCTTTAACGCATGCGCAGAAATTGTGTGACACCCAACAAAAAAATAATAATAACGACTTGCATTTTAAGACTCGGTGCTGCCACAGGCAGCCCGAGTAACTATGGTTTAATTTCGAAGAATATCGTGTGTGGGGAAAGTTCTCAAATTTGCGATTTAACAATCCTTTGTTTTCTCTATATCTGATTGGCTGGATGGTAGCTTCTCTCCGTTTTCACAGAAAAAAAGAGCCAATAACATAACAAAATATTTTATTTTCGAGATGTAGATTGGACTGTAGACACCTACTAAAGCACTTAGGGCAAATTCAAGCAAAATCGTATGTGGGGGAGGCTCATTGCCGTAGAACAATGGCTTCTACTACAGTTATTATCTTCTTAAAGGCTATAAAAGTTGTGATAATACAGAATCTAAAAATCTATTTGAAGCACAGGTACGGTATATACAGGCTTAGCTTGTTTGGACTTCGAGTCTTTATCTCTGCCTGTAAAGCTTTTAAATAAATAAAATATGATATAATATAAAACTTACATGTAATTACTTACAAAGCTAATAATATATATCTAAAATGTTCGTTAAAATCAGTGATACACTGTACAGGTAGTGCGCTAAAGTCCAGGTTGCGAAGTGTGTTAATTCCCTGTTGGCCATTTTCTCGTACGATTAATTGACAGATAGTGTGTCGTCGGATAAGTACGTTGTTAGAGCATTCCAAACTACTGATGGCGCCTCTGTGTGCTATAGAGTTTTTCATAAAATATGTATTGAACCTTGGCACTTTAAGATTATCGGAATTTCTAAAATTTTAATTATTATCGGGCTTATCAATGATAAAGTAAGATCATGAAATACTTTTGAATTCTTGATTTCATTTTGAAATGGCGATGACAGCTTAAAGTGCCTCTAACCCTTCTTGGCATTTTTCTACTTATGAACCTGCGAGTTTTTGAGTACTTCTGCTAAGATATTTTTGGTTTACAGATAATGCTCATGTTCTACACTTGTTTGAAATGGTGAAGCACTAGTTTTATCTCTCCATCAACTGAATGTACATGGACATGCACAACAGTGAACTGTAACACCCAAACATTGAATGAGCTCAGATGTTATGGGTTGTGGCCCTTAATGACAACGTCATAATGTTCGCACTATGTTCTTTTTATATTATTAGGTAAATGGGATGAAAGGTGTTTGACATTAGTAAAGGTGTATGTCTAGATTATATGTAGTGCATCCTGTTGGGTGTCACCAGGCAACTGATGGCCCTTTAGCTTAATTCAAAGCACAAGGATAAGCCTTCGTACTGTGGCAATCGTGTAAATATAATTGACCAGCGGCTTTGTAGCATCCAGCCACCCCTTAACATTACAAGAACGCCAAGACCTGTTGAAACTCATCGCAAGTATTTTAAAGGTGAAATCTCCATTTTAATTCTACATGCACTTGTAGAATTGTAATCCTGAATAGTGTTTGAATAGGCAATAAAGCAGTTTTCTCGTGCAATTTGAGATTAACTCAAGGAACCTTTTTTAACAGAGTTTCAATTCATCCAAAATTGCATGAGGAAATCAAATGATTATAACATTGTACATGTATATGTTGCAGGTAATACAAGTTTCACAATTTGTTTATTAGGTAAAGAAACTTTTTTTATATAAAATCACAGGCCTTTTTTCTATTTTAGTCAAGTATGTGCCATAAGTTTGCATGGTGTATTCAGTATTAGCTGCTACCTGTATACATGTAAATGTCAGTATGTTGGCATGAACATTAATAGTGAGAAGTGTAATTTGTTCTACATGTACATGTATGTTCTGTATTACAAAGTTATGCTTCATTGAACAATAATTACGCTTAAACTTCACTACTGTTTATATGTGTAGGCAATCAGAATTGAGAAATGTTTTAATCTGTGTTATTCTGGTTATAAAGATAATATCAGTTTTTCCATAGCAACTGAGTACCGGAATTGGCTATTTTACTACAGAATTCCTTGCCAGATGATTACCTTCATCACTTCATGATGCTTTCGTTTGGTGTGTGGCTGATGAACCAAGAGACTATTTTACCAGAACAAGTCAGTCAAAGTGGAAAACTGCTAGGAATATTTGTGATGCTGTTTGATGCTATCTATGGTAGGTTCTTTATTGCTTCATGTAACAAGACAACATTTTTGTTTTATTTTACTGCGTTTAGTTGTACTATATAGCTAGATAAAAAATGAGTGGACGATCTTTATGGGATTTACAAACTCGAGCTGAAAGCGAGAGTGTAAACCCCATAAAGATCGGACATCAATTATTTATCGCACTTATCAAACGTCTGGATGTGGAGAGTCATGTTTTCAGTTATTTTGGTGATACGACTTGTTTTGGTCGAGAACATTGAAGTAAACGTTTATGTAAATTAGGACGTTCCTACATGTACATGTAGTCATAAGTGTCACCCCAAACTACATGTATTAATCCATAAGTCAGAAAAGGGTACATGTACATGTAGTCATAAGTGTCACCCCAAACTACATGTATTAATCCATAAGTCAGAAAAGGGTACATGTACATGTAGTCATAAGTGTCACCCCAAACTACATGTATTAATCCATAAGTCAGAAAAGGGTACATGTACATGTAGTCATAAGTGTCACCCCAAACTACATGTATTAATCCATAAGTCAGAAAAGGGTACATGTACATGTAGTCATAAGTGTCACCCCAAACTACATGTATTAATCCATAAGTCAGAAAAGGGTACATGTACATGTAGTCATAAGTGTCACCCCAAACTACATGTATTAATCCATAAGTCAGAAAAGGGTACATGTACATGTAGTCATAAGTGTCACCCCAAACTACATGTATTAATCCATAAGTCAGAAAAGGGTACATGTACATGTAGTCATAAGTGTCACCCCAAACTACATGTATTAATCCATAAGTCAGAAAAGGGTACATGTACATGTAGTCATAAGTGTCACCCCAAACTACATGTATTAATCCATAAGTCAGAAAAGGGTACATGTACATGTAGTCATAAGTGTCACCCCAAACTACATGTATCAATCCATAAGTCAGAAAAGGGTACATGTACATGTAGTCATAAGTGTCACCCCAAACTACATGTATTAATCCATAAGTCAGAAAAGGGTACATGTACATGTAGTCATAAGTGTCACCCCAAACTACATGTATTAATCCATAAGTCAGAAAAGGGTACATGTACATGTATATCAAGGAGTAGTAAAGTTGAATAATGACATTTTTAGGGAGTTAATTTAAAGTGCCTCTAACCCTTCTTGACATTTTTCTACTTATGAACCTGTGAAAGGTTTTGAGTACTTCTACAAATATTTTTTTTAGTTTACAGATAATACTCTATGTTCTACGTTTGTTTCAAATGCTGAAAAACTAAGTCGATTCCCTGGGGTGACGTCATATAAATAATTAATTCGACTTTGCAATAATTTGAATAAATACTCAGGATTTTGTCTAAAATGACTGTTTTCTTTACTAACAACTCACAAACTATTGTTATTTTCTATAAATCGATGTTGTTGTGATAGAAAGGCACCATGGAGGATAATGCATTAATGATATGACGTTTCCTCAGGGATCGACCCAGGCTTTTTACTTACGCGGTCATGGGTCAGGAAAGGTCAGTTTTTCAGCATTTCAAACAAGCGTAGAAAATAGAGTATTTTCTTTAAACCAAAAAAATATTCGCAGAAGTACTCAAAACCTTTTACAGATTCATAAGTAGAAAAATGTCAAGTAGGGTTAGAGGCACTTTAACCTTTGAAAGGTCATACGTATATCCGTTTAGGTATTTATAGTGAAAGAAGACTCTTCCAGTTGATGTTGGAAACCGTCATGACTCCTAAGTATTTTTTGTTCTATTAATTTGTCCTTCACCTTGAGATTGAACTTTCCCTCAAAGGTTTGTGTCTTAATTGATCGCTCTATTGGGATATACAAATGTATGTGTAAGGTAATCGGCAAAAAAATACATGTAGATTCATAAAATTTGAACAATGTTTACTGATCGAATTTCGTTCAAGGTGACTATTAACATTAATATTGATACAATTATTAATATTGATACAATATTGAAAGTACTCTTCAGAGCTTATTAACATTCATTATCTTTTAGAGAAAAGTGACCGACACATTTTTAACAAAGTTAACTCTATTTCTAATCATCCATTACGATCACTGTTGCCTACGGTTAAGCAGTCCTCTCGAAGGCTTAGAAAACAAACCGCCGTATGTCCTAAAGTTAATACAGAGCGTTTTAAAGGTAGTTTTGTAAATAGATTAATTTTTAAGTATACCTTATTGGTACTAATTTTCGCGTCGCTTTAATTTCGCGATTTTCGCGATTTAAAAAAAATCGCGAACTTAAAGCGACGCGAAAAAAAATTCCCGCGAAGTTTAATGTCGCGAAATTTAATACCCTCATATATTTCTTGTTTTCTCAATTTAATGAAGAAACACATGTCTACGTATTGTGTATAATGTGTAAAAGCTCTATGGCATACCTACAGATGATAAACAACAGTTTAACGACTACAATGTAAATATGTATTATACAATTGCAAAGAACGTTAAGCATAAGGATAATGTCTTTGAATTTGCCTATGGTACAGATGCGGTTTCTATAGTTTGGTTTTGTTATGAGTTGATGATTTTCAGCAATAAGAAGTGTAAAATAATAATAAAATTCTCGAAATAAAATTTATTTTTTTTCATTTTCGCGAAAATTAATTCCCTAAGAAAATAATTTTGCACCCAAATCGCGAAAATAAAGACCCGCGAAATATGCCGACCTTTTTTTCGCGAAATTAAATGCCCGCGAAAATTAGTACCAATAAGGTAACCTAGTTTCTTAATTCAAGTTTTGTCCTATTTTAGATATCCATGTATGATTATATGGTAGCTTTTAATATTACCTTCTTATCTTCATTTACATTTTGTAACATCTGATATGTACAATATCAATGTATAATAAAGACATATTATTATTATTATTATTATTATTATTAAATCTGAAAAAAGGGTACTATAATGCATGTAGCAGAAAAGGGGTTGACAAGTTTCTTTAATAGAAAACAAATATTGAAATAGAACATACATGTTTTATTGGCAGGAGAGGAAGATATAGGCGATTATTTTATCAGCACTTGTTCTACTCAAAAGGTGTGAGGTACTCACAGCTTTTAAACTGATTCAGTTTTGGACCTACAATTGTATGTTAGTATTACAATGTACATTCTCTACTGCTTGAATAGATCTTTAGAATTTTATTTTTTTAGCGTTAGGTAATCATGTAGCCATTAATTCACCTGATTGGGTCACTAAAATGCTTGGACAGCACTTTATAAATAATTACAGATCGAAGTTTGAATGATAATGGTGACTTTTTTATCAAAGTGCCTGTATTATCTTCCAGCCGAACGTCATATGACCATCAATGTACATAATTTGTTGCATATAAATACATCAGTTGAAAACCTTGGACCATTATGGGCAAATTCTACATTTGAGTTTGAAGATGCAAATGGGGAATTAACAGCATTGTTCCATGGAACCCAGAATATAGATATGCAGGTGAGCCAGATCGTAATATGGCAACAATAATATTTAATGTTAATTGCACATACGAATGACAAGTAAAAATACACTTGTAACTGTATTAGATGCTTAGTTGACTAATAAGTTGTTTATCATATAAATTCTGCCAAGAGATGACATTTTCTTTCTGTAAATTATAATAACCAAAATATTGCACTGGTGCTCTTGAAATGGTGATGAAAGCCATTT
The DNA here is from genome assembly GCA_030867875.1 of Actinernus sp. WN-2022. NCBI lineage: Eukaryota > Metazoa > Cnidaria > Anthozoa > Actiniaria > Actinernidae > Actinernus > Actinernus sp. WN-2022. Next base: position 29,400,202 of record JAOWCC010001368.1, read on the forward strand.
GACTGCTGTTTTCCTCTACTTTCTTCACCAAGTTACTACCCAACATACAGTCTCCTGGTTGGTGCCATCTTATGCATAATTATTTTGTGCATTATTGGGAGGATAAGTAAATCATGCCTACTTACAATGTATATAATTTTGTTTCAAGTACAAAATGTACATGGCCAGTGAAGCTAGGGGGTGGGGCTAAACAATATTTTGCCAATTTTCAGTTTAGGACTATAGTTTGCTCGTAAAGGCTCAATGACCATTTTTAGTTCCCCCACTTTTTTTAGCCCCCCCCCCCCCCCCCCAATGTATACAATGTAACAAGGGCATGTTAAATTTAGGAGAAAAGCTCACATGATTTGCATACCAGTGAAAAGGACAGGATATACATTGTATGCTGTCTAGTTAAAGTCAACTAAGTACATGTAGTACCTAGAGCATACTGTATGAAACGTCATCCCTTGTCTATACATGTACAATGTTAGCTAGCTTTCACTTTTCATTTTATTTTGGCCAGTCAGCTAGATGCATGTGCAAGGTATTACAGGATGATGGATTACAATAATGAATGCACAATCATATGTGATAGGTTGATGTGAATACATTATTATATGTACATTTCAGGTCAACATACAGAGCTAGAGGATGGAGTGAAACCACTTGGTGCTTTGTGTGACCTCGAGTTACCAGAACGTGTTAAGAAGGGTGTCAGGGATTGCACTGGGAATGTGGCTCTGGGAATATGTCAGGTTTTTAAGAGGGTACTGATTCATGATGAGGTGTTCCATTCAATACTCTATGGAGGTGTTTCCAGAAGGAACAGTTACACTGTTACCTAGAAAGTAGAAAGTACCTATTTATTGTTCCACCCTCAAATCTGAGGACATACGGGGACAGATCTTTTTCCGTTGCTGCCCCAAAACTTTGGAATGGTCTTCCACTGGACCTTAGATGTAGTTCTACTGTAAATATTTTTAAATCTCATCTAAAGACTCATATTTTTAGGGAAACGTATTTGTAAATATTTTTTGTTTTGTTTTTAATGTATTTTAACGATCTTTGTATTTAGTTTTTAATTTTTGAACATTGTAAAGCGCCATAGAGCATTTAATGGATATGGCGCTATATAAGTACACTATTATTATTATTATTATTACATATAAGGATAATCTAATCTCGTACCCAGATCTCCCATATTCTACTCACGGTCACAGGGAAGGGAGATCTGGAAAAGTTCGAATTCCACACATGCGCAGTAATCGCAAGGCCGAATATACCGGCCTGTTGCGAAATCGTAGTTGTATTGCTGTGGAAGTGAATTATTTTCATAAAGAACCTTAATTGTTCTCTTATCTGGGCAAAAAAAAGTTCAAGGATACTTTAAAGAAAGCTCTGGAGTCTAGAAATTCCGCAGTTGAAAAGCAAAACCGAAACAAAAGGAGGCGACAGGAGACAGTTAAGTTGCGAAAGGAAAGAGTCCCTTCCAAAAATCAAAGCTCATTTATAGTCAGTTATACTTATAGTCATCATATCAGTGTTTGATTATCGGTTGATAAATGACAGCCTAGTGGAAAAACCGTAGATTTACGACGAATTGTAAACATAAACTTCGTCGCACTGGAGTAAATGCAACGAGTTTCGGACGGATTGGCTAGCATGTCGATGCAGCTTCTTCACAAGACCTCGAGAAGCATCACTCATCAGAATCAGATTATTTATTATATCCCGGGTTATACATCCTAAAATAGATGCAGCACACTAGAACAAAATTACTGGTTCTCGTGGTCGATGAGGCTCAGTGAATGGTAATAATTCAGACTTTTACTTATTATGTAAACAAGGAAATATATTTGTACTGATTATGTAATATGCTTATAAAATTTGTTAAGCCTTATTATACTTTACTTTTAGTGAAAGTACAAAACAAACAAGGAAACTGTTAGGCTCTTTTACAAAGCCAGCAAGTCACACAGGTGTTTTATATTCACCCACATTATTATATTTTTCACATTCAGACCAGATAATATACAAAGCTTGTAGCACTAACATGTGCCATAATTATATATTGCTATGTCACATTCAGCATTACCAGTAGATCATAAATTATGAAAAGCCTCAACATGAATGACCTTACAGTAGTTATTGAAAACCCAAACAGGTATAACATTTTCTATTATCTAATACAGAGATCCAATTCATACATGAATGTCAAACAAGTTAATTTTGAAGAAGTGCTGTTCCCAATAGCACAACATTAATTGAAGGGCTATGTGGAAAAAGGGTGTAAGTGATTCATGATCACATTCTAAATCCTCCCTTAGCAAACAAAGACATTGAAGGAAAATTTTGAATGTGATAGTCACTTGTGCCGTTTTTGCACACAGCCCTTCAATTGAAATCAGCAAAATTAGCATGCCTTTCTGGCGCGACTACTGAAACCAGGGCCTCTTAAAGACAACGAGAACCAATCACATTGCAGAACAAAAACTGAGCCAATCAGTGTTGATTACAAGACAATAGCATTTTGACTTGCTCGAGCTTTGATCCAATAATATAAAAGCCAAATTTGGTCATCATAATGAAGAAAATTGCATGGGATATGCTAGGATATATAGTTTTGAATAGTTTTGCAATGTGTTTAGTTCTTGTTGTCTGAGTGGCCCTGGTTTCAGTAGTTGCACTGTAACATTAATTTACTCTTAGCCTTCTTTAGGGAAGCTCATTCCTGTTTAGGCTGTCCCTCGGCACATAACATGTGGCTGTATTTTTGTTCTTTAAAAAAAAAAATAGTCATTAATAACATGATTATTTATCCCTGGATTTATCCCAATTCCGTAATCTGTGTAAAGTGACTATAACTGGGTATTTTTTCCCTGAGACTGATGGCATCCAAAATCCCAAGAAACAGACTTTCATTCTCCACAAATTGAGAAAAAATTTAATGAAGAGTGAAATGATTTTGTCTGAATCTTGTCCAGTGTGTTATTTGCTATCCTGTTGCCTATGGTATCGTTCTGAGTTGACTCCTCGTTTATTGAGGAGGTATATTATAATCCATCTTGGAATGTAGGGATGGACAATCCACCACCAATAACGGTGATATTAGGAGCTAACATTGAAGGTATGAAACTGATTATACAAAAGACTGTAGGAGCCCTGAAAAGTAACAATATTTTTTTGCAGAAAACATTAAATAATGCTCAACTACTTTGGGATTGGAATTCCAAACTTGAAGGGGAGTCTCATGAAAGCTGTGTTTAGTAGTATGTGTATAAAGTGTTCCCATCTCAAACACTGATCAGGGAGGCAAATCAAAAACCAGCAAAAAGGATATAATAACAGATACAATTTCCTAAATTCCAATTCGATCTGTGGATTAGGTGGGTCCTGACTTTGATCAGCCCCTATGGTTGTTTCAGGTCTTGTTAAAAAAAATCAGAAGATTTTTTTACATTTCTTGACTTAAGAAGGCTGTTGAAGTTATGATTAAGCTATGCACAACTGGGTACATGCTCAGTATTGTCTTTACAGGTTATTGATGAATTGACTGTGTTAACACCTCGATGACCTCAGTGTGATGGAGAAACTTTATCCAATCTGGAAAGAAGGGCTTGTCTGTCACTAGTATATAAAAAATATTTTACAGAATATTTTTCCAGGATTTTTGATTTCAAGTATGCTTTTCTAGGGCAGCAAATATAACTCCATAACATTAGAATTAAAGCCAGAAGCAAACCTATGATAATTTGTTGTAATAATGTGATCACGTCAAAGAATGAAATTTCAACTTTAGTCCCTTTGAGATATGCAACTGGATAACCTATTCTGACTCTACAAGGTTATATATAGTCATCAATTATTCATATTACAATATCGACAAAGTAGTAATAAAAATAAAGTACAAAATAGATTATAGATATGTGAGAAAAAAGTCTTACAAGAAGATAGCAATACTAGTGCATTTTTAAAGATGGATGAAAAATTGATATATGAAAGCTTCAAGTGCAATGTGTACATTGTACAATATATGTCTAGTAAAGTCTTGTATACATTTGCTGCTCAAACATCAATTTTGAGGGGCCTGTTTACATGAAGTGAGGTTGACCGTAGTACCAGGGCTATCTCCATTGGTCAGTGTATTGTTTATATTTGAAATCTCTTGAGACTGTTTGTATTTCAACAACAAGAATTTTTGGTCCAAGCATGCACTATGGTCAACCTGCCTACATGTACACAGTCCCTAATAAAACTTATAACTGAAGGTTTTTAGAGAAAACCATGAGCTCAAAAAAGGGTTAATATGAATCTGCTATAATGGCTTGGGAGGTTACAACTTATGAGAAAACGGCAGCAGTTGATTTTTTTGTCGAAAATGCTAATTGCTATGTACCGGAGTTTATAATTACTGCAGCCTAGCTGGCCTCTCCACTATTTATATTTGGGCTTTCACAAGAACTGGAATGTTGTACGACTATATCATAAGGAATGAATGCATCACTGAACCATCACTGCTTCTTGGAAATGTATATGCTTGAATACGAGTGGGAGCATTTTATATACCCTGTACAGAGTCGAGTTGTTTCTCTACACATAATTACTGAGAACGTTTTCAACTTGTCATTACATTTTTACACTAAAGATTATCTTCTTCTTGCACACACACGTCTCCAAACCGCAATATCATGTTTTCAAGTTATAAAGACTTCCCACAATCGGACAAAAAGTCTGATATGCAGTGCCAGTGATATCATATCCATTTGTGCACTTATATCTCCGTACAATGGCACTACTCGTGTTCTTTTGGGACGTATTCCAAAATCAGAATACCTCGAACTCTTCCAGGTATTCATCTCCCGAAATGTAGAAAGTATTCGCCACATTTAGTTAATCCTTTGCGTCCTTAGTTTTGATACTATCTGCGATATTCTTCTTTTCCCTTCTGATTTCAGAACACACTCGATTCCATCGTAAATCTTAGGAAACTGGACAACCAATCAAAACAAGTGTTACACTGAGGCTATTGTGTTTCATTGTAGCCAATGAGAGCAAACGTAGTGTCGAACTTTACCAGATCCCACTTTCTTTGGATAGGAAACATGGGGTGGGATCTGGGTACGAGATTAAGGATAATCATGATGGGAATGCATGTGGTCAAATAGAACACTTTCTGAAACACACACCTCTTTGTAAACATGCTTGTATTGGCCTCTGTAGGTGCAACAGAGATCAATACTTCGCCATTGTAGTGCAACTGGAACCAGCGAGAGATCCAAATTTTATTGGAAAAGCTGGAATTGAAGGAACAATAAGCAGCTTCAAGTCATGAAGAAACCAAGGTACGAAGTGCTTGCATCCAGTTAATTAGTACAATTGCAGTGTTTATATTAAATAAATGAAAACATAATTTACATGTTGATTTAGGATATTAAGTCTTATAACCCAACACATATTTTCTCTAAGGCATGATCGGTTGAATGCATCATGCGATTCAATATTTTCTCTCCATGAACGGGAAATATGAGCGAATACATCCTGTGAGCATATAAGCGCACGTCAAAGAAAATATTTGAAGGATGATAAATACAATAACCTACATTGTTGCATTGAAATATGTCCTGATATTTTCCTTTTACATTACCTGATTCTCGAAGCTCACAGTTTCCCTTCAGCTTCGCTCTTGGGAACTGTTCTCTTCTCGGATCAGAAAATGTCCATGGACGAAATATCAGGGCATATTTTGACACCACAAGTAGGTAATTGTATTTATAATTTTTTCAGAGTTGTATTTTGTGTTATAAAGCAATGAATACAATATCTTGTTTTTTGTTTATTATTTGCTTTATAGTATACTATGGAACACAACTTGCACTGCCATTTGGGGGGGGGGGGGGGGGCGATGGGGTAGGGGAGGGTGTGGAATTATCACTTCCCCAAAAATATTGTCTTTGTCTTATACCTGTACCATCCAATGGCCCTTTTGCAGGAATGCAGTCATGTGGTTGTACTGTATGCAGGGTTCAAAATTCATTTTCAAAGGAACAAACAAAAAGTTTCTAGCGGGTTTGAAACCTACAAGCAAAACCACTCGTCAACAAGCTAAAAACTGAAACATGTTTTAATGGGCCTGGTGCCTAATTCAAGCATAACAATGTCAGTTCATTTATTTTCTACCAGCAACTCGGTAAATCGACTCGCATTTTTCCAGTTTGCTTGTGCGAATTTCGAACCCTGTGTATGGCCAAAATGTATGACTTGATCTATTTAAAGGCACTAGCTTCTACAGGTGCAGTAGTGTTATTAGCAAAACCAGTTTGTAAGTGCCATTTTCCACTTTCAATCGATTGTTGATCATTCTAAAATAGCGTATAATGAATTTTTTTTTTTTCAAGTAGTATACATGTAACATAGAGGTTAAACTGTGTGGGTTTACTAGGGTTGACTATCAAAAGATTAATTATTAGGTGTTGGATTAAATGTGCCGTTTCTGTTTATTTCAGAATGGAAGATGTTGATGTTATTCCCATCAAGAACATTTTAAAGAAATGTATATTCATAGAGTCTAGGGATTCTGAGTGTGTCTATGTTAGCCACTTTGCAAATTTATTTGAAAGTGACTAATTTTAGTGCTTTTCAATAACATTTGTAATTAAAGTGGCTCACATGGCACAACATTTGTTGTAGGCTATAATAAAACTTGCTAACCTGATATGTAACAGTCAGTCATGTCAACACATTATTTGGACCAACTCTGACTTTAATACCATTGCAATGAAACGGTATATCAAAAGCTCAGAATCCATAGTCTCTAGTAATACCACTATTGGCCTGTAACAAAACGAGCAGGGGACTGGGACCGAGTTTATCAGAATTACTCTAATTCTAAAATGAAGTTAATCACATGATAGAGCATGTTGGCATTAGCATGTGTGCCAAGTTTGATGTGATTCAATTGAATCTTGTCTGAACTATAAGCAATTGAAATTTATTTGTCCCTCCCGTTAAAATATAAGAGAGTTTGTATGGGAAAATTGACACATTTGATGCCTTCTAGCATCGTCAATATTGAGCCATAGTTCACCAAACTTTCCAGAGTAGCTAAGTTTGATCTGTTCTTTTGGAAAATAATGCTTACTTTGACTAGTTATTAATTGAATTAGTTTTACTGACTCGGTTCCAGTCCTCCGATCGTTTTGTTACTGGCTAATTGTCATAGTGGTTCTCGAATGCAAATACTGAGTACGGTGGAATCTGTTACAACAAAGGGACCATAACAAATGGGTTTGTTGTATCCAGGATTTGTTATATCCGAGATCCTATCTATACAAACAACAGCAATGTATTTGTGTAGGGATGAAAAAAAAAGTGTTTTGTATGTCGGAACTCGATGTACTATTTACAAAATGAGCAGCCATATGTTCTATCAGTGCATGGATACAAATTAAATCCAACTGGGAGGCGAGAATCTGTATGGTAACAACACAGACGCAAATATTGTAAATTGCTTCTAAAACTCAAACATAACTATTGCAATGCAATATAACCAAATAAGTCGATATCTATGTTAAAAATAGCAACATTTCTATAAATTTATTGAGGCCTCTTGTATTCTACATGTACAGTTGTTTTACATATATCTGTCAAATAACTGTACCTTTGCATGTGTCACATACATAACTGTAATATAACTGCATGTTTGTATATATGTCACATATATGCACAGTTATTTGACATGTATTTATAAAAAACAACTGCTAGTCTTGCATATATGTCAAATATATGTACAGTTATTTGACAGATATATGTAGCATCCACATATATGTCACATATATGTCACATATATATCACATATCTGTAGTTGACGTGCGGCGAACATCGCTAATATGTCCGGCCCAAAGTGGAGGTCACCGACACTAACTAAAGAAAATAATTGTTTTAGTATGTACCACACAAGTGAAACAGCTAGCCTCAAATTTATTCAAAATGTTCAGAAAACCAATAACATATGAGTTCCGGGGGGGTTTTCAAGGTAATAAGGGTAAGGGTGACCGTCAGAAAACCTCGAAATATACCCTAAAAAATACCAAACTGTGAAGAAATTTCTCAACCAATAATATACTTCATGGACTAAGAATCACCCTAAAAATGGAGTTGGCTTCACCAACCCCTAAAAATATCGGATCACCGATTTCAAACCCTAAAGATCACCCCTACCAGCTGAATATAGAAAGAACCCTCCCCCGGATACGAGTCCTTCGCTCGAGAGACCGAAAACAGTCGGAATAAATTTATATTCAGTTTTAATGGGAAGTCCAAGGACTACGGAAAAGATGATACAACGTTAATTATATTGAATACAATATTTCGACTGGACAAATCAGCCTTCTTCAGGTAGTAGATGTTAATTGTTTTGACAAAGGATAAAACATATCATATATATGAGGAGACTGTCGGCAAAACAGTACCCTGGGCGTCAGAGGTTCTACTTCCCTCTCTAAGCCAAAGTTTAGCATTGACGAAGGCTGGGAGAACCTCTGGAGTGTTATAGTACTTTCACGTTTGAATAAACTTCATTGTTATGACCCCCAGGTGAAACGACGTTTTCGATTGGACGAGAACGTATTACGTGACAGGCCTCAGATCCTTTTGACTGACTAGGAAACAATAGTTTGACCTTTGGACTTGAACGTGCGTCTAGTTTGAGCCGCGGGAAATTTTTGGTGCATCGCATCGTGCTGACCAGGACGGCACAGTCTAGGACCACGAGAGGCGAAATCGTTTTCTCTCGGAATTAGGTGTTTATTGCTTCTCTTGTTCGCCTATTAACGCTTTTCACGCCTAGATTTTCGAATGATAGAATTAAGATTCAGTTTCCTTTAAGAGATACCCGAGTCCAAAACTTATATGTGCTCAACGTGATTTTTAGATTGTGTTGAACTGAATCGCAATAAAATTGACTTATTTTGCAATGCGAACGGTGTGAGTCCGCTTATATTGCGCAATAGTTTTGAAGACGTTCTTCAGGACATGAGCGTCCATATCTCCTATTCGCGCCAGTCCCTTTCAATGCGAGTATAAATAAGAGCACCACTAGCGAACAGGCGCAGTTCATGTCAGATGCGATTCAGCTAGCTCCGCAGTCTGTTCTCCATGACCATGTCTCAATTACAAGTCCCACGTGCAGCCCAAGGCTGTGCAGTTGAAGAGCAGCGTCCTCTTTTAGATAGAGTCGTTGCTGCACAAGAACTCCTGCCTCCGTCCCTCGTACTGACCCTAATCCGCCTGATCATGACCAGCTTCCAGCTTGCAGAGGTTTTAACCATTATTTCGTATTTATTCCCTTATATTTATCCTCGCTTTCCCACTCGGTAATTTACCCGGTTCTTGGCCTTTTTCTACTTCCCTTTCCCTCCCAGTTCGGTTTTGTGTGCACGTTGGGCTGAGTAGCCAAGGCTGAACAGCCAGTTATAGTTAATTTGGACGTGCTTGGTCTCACAAATACGGATTTGTGCAGTTGCTGGATAATTCCCTTTCTCTCCCTTTACCGTTTTTATTTATATGCACGTTGGGCTGAGTAGCCAGTTATATAGTTAATTTGTACGTGCTTGGCCTTACAAATACGTATTTGTGCAGTTGCTGGATAATTCCCTTTTTCTCCCTGTACGGTTTTGTATGCACGTTGGGCTGAGTAGCCACAGCTGAAGCAGCCAGTTATAGTTAATTTGTCCGTGCTTAACCTGAGTATCAGTCCCTCTCTCCCTTCCTTTTCACCACCCCTCCTCTCTAAGGAAGGAAGGGAAAGAGGGCCTGACACAATTATTTTCCTGGCCGCTGGCTTTTTCCTTCATTGGTCAGAAAAACAAAAGAAACAGGATCATGACTTTTGATTGACATAAACGTCAATCATATTTTTAAATTTTAATTAAAGTGAAACAAATTAGACAAAAACGTCAATCACATGTCTGGATTTTTGTCTTAAAATGGCGCGAGAGGCGGAAGGCGGCCATGTAAAGAATTGTGTCAGGCCCTCTTTCCCTTCCTTTCTTAGGGGGGAGGGGGGATGGGTGATGGAAAGGAAGGGGGAGAGGGACTGATACTCAGGTTAGTCCGTGCTTGGCCTCACAAACACGGATTTGTGCAGTTGCTGAATTGCCCACTTTAGAAACAAGTAGGGGACTAGGGCGAGTTCGGTTTCGCATAGGCGCTTGGGATCGTTACTGGGGACAGTTAATTGCGATATTTGCTATGTTTCTTTGTATTCTGCAATTAGGGTGTCCCCAGTAACGATCCCAAGCGCCTTTGCGAAACCGAACTCGCCCCATTCCCCTACTCGTTTCTAAAGTGGGCAATTATATTTCCCTCCCAGTATAGTTTGTATGCACCCTTTGGACTTGTATAGCCAGTTATACTTGTTTTATATGTGTTTTGTTGCCTTCAGTGGATTGTTATGGGTTTCTATAACCAGATTTAGTTCGTTCTACGCGGGTCATCAAGTATGTGTTTTGTCTGTTTGAAAACATCGATTTGAGTAATGGCTTAATTATTTACCCTCGGTCGGTCCTGGTGCCTTGCTTATTGCGCGCTTCTGTAGCCGTTTCTAGTTTATTGTTATTTGGTTCTCTCAGTCTTGTGCGTTTTATGCGAATTGATTCAGACGTGCCCTCCTTGTGGTTAGCACCAGGTTTGGGACTGGTATACACCTGTTTCAAAAAAGGTTGATCAGAACGAAGAACTAACTACAAGTATTGAACAATGGAGTTCTATTGTCTTTGAATCACTGAACCATAGAGCCCTTTGTTCAATGTTTGTAGTTTGTTCTTCGTAATGATCAACCTTTTTTTAAATAAGTATATATATTTATATTTAGTTTCTGCACGGCCTCTGCAGGTTTTGTAGTTGTTTGTCGCACTTTCATGGCTTCGCATTGTGCATTTGGGACTCGCATGTTATTCATTTGTTATCTGGCGAAGGATACTTGTTTAGGCCATGTTTTTTTTAAGCATTTTCTGCCCTCATATTCCTTATTTATTTATGTTATTTCATGCGTTATACGCTTGCCTGGCTTTCAGTTATCGTTTTAGTTGCATAAGCCTAGACTTTCTCAAAGTCTCTTAAAACGAGATTTTCATTTCCCGCCTTTGCTTCTCTTAAAACAACATTTTAATTTCTCGTCTTCGCTTTCTCTCGTTTAAGGCTTTTGCTACCTGTTTCGCAAAGAAAGCTGTCCAATAGAATCTTTCGAAGCGAGACATAACTGTTTATGGGCCGGACGCGTACTTGCATATCGTATATGTCAATCAACTTTCGCGCCAGAATATTTAATTATATTCGAATCCTCAGAACTGAAACAAGTCGACCTCTCGCGACTTCGTCGCTCACTTCAACTCGCGCATCGCGCTCGTTCTTTGAAGCGCAGAGGAAAAGAGGTCGACTTGTAGCAAGTCTGGCATGAGCCTTGTTGATTCAGATTCCTAATTATGTCTTCATTCTTTCATGTGTTGCTCACTCCCACTTCCGTTTGCCTATTGTTTATTAGCGTTGTTTGGCCCTTTTATTGCCATACCTGTCATATTTGTTTGCTTGGTCTAATTATCTGCTTCCCCTTGTCCGTTGGCTTTTAGCTCTTTCATTGTAGTGTAATTGTTTGCCTCAATTGTTTACTCGGTCGGCTCCATTGTTCCTTTCTGCTCCGTCGCCCCCTATGGCAGCCTGAAAGAAATACTAATTCCCTAGTCGGATTACTGACGCTCAGGCTGTCATCCCCTGGGACCTCCCTGGATTTTGGTTAGTTACTAACGAGTGCTAAAAAGGTAATAGAATGTACAGTTGAACGTTATCAGCGAATGTTTGCTCAGTTTATCATAAACAAAAAAGAATCACATGAACTGCTCGTGTTATACGTGATTTATGGAGACTGATTGATATTTTGAAAGTTCTGGTAATTGCACAAGACTTTAGCCTCGTTGCCATACAGAAGCGTTTTGACATGAATGTGAGATTAAAGATTTCTAAATAATGGTTATTAAAATTGGATCAAATTTAATAGGAGATATTGTAGTTGAGTCTACGAATAGCAGTTTCAGCGGTATTGACCCAAACGCCTCACTTCAATGTAATGAAGCGCTATTCAAACTGTGTATCTAAATTAGTCGTGCTTGTTTAGGAGGGTGTTGGTGTCGTGTAAGAATGATGGTTTCAATGGCGCTTCATTACATTGAAGTGAGGCGTTCGGGTCAATACCGCTGAAACTGCTATTCGTAGACTCAACTACAATATCTCCTATTAATGGTCTATTCTATAATGATATACTGACATCATTTTGAATTTATTGACATGAGGTTGCATAACAATTAGCGAACAAAGCTTCGGCACTGTGATTTAATCGAGATGTGTTGTGGACAACACTGTGTTTATCTCCATGGCAGGACAAAGTGCAACTCTTCCAAGGCCTGGAGATGTTCCAAATGAGGAAGGAGAATACTATTATATGTAATAGATACATAATGGGTAGCTGTGCTTTATGGGATTTACAAACTTGAGCTGAATGTGTACATATATTATACCGATATATCCCCATAGGTGAGTTTGTTTTTCCTGACAATGCAGAAACAATCGCTTTGTTTATTGCCTAAATGCTTGACAATTTTCTTAGCGCCTGTGGGATTTGAAATCAACCAAGATTAGAAGCAATATATTTTGTAGCGTTACTGAATGCACACAAGTGTATATAAACAAGTTATATAATTCCGTTGGGATAACGTTGAGGGTGAAAAACGCCCGGCGGGTACTTCTGTTTGTTACGTACCATGTAGATGTGTAGTCAGTACATTTCTTCTATTATTAACATATGTGAAAAAAAATTAGATATCAAGGTAGAGAAACGCCTTCGAATGATTCTTAAATATTAAACACACCTCCTTTTTTTCCGGGGGGGGGGGGGGGGGGGGAGGGGGACGTCGTTCAGAGTGTTAAGAGTATAAGGAAAGTAAAAGTTCTTAGTCTATAGTGCAGCATTTATTTTCTATATTAATAAAATGCACAGCATACCGCAATATAAGGAAAAATCTTTTCTAATATTTTGAGTTTCAAATGAAAATCAAAACCAAACAAATGACGCCTAATGAGGTACTTTTTACTAATCATAAACCACCCAAACAAGGATAGAGCTGTGCAAAAACAAATTGGCAAATTTAACTATGAATACGTAAAATGAAAAAAGAAAAGGACAAATTAATTAACATTCTACGATGAATTTTTATTTATTGATATTGTTTATCTTTTATGTAAATTTATTTGGGCTACTTGTACTAGTAAGACGTTGATCGATCTCATATTTACGAACTATCCAGATAAAATTGTGTGCAGTGGAGTGTCCCATGTTAGTATAAGCGATCACAGTTTGGTGTATGCTTATCGAAAACTCTTTATACCTTCTGAGTCGAAAGGAAATAATAGTGTTTGCATTAGACACTTTAAGAATTTGAACAGAGAAAACTTTTGTGATGACATCCAAATTCAGCCATGGAGTGACCTCAGGGGAAAAGAAAATCCAAACGAAATGTGGCTTAAATGGAAAGCTATGTTTCTAGAAATTTGCGATAAACATGCACCAGTCCGAACACGACGCACACGTTCGTCTAAGAGTCCTTGGATTAATTCGGAGTTAAAGAGTATGATGCACCGAAGAGACCGTTTAAAAATAAAAGCCATAAAATCCAATGACCCTCGAGACTGGTCCAACTTTAAGAAAACAAGAAATTGTGTAAACACTGAGGTTAAGAATGCCAATAAATATTATTATAATAAAGCCTTTGAACAATATTCCAAAATTCCACGTTAAACGTGGCAAACAGTTAATGAAGTAATGTCACGTAAAAACAACAAGTCGGTGATCAACGAAATAAATAACAGTTGCACAACTATAAATAACCCAACTGAAGTTGCTGAGAATTTGGCCATCCCTTCATGTAGGACGACACGAATTGCTACCAAATTGTATTCTATTGTATTGTATTGTGTTGCTTCTATTGTGTTGCGTTCTATTGTTGTATTGAATTGTATTGTGTTGTATTCTATTGTATTTTTGGTAAAAATTCGTGTCGTCCTACATTAAGGGATTGCCGAGAATTTTAACCAATACTTTGTAGAGATCGGATAGGCCTTGCTAAAGATATTGATGATGTTGACGCTTCCTATAGTGATTATTTGAATAACACCGACAATCGTTTTACTTTTAAGGCCACAGACCGATCGTCTGTTTTCGTATTGTTATCCAAACTTTGCAAGTCTAAGGCAACTGGCCAAGACAATGTCTCTGCTAAACTTCTTAGCGAGTGCCCCTACTTGATATCTGACTCACTGACTTACTTATTTAATCAATCCATAAAAACAGGAATCTTTCCCGATGAGTGGAAGAGCGCAAGAGTTACTCCACTTTATAAGAAAGCCGGTAAACGTAGTTACATGACCAACTATCGGCCGATATCGATCATTCCAGTAGTTGCAAAAGTGTTTGAGTGCATAATTTATGATCAGCTTTATAAATATTTGACCGACAACAAATTACTCTCAAATCATCAATCTGCTTTTCGCTCAGTTCACTCCACCGTGACTGCGCTACTGGAGGCGACTGACAGTTGGTCATTAAACATTGACCGTGACAATATTAATGCAGTTATGTTTCTTGATTTGAGAAAGGCCTTCGATACAGTCGGACCATGCCATCTTGCTATCAAAACTGGAATACTATGGAATAACCGGTCATACCCAAGATTGGTTTAACTCATATTTAAATGACCGTACACAAACCTGCATTGTAAATAGTTGTAAGTCGTCCAAGACATTGGTTAAAAGTGGAGTGCCTCAGGAACCATTCTAGGCCCCTTGTTATTCTTGTTATACATTAACGATCTACCCAATTGTCTAACCTATTCTCAGCCAAGAATGTATGCTGACGACACTAGCATAACATACGCCAGCAATGACATAAACAATATAAATAAATGAATTAATTTCGATTTGAACAAAATTTATGTTTGGCCTGCAGCAAATAAGCTCACTTTAAACATGATAAAAACTGAGTTTTTACTTATTGGCTCCAGACAGAGGCTATCTATTCTACCAGAAATTCCAAACATCGTAATAAAAGGAAACCCGGTGAAACAGGTCCAGGTATCGAAATCACTTGGTGTAAAAATAGATCAGATCCTGACCTGGAATAGCCACATTCACATGATATCTAAAACAATTGCCTCTGCGATAAGTGCAATCAAACGCATTAGGTATTTCGTTCCTCGCGAGACACTCCTCACGGTCTACAATGCCTTGGTACAACCTCACTTTAATTATTGCAGTGTGGTTTGGGTGGCTGTAACAAATGCCTTTCTCTAAAACTCCAAAAACTCCAAAACCGGGCTGCGCGCATAATTACTTTCTCAAGTTATGATGCTAACACAGACGAACTGTTCCATTCGTTGAAATGGAAACAACTAGATTATCAGCATATAGTTGATAAATCCATTTTAATGTATAAAGCTCTTAATAACGAAACACCCGAATATTTGAGCTCTAAATTTATCAGTCGTCCTATAACTTGAGAAATGCTGAAAATAAGCCAGCAGTAGCGCTTCCGCGTACAGATTCCTATAAAACAGTTTCAGTTACAGCGGAGCGGTGCTGTGGAATAGCTTACCATTAAATTTAAGATTTAAGACAGGCGTCGTCACTGACAACCTTTAAGTCACAGATACATTGCCACACATTTCAGAGTGTTTAACCCAGTTTCAGCACGGCGTCCTTGACAAGCAGGATTCTTTTTTCTTATTTTAGATATATACATGTATCTATTACATTAGAATATTACTATACATTAGTATAGATTATTATCGTAGCTTAGACTTGAATTTAACATTTATTATAGTATATATTATAATATATTAATACATATTATACATTTTAATCTTTTTATACATTTATATCCTGATGGACCTACGGTGCATGGGTAAATAAAGTTGTCTAATCTAATCTAATCTAATGTACACATTAGTATAAGGCTTCAAATAAAATCATCTGTCTGTCAGTGCCGCGGGGGTGGGTCAGGGTTTTAATTGAGCTCAGTTTGGGTAGGTAGGGTCAGGGTTTTGACCTGATTTGGGCAGATCACGGTGAGGATTTGATTTTAAATCCTTTTCAGGGGAACAATTTATTTCACATGGCCTTATCTAAAGAAGAGGCAGTCAGTCAGGGTTTCATTTTTCATGATAGTACCCCCCTCCCCCGCAGGAAAAAAGGAGAAGATTTTAATATGTAAGAATCATTGGAATGCGTTTCTCTACCTTGATACCTATTTTTTTAGGGACCATTCATTATTTATGCCTG